>JAKGSA010000131.1:132337-279226 GCA_033558755.1 Philaethria dido
TATATATATATATATATATATATATATCTATCTATCTAACATGTGGAAATGATTATATATAAATATTTTCATCTCTCCTTTTGGCAGGACAAAGATGCGCGATGCGTGCGAATTTTGCGCGGTGTGACTTAACACAGAGTGCTTCGATATGAGGTGTTCAGGTGATGTTCAGAAAGTGTACAACAGAGAATGTTGACACTAGGTTCTCTCTAACTAAACCTACTAGTTTGCTACAAGCGAGCGTGTGAGAAACTGCTTTTATTTATTGTTAATCGAAGATACGCTATTACGATACGCACTTAATAGACATACAAAATCAGGTTAAAACATAATATTTTGCAAGGACAAAGTTTAAAATTGTATTAAATTACCAAAATGTTGGTCCCGACGAAACCGAAATATAATGAAATGATATCAGCGTAGATGTCAATGGAATTTATCTGTATCGGAAGCTCGCGGATTAGAATTTTGTCCTTTACGAAAAATTTATACGCCTTTTGATAACGACTAAGTAACTTGATTATACAAATCATGAATTGAATAAATAAATAACATTATATCCTTTGACAATCGCATTTCAATTTGGAGACCCGTTTGAGGTCATCGCGACTCAGTTGGACTCTTGGTCGTAAACGGAATAGGTTGTGGGTTCCATTCCCACACAATTGTCAGAGAGAACCTAGTGTCGAGACCAACCATTCGCTGCTTTCCGCCCGAATTCAAAACCTTGCGTGTAAATTAGCGGACCTCAATGCTGTGCTTTAAAAGAGCATAAATTAAAGGTAATTTAAATATAATCATTCCCCCGAAAAGGAATCGAACCCACAATCCATAACGTTTATAGTCAGACGCTGTTCAACTGCGTCATGATGGCATTATTCTGTATATCAGGGTAGAGAGAGACACCTTAGTGTGATCTAAAAATTTCAATTATGTAGATTAGTAGATGATTGTATTGCGATTTCCACGTTTTCTGCTGGCATATTTTATGTTTCTTATATGTATCTGTGCATTCCTTGGAATTCAACTTTATGCATTACACAGGTCGTCACTATTTCTTTGCTGTTTTATTAAATAAAAAATCGACCTTATTTAGATGGAATTCCATTACAGGGACAATGTTTGACTATAACTGCGATTGGTTGTGGGTTCGATTCCCTATCGGAAGAATGATTATATTTAAATTATTTCTATTGCTCTCTTCTAACAAGACAAAGCGCGGCGTTGAGATCCGCCACTTAACACGCCAAGTCTTGAATTTGGGCGCAAAGCGGCGAACGGAGTGTCCTACTCGTTAGTGCCCTAAATCGATACTAGTTTTTTTCTGACTACCTCGTTATGCAGAATATAGCGTTAAGCTACCGTATTGGAAGCTTATAAGGACAAAAAATCCAAAAAGAGATACATACATATATTCAATCTAACGTAAGTGTTCAGGGGCATTAGCTTAGATTGCATGAAATCCTGAAAAATAATTAATTACCGCCTAAGTAGAGCCTAGCGTGTCATTCTATTAGCAAATATTATTAATTGATGCCATTAGTGCTGGTATGCGGGTTTACTTGGATATTATCATTTTTTTAGTTTCTCTCTTTATTGAGCAAACCAGGATAGACAGACAAAATCTAGTGTCACGACACTCCGTTCTTTAATTTCTGACTGATTGCGAAGTGGCGGAACTCAACACCGCGCTTTGTTTTTCTAGACCACGGAAATGAATTTAATTTAAATATCGTAATTTTCCTTTGAGAAGTTAAAATTTTCAACTATTGTATCCCACTGTACCATGATGGTCTAAATTTTAATAGTTTATCTATTTTGTAGTTTCAGACAGAGACTTCTAAGATTCTCAGAGTCAAGACACTCATGTCCTGTACTTGTTGCTCAAATTTGAGACTGCGTGTTGAGTATCGGATCTCAACGCCGCGGTTTACCTTGTCAAAGCAGATAAATGGAAATAATTATAAAATAATAATTCACCCGAGTGAATCGAACCTACAATCATCGCGTTCACAGCGGCCTAAATGACACTTTTAATAATATTAATAATATTTTTTTTACTTTCTTCTTTCCCTTAAAGACTAAAATAATATTTATATATACATAAATAGTAAAATTCCAACTAGATACATTTAATTCAAAACGTAATGAACAGCTAATGCTTTATTACGAAACACGTGAACCTGAAAATGTACTATGAAATTATCTTAAAATTTGTTTAAACTATACTATTCTTCAAAATTAATAAAATTATTATTTTATAAATTCCATACCATTACAGACAATATGTTAATACCCATCTATCTATATATGAAACGCTTGTGTTGTTGAGTGACTGACAGACAACGTACAGCCGAAACTACTTGAAAACTGAAATTTGGCAAGTAGGTTGAGAGTACAGGGAAGATTTCCCATAATTTCTACTGAAAGGTAAAAAACGGTATTTTAGATTTTATAGCGAACATGAACAAAGTTGAATTGTAAAATGCATTGCGTGCTGAGTGGCAGAACTCAGCGCCGCGCTTTGCCTTATTAACAAACCTAGGAACAAACAAGAAACAGTCGCACGCGTGTCTCTGCGCCACGACAAGCGTTAATTAAATTCGGCGGAAAGTGTGGAACGGAGTGTCTTAACACTAGGCTCTCAGGTTCCCTCTGCCTACCCTGCTATATGCGGGATACAGCGTGAAACTAAAAAAAATGAACAAAGTCTCGGGATACTAATATTATATTGCTTTTGCTATTATATTGTAATTGAAACTATTCTAACTGAATTAATACATTTAATATTTCGATATTCAGAAATATATTTTAGCAAACCTGACGTTTGGAACACTTTACAGTAGTTTGTGTTCAGGTAGACTGCGTTGGTTTCCACCTGACAGTTAATATAGTTATTATATTATGTTTGTTATGATTTCTTAGTTCTAAAAATATATTCGCGAATACCGAAATATATGAGAACAATCCGGTTAATACAGTTCCATTTGAAATGTGGTCAGTTGAAATTTTAACCAAAAAGAAAATTCGACTTAAAATAATTAACTAAAAAGTGAAATTATTATAAAATAACATAAAAACAACTCGTCTGATCTTAACTAAATTTAAATGGGACTACATCAAAAACACCAGCAGTCATATGAAAAAACATCATCAAAATTGGCTCACCCATTAAAAAGCTATGCGGTAGCACATAAAAAATACAGTCAAATTGAAAACCTTTTCCTTTTTTGAATCCATTTAAAAACCCTGAAACCTTGCATTATAAATATTATACATTTTATTTTACCTTCACGCTGTATCCCGCACATAACAGGGTAATTCCGTTCCCCACTTTCCGCCGAATTGAGGCATTGCTGAGTTGCGGAACTCAACGCCGCGCTTATACATACATTTTATTTACCAAGAAAGACAAGAAACAATACTTACCTTACTTACAAAATCTTCCTTACACTCCACGACCTAAAACCTCAAATATATAATATAATAAAATATCGTATCGTAGTCGTGACGTGTGAACGGGATTCCATTAGAAAATTAAAGCATTCGTGTAACAATCGCATATAAATCAGAGCGGCTCTTTATCGTTTTGTTAATGAATACAAATCGTATTCAGGTTATACGCACACAAACACACATACACACACAAGCTAAGTTAGTACACACAAACGGGAACGTTAGCCCTTTTATTGTTTTTGTTATTTGATTTTAACTTTTTTATTTGTTTACTTTTTATTAATATTTATATTATCACTTATTAATAATTATTTATACTTGCAATGCTGTATGTAACCAGAGCATGGAAAAGGACCTCTATAATATTAGCAAAGCAATTCAAAGATACTGAAAAGTCAGGTAAAAATATATTTTAATAACCTAGAAACTGTTCTATAAGTATAATAATTAGATTTATCAACTAATTCACGCCTGGTTAATATAAATTGCTTTATCATAAATAAATCCAGTAGAAATCTGTATTAGACATAAAAAAAACGTAAATGTCCGTTAATTGTACTTTTCTATTATTAAAAAGTTTCAAAAAGGTTTAATAGGTTATTAAAAAAAAACAAAATTATATTCTAACGTCACACACACACGCACACACACACAAACAGACCTCCATCTGAAAACATCCTCTGGTAGATCTCGTTGCAATCTGTGGGAAGCGGAACATATGTATATAAAATGTCAACTCAAATGTTAAATTAAATGTTTGCTTTTAACGCGTTGATCCGTACAATGAGTGATAATTGTAAAGACATTCGATTTGTTATAATTTTTCTATACTTTTTATTTTTATATATATTATACATCATACATAGCTTCACGCTGTATCCCGCATATAGCAGGGTAGGCAGAGGGAACCTAGTGTTAAGACACTCCGTTCCCCACTTTCCACCGAATTGAGGCATTGCGTGTCGAGTGATGGAACTTAACGACGCGCTTTGCCTTCTTACTCAGTTTTAAACCCAGAAGATGAAAAATTCCATTTCCTGGAGTGGGAATCGAACCCACAACCTGTCGCGCTTACAGTCGCACGCTTGTGCCTCAGCGCCACGACAGGCGGCAGGCGACAGGCAGATTTTATGTAAGTAATAGTTTATAAAAACGATTACATTTAAATTATTTTCATTTTCCTGCGTTGCTCTGGTAAGATCAAGTGCGGCCTTGAGTTCCAGCACTCAACATATCGGATAACATTTCGGGCGTAAATTATAGAACAGAGTGTCTTGCTTGACTCTATGTTCTATGTGAGAGACAGAAAAAAGCGCAAAGCCGTTTTATCTATATCCACACAATTATCTTGTAACTTGTATGATACAGCACTATTCTGATGTCCATTTCTGATCCATTTTAGAGGCGCTTTGGATAATCAAACTGGGACAATGTCTCTATATCAGTATCTTATAATTATTTTACAGCAATAACTTTTTTGTGGACTTACATCTTATTTCATAAGATACTCATATACCATATATTAGTTGCAATATAAATATAGATTACAACAAAAAGTGATTCCAATATTAAAACAAAATGTATCTTGTATTTATATACACTGTACATATCTAATACTAATTATACAGTACAAAGAATCTATTAAAAATTCAGTCAGTTGTTTTTCAATTAAGTTTTTCTCCTCCTAAATATAAATATAATACCTTTGACTATGGAGTGACGTTAATTAACGCAATAAAATACAACATAAATACAAATATTTTTCTAAGTAAGGTTCGGATAAAAGATTTTACTACTTTTCTTGTAAACAATGGCATATAAATATTATTTAATATATTGATTTCCTCGCTCTGGTAGCAAGGCAACGCGCGGCGTTGAGTTCCGCCACTCAACACTGAGCACGCAATGCCTCATTTCATTGGAAAGTGGGGAAGGGAGATGTTAAACGAGAACGGCGTATTTTAAGATACATTAAATATTAAATAACTATAACTAGTGTTAACACTAATTTCTTTGGTTCCCTCTGCCTACCCTGCTATGTGAGGCATATAGTGTAAAGCTATAGAAAAAGTAAATAATAATTTCCTTACAATACTTATATTATAAAGTGTATTTGTATATTATAAGTGTATAGGAAAGAATTTATCAAAATTCCTATGAAAACGAAGAAAAAGAATACGAAATTTTAAGTTATACAGTCCACACAAACAAATTCGCGGCACACAGCTAGTTAGCAATATAAAATGCATCGACCTACTTCCAGAGTAAACGTTCTTGGCACAAGTTCAACTGACCCACGTGTGCTTATAGGTCGCCGTACATTGTGCAGTGTGTAGCGTAGCGCTCTGCTACGTACATACATACGTGCTACGCGTAACCACTAAGCACGCAATGTATTGGCGGAAGAGATTTTTTTTTATTTAGAAAACTTTTTTGAATTGAAATTTCTTTGGAAACGTGATTTGAAAACCGATGTAATGAAAGCGACATTAAAGAAAACAAACATATTTGCAGAAAAGAGTGAGACAGAATAAGTTATGTGAGCTTGCTTTTCTAATAACAAAAAAAATATAAATAAATAGAAATATCGTCATGACGAACGCATAGCCTATGGGAATCGAACCCACAACTAACCCAGAACCAGCTATTTCCTAAGTTATAAATAAAAGTTTTGTTATTATAGAGGGAGCGTAACTAGAAACTAGAGCAGATATAATTTTATAATCACATTCATTATGTAAGCATAGCAATATAGAGAAAGGGATTTTTTAAAAGAACTAAATAGATTCCAAAGTTTTTTTTATTAATTAAGGTACCCAATAGACATACCATAGAAGATACTATAGAAGCCAATTCAGTTGTCGATGACAGGTGGACATGTGGTCAAATTTGTAAAAATAAATTGAATATATAAATTCTACTAAAATAGTTAGTCAAGGACCTCTTTAACACCAGAGTAGCAAACATAGGTGGACAATACTGATAGGAGTAGAGATTAAAAAAGAGTTAGTTTAGTGAGAACAGGACAAAATTTTAGTCTTCAGAAGAGTTTTCTTCGATCACAAACAAAAATTTAGCAAAACTAACTAATTCAGTCGGATTCTTTCACGCATAGGAGAATAGATAGAGAACTAGTGTCAATACACTCCGTTCTTTTTCAGCCCTAATTAGAGGCGTTTCGAGTTGAATTGCAACTCAACGCAAACTCAACGCCGCAATTTTTTATATCTCAGCGATAAAATGTTAACATGTTAAAATTTAAAATCCTCACAGGAACAGGAAATAGTATGCAAATAAAAAATAAGTTCACAAAACGACACTCTAAAATTTAATACCGTCACTAAAACTGCTACGGATTTTTCATTTATTTAGACAATGACTGATTCTATAGTTATAGTGGGTTTATGAGTTTACAAATTGCCGTTTCGGAGCTTTAATAATTTAAAGCACGCTCATTCGGTTCAATAAATATGTTAAAATATTTTGTGACAATAGCACGAAGCTCAGTATTCGTTGCGTGTTACGCGCCTACGAGCGACTCACTTATATCAATACGTTGCTATATGGTTCTAGAACTTTCTAGGCACTTATAATATTCTAAGAGTCTTGAAAATATCCCGGAGCACCCTGGAACACCCCGGAGTCCTCTGGAGCCCTTTTCACTTTTTGTATTTTAGGCATTTCTTGATATTTAATTATGATCTTCATGCTTTAGCAGCTTTACGCTTTATCCCGTATATCAGGTTAGTCAAAGTGAACTTAGTGTTAGGACATTCCTTTAGCGGCTTTGTCTCTATTTATCACTCTATCTATTAACAAACTCTATTTATTTAAGTAAACTTTAACTAAAATTTATTAACTTAGTGTTTACTCGCGATTACTAGATTGAATTTTTGGTGAAGGTCAATTAAGGGTAGAATGGTAGAGAGGTAAGGTAAGGGGGCAAGGGGTGGTAGGTGGTAGGTCACGCACGCCGCACGCCGAGCGCCAGCCTTGCCAATAGTTTACGTGCTAACATCTCACGAATTTGCTATCTAACCAATTTCTGAAAGCTTAAGCCTCCCTTGAAATAATAAAATGCTATCTATGCTCGTGTGTAAGATTTAATCAAATGTTTAAGTGAAATTGAATATTATAGCTAAGCTATGTCTAGAAAATGATTATAATATTTTTTTTTATTTGGCTCTGGTAAGACAAAGCGCGTTAGGTTCTGT
This sequence comes from Philaethria dido, assembly GCA_033558755.1. NCBI lineage: Eukaryota > Metazoa > Arthropoda > Insecta > Lepidoptera > Nymphalidae > Philaethria > Philaethria dido. The sequence goes on from JAKGSA010000131.1 coordinate 140,008, forward strand.
TACTCTACATGCAATTTCTGAATTTCAGGTGGAAAATGGAGAAAGGAGCGTCTTAACGCTAGATTTTCCCTGTCTACCCTGGTATGCGTGACTAAGCCAAATGATTATTCTTAGAAATAATCTTTGGGTAGTAGAAATGGTTTAATGATCAGAGCGCATGGAGGGTTTCCAAGAGGCGTAAAATCGAGTTTTGTTACGGTCAATTTTTTAAATATGTCTTGTATTAGAAAAATATGAGAAAAATAAGGCGTAATAATTTCACTTAACAAATATACCTAAAAACGTTCACAAAATTAGGAATTAAAAGTTTCATTCACATATTAAATTAACATCTTAAACAAAATTTCAATTAAAATCATACATAATAACTTTTTTTCTAAGCATATTTATATTAAACATACTCACCAACAACGTGTAGAGTGACAAAGAACGATCTGACGGGTTGTGTAGAGACCTGACACTCGTAGACGCCGGCGTCTCTTTGCTGTACCCACTTTATTTGCAGCGTCCAGTCGTCGGTCTGCGCTGAATGAGTCGCCTGCAAGTTATTGCTTTTATTACGTATTTGTGAGTTACATTTATAAATATATATAGAAATCATTATATTTAGTTGTGTGTCCACTTTGGAGTAGTCGGGTACAGTCTTACTGTAAATGCGACTGGTTGTGGGTTCGATCCCTACGGGGGGTAACGATTGTTTTTAAATTATTCTTATTTTAGTACATCGGTCTGTTGTAAGACAATATGCGGCGTTGAGCTCTGTTACGTAACATGCATTGTCTAGAATTTGGACAGAAAGATAATAACGGAGTGTCTTGATATTAGGTTTTCTCTTACAACCCTGCAATGTGGAAATAAACGTGAAGATATAAGTCAACTTCACCGAAGTGGGGTTCGAACCCACAAGTACTGCGTAACTAAGCCATGATAGCCTCAATTCTGATTGAGTTGAAATTTGGTATACATCTTACCATAATTAAGATTTTAACAAAAAAATCAAACCAACTTTAGATATTACGAATAACTCAAAAACTACTTATCAGATCACATCTAAACTTAAATAGGATCACACCAGAAACACTAGCTACCATACTAAGAAAAGTATCATCCCAATCGGTTTAACCCGTAAAAAGTTAAGCAATCACATATAAAAAACAGACAAATTAAGAACCTCTTTCTTTAAAGCCTGTTAAAAATTCCAAACAATAATAACAACTTATAAAAAATAGCAGCTAACTCAATTACTAAAAATACTTTTACAAAATTACAAATAACATTTACTTTATTGTCTCAAGACGTTCACTGAATATCATACTTGTATGACATACAAAAGAGAACTTTGTGTTAAAGATGACACATAATCTTATGAATAGGCTGTTCGTGTACTCGTAGTTTGTTCTTTGACGTTATTTCCTAATATTTATATATTCAAAGCGCTTGTCCTATGTGACTGACTGACTGTATAAAGAGGCACGATAAAAAAAATATGAGACAAAAGGAAATGGTATTTATTTTGTTGTGTGGTACAAGATATATTGCTATTTTCTGTTTTAGTAGAAAATGGGAATGTTATGGCTTCTATTTCGGACTTCACGTTTTTTATGTTAGCAATATAGTCAGAATGACCGAGTGTCAAGGTACTCCGCCGTTTTCAGCTCGATTATGAGATATTGCGTAGAGTGACGGCACACAACGCCGCGCTCTGCCTGAGTATAGTTGGGAAAATAAAAATAATATAATCTTTTTTTTTATCGTCTCGTCACGCTGTATCTCGCCTATAGCAGGGTAGGCAGAGGGAACCTGAAAACCTAGTGTTAAAACACTTCGTTCTCTTACAACAATTCTGTTCCCCACTTTCTGTTGAATTGAGGCATTGCGTGCTGAGTGGCGGAATTCAATGCCTTGTTACCAAAATAAGGAAATGAAAACTAACATTCCCTCGAGTGGGAAACGAACCCACAACCTGTCGCGTTTATAGTCGCATGCTTGTGCCTCTGCTCCACAACAGGCGGAGAATGATTATATAATATAATCATCCTCCCTAATGGGAATCGAATTAGCAAACACTTGAGCTTACAGTCAGTCTCAGTCCCACTGTGACACAGAGATCTTTTAATTATTAACGTATTAATATTTTCATAGGTAAATAAGGTATAAAAATTAGACCATTCGTGGCTCAGTGATTAGAACTCTTGGACGGTTTCTAGACGCTGGTTTGAGTCCCGCTTTGTTCAATTTTTTAATCGCCTCTAAAAAGTGGATATTTTTTTTTGATTATACCTGCCTATAATAAAATTCATCAATCTATTTTAAATTTAGCTCTACAGAACAGTTTAAAGTAACTGTAAAAACATTGTTAATAAGTAAAAGTCTGTTTTACTTTGATGCTATTTAATAATTTCTCATATATACCTGAAAGCGCTGATCCGAGGTGTATGTGTAGCCGCCGACAGTCAGAATGTGTAAGTCACGATGACGGATCCATGATACCTGCGAATTAAAATAATTTACATAAAAAAATGTATTTATATTCATATAATTAATATTTTAACACATAAAAGGGAATTTGCTTTCAAATAAAATGTACTTAAAGTTAAAATTATTATGATTAACTCAAAAACCACTCGTCAGATCTTAACTTAATTTTAATGGGGAAGTCAAGAAGTTGGTTAAAAAATCTTCCATCCATTTCAAAGTAATTCAAAACAGGATCATTAGAAGAAAAACGCCAGCATATTTAACGCATGAGCGAAGTCGGTCAGTTCTCATACATACATACATTATTTTGTTATGTTCAAAGTATTTGGGAACATATGATTCGACTCGTGGCAGCCTCGTGTACGCTAGCCGCTTAAATTGATCGAATTTCGTTCATAACGAAATTCGTTCAATAAGCCAATTGCTTATATTTTCTTTTTTTTTTTCAGCTTCACCCTTTACCTCACATAGCATGTTAGTCAGAGAGAATCTAGTGTCAAGACACTACTACTACACTACTTTTCGCTCAAATTCGGGATTTTGCGTGTTGAGTGGAGGATTTCTTATACTAATTTGACTATTTTAAATGGGACCATATCAGAATCACTAGCTATCATATAAAAAAGTCATCAAAATCGGTTTACCAAGTAATAATTAAAAATTTTTTATGTGTGTTACCACACATAAAAATGTACTCGAGTTAACTTCCATAGAGAACCTCGTTTGTTTGAAGTAGCTTAATAAATTATCTTTATTTACCTCGCTTTGGTGGAAATGAAGCGCGGCGTTGAATTCCCCCATTCAATATTTCGTCTTTGTTTTGAAATAATAATCACTTAAATATCATATAATTTAATAATTTAACAATAATAATAATTTCTTATTGTACAAACCCATACATCAAAGAAAAAATAGAAAATAAAAGAACAACAGAAAAAGATGTACACCAAGCGACCCTATCGCTAAAATAGTGAATCCAGGAAACCTTAAGGTAAAAGAAATACGCAAACTAAGAAATTGGATAGGGTGTGAATAATACATACGAGTACAAGTAATAATACATATAATTAAATTTTTTACAAATAAAAAACAGAAACTTGAATAAAATGAACCAAGAAGTAACATTATTACGAATGGCACAAAATGATTTGTCAGATCGTAACCTGATTTAAATGGGACTTCCTCAGAAGCACTAGCTATCATCTATCATATAGAAGTTATGAGAATAGTTGAATGGAGAAACTCTTTTTTTTGTATTTGACGCAACACAACACCACATCCGACACCACATCCGACCCCGACAGCTCGACAGTCAAAGCCGCAACACGCACAATTATCGTTAGATATTCTTTCGACGTATATCAAGCGTACGCATCAGCATACATTCATCTAATATTTATTTTCGATATTTGCTTTCATTAGCCTTTTCCACTGTGTGTGGTTGATTCGCTAAATATATCAAAATATGTTTTTTGTAATGTGCCTTGTTGGTTCAAATTTTGAATTGGGATAAATGCTAGTAAATATTTAGCGCCTGTCATGGCGCAGATGTACAAACCTGCGACTGTAAACGCGACAGGTTGTGAGTTCGATTCCCACTCCAGGAAATGGAATTTTTCATTTCCTGGATTTGATAATATGGCAAAGCAGCATATACTTTAAGTTGAGCCACGTTATCGCATAAGTGACAATATCTTTGTCGATAATAAAGTTCTTAAGCCTAAACCTAATCTAAGAGAAGACTCCACACGAGAAGTCACGGGGTATAGTTGTATAAATATACTAACCATAGTTTCGCGACCATTTCCAACATCAATAAGCGCAGTTTTATGACAGAGTTTTATTAAACAAGTATTGTTCTAGCTAATTTCATTCGTTTCATATTCTCCAGTATGATTGCATTGCGAGTAAATTTTTATGATGTTCCTATTAAAATGTAAATTACCTCCCATAAGTAGTCATAGGTATCGTAAAAGAGAAAATTATAGCTATATCGTGTATTTTAATGATTTTTAGAATAAAGGTGCATTTAAATATGTGTACGAGTATATTTGTTTTGTGAAAAGTGAAAATAACTTTATCGTAATCATTCTCTCAAGAACACTTGTGTTAACAGTTAGACGAGGTCACCACTAAGGCCTGATGGCCTTTTTACGTATTACATAAATAATATTTTTTAGCTTCACGATGTATCCCTCACATAGCAGGGTAGGAAGAGGGAACCAGAGAACCTAGTGTTAAGACACTCCGTAGTCTTTTAACATTTCCGTTTCCCACTTTCCGCCGAATTGCTTGTTGAGTAGCGGAACTCTACGCCACGCTTTGCTTTGTTTCCAGAGCGACAAAAGGAAAATACTAAATATAAATAAGAAAATATTAATAAAATAATTATATAGTAGTATAATAAACAGTGAACCTCATAATAATCTTCCAGTAATACAAGTTCCATTTAAGTATCATTGCAGTACATATTAGACACAAGTCGCTCACACACTAACTACTGAAACTTCACAAGAAAGCTTGGAATCGTAGATGTCATTAAAACTTTTTAACTTTGCTTGTGAATCCAACGCAAAGACGTTAAGTTTGACGTCATCGTGGCGCAGTTTAACTATAAACGCGATTGGTTGTGGGTTCGATTCTCACACGGGGGATTGATATATAACTAGTGTCCCCGTAAATGCGCTAATAGCGCATTGCGAAGTGACGTTTATATCATACATACATACATACATACATAGCTTCACGCTGTATCCCGCATCTATATGCGGGATACAGCGTGAAGCTGAAGGGTAGGCAGAGGTAACCTGAGAACCTAGTGTTAAGAAGTGTCTTAACTTTGTAACGCAGTGGCGTTACCCACTTTTATGTAATTTTATATAAACATGGATGTCAAATCATGGTAGTGTGTGTAACATTTATTTTATTATTTAATTATACTTCATAAGCATTATTTAAAAAAAATTAGCACTCTGCACTTATTCTCTATATAAACTATAAGTGTGCCAAGTTTCATGCTCCTCCGTCCGCGTAATTTTCGTAAAAAGGGATCCAAAGCTTTTGTTTCACGTATTTATATTTAGATATTTAATGGCTGAGTTGCGTCATTTACGCACTTCCACGGATGATTGGGGCAGTTCCCGTGGGCTTCGGCCAGTGGCAGTAGAAGAGGAGCACCGTGAGGTTCTAGTGGGTATACGGACAGCCTCTTTGCAGCCACTGGAGTCCCACATAACCCGTCCGAGTCCCCGCAGGCGGGTATCCGTAACGGATATTCTCACGTTAAAAAAATAACGCACGCAGTATCTCGAATTCGGGCGGTAAGTGGTGGACGGAGTGACCTGACACTAATTACTCTTTGACTATTATGTTATGTGGATTGAAGCGTCAAGCAGCATTTATTAAGTACAAGTAAACGCCTGCAAACTTAATTAGTATAACTAAATAGGTGAATTGTTTTCTTATAAAATGTAAGGATCTAGGTTCGTTGTATATACTTATATAAGTATATAGTAAATAGTAAAGAATCGCTAAATTATTTTTTTTGACATTGATTCACAGTTAACGCCTGTCGTGACGCAGAAGCACAAGCGTGCGACTGTAAACGCGACAGGTGGTGGGTTCGATTCCCAATCCAGGAAAGGAAATTTTTCATTTCCTGAGTTTGGTAACAAGGCAAAGCGCGGCGTTGAGTTCCGCCATTCAGCACGCAATGCCTCAATTCGGCGGAAACTGGGGAATGGAGTGTCTTAACACTAGGTTTCCTCTGCCTATGCCTGCTAAATGCTGGATGCAGCGTGAAGCTATGTATGTATATATGATTCACAGTTAAGATGCTGTGATATAAGCTTACTACCTAGTGTATAATAATTATTGTGAATATCTTGTACGTAGGTGGCAAGCCGGCGGCGGGTGATGCAGCGAACACGCCTTGCAATAACGTACCACCTGTCTGTTAATTAATTATTCACTTATTGCTAAGCAATCTGATGCAAAAAACAAAAAACCAAGCAGGTTCACTCTTGACCTCGCTTAGCAGGGTCAGAGTGAACCTTGTTTCAAGATACTCAGTTCGTAGCTTTCCGTCCGGAATCAAGATATTACGTGTTCGTGAGTTAAGTAGCGGAACCTAACGCCGCGCTATGCCTTACTAGAGCAGACAAATGAAAAAAGTTTTATATGTTGGAGTGCAAGCTGGTAGTAGACCAAATATGGTAGTCCCACCTATGACGCCCTCATATGAGTTCTACGCATTATGATTTTTACTCATGGTTCTGACACTTTCAACTTATGCACAGATATACAATACTTTTAATACACAAAGACGAATAACGTGAACACTGATTACCAACGTACTGATTTAACAAACACTGTAACTTGAAGAGAACACTGCACTAGTCAAGGTCAAAGTCAAATAATTTTATTAATAAGTAAATAATAAGAAGTTACAAGCTTAATTTTTTGAACGTCTAATAATTTACCACCTTATTTAGTCAAAGAGATAATAACCCTTCCGTTGCCCGCACGCTCCTTATAAATAGGATTTGTCGTCCCACTAGTGCCAGTCCAGTATATCATCCGTATTCATCAATTTCCGGTATTGAATCTGTTTCAGTTTCCGTTTCATAGATAGTGACATTGTGATATCACCAAAATCATTCACGCCGACATATGTACATACAATCGATATCAAGATACAATCAATCGACATATAATTATTACTTTTTCTTTAACTTCACGCTATATCCCGCATATAGAAGGGTAAGAAGAGGGAACATCAGAAATTAGTGGTAATACATTCCGTTCCCCACTTTCCGCCGAATTGAAGTATTGCGTGCTGAGTGGCGGAACTCAACGCCGCGCTTTGCCCACACCCAGGAAATTAAATCGATCGCGTTTACTGTCAGGTGCTGTCCCACTGGGGTACGACGGCTTTTTAGTAAATTTACTAGCTAACTAAATATTAACATAAGTATCTATATAAAATGTACCACCATTGTTACCTGTTTAATATTAATAAACTTACTAAAAGCGAAACTGGTCGTAAAGAGCCACCGGCCTCAGATAAGCATTACATTCCGAGCAAGTAAACTTTGTGAAAATATTATTTGTTTACCTTTGTACCCGGCATACCGACATACCGCACTTGCCCACGCCCTTACCTCACCTTTACCGCGACCAGATGAAAGATAAGCGTTACTTTCATTTACTAATAGGCATATTATTAAGAAGATTTTAAAATAGAAATATAAATACATACATACATAGCTTCACGCTGTATCCCGCATATAGCAAAGTAGGCACAGGGAACCTAGTGTTAAGACACTCCGTTGCCCAATTTCTGCCGAATTGAGGCATTGCATACTGAGTGGCGGAACTCAACGCCACGATTTGCCTTGTTACCAATCCTAGGAAATGAAAAATCCCATTTCCTGGTGTTGGGATCAAGCCCACAACCTGTAGCGTTTACAGTCGCAGGCTTGTGTCTCTGCGCCACGACTGGCGTAGAAATAGAATTAATAAGGTATATTTAACAGCTTCACGCTTTATGCCCCATATCAGATTTATATTTTTATTTTTCTACCCTGGTCAGACAAAACGCGGCGTTGGCTTCTAACAATTAACACGATGTCCTGAATTTGCCCGGAAATAGAGTACGGAGTGTCTTGACACTATCTCTCTGCTATGCGGGTAAAAACGTTAAGTTGCAGTATTGTCCGAGAGAGAATTGAACCTACACTGATCACAACATTTTTTAAGAGATTTTGTAATTTTATTGATTGCATTTTTTAAAGAATAGTTCACATCTTCTAATCTTATAATCAACTCCCTAAATATTTTTCTTTTTACTTAAGTTAACTGTTTTTCAAAATTCTTAACCTTTTATACAACTGAAAAGTTTCGTGAAACTAAACACATGGCGCAGAATACATTAATATTTAACCAGTTCAAGAAAATCAAAGAGAATTTCCTATATATGTTACTTGTTACAAACATAAGTTTTTATGTAGAAGAAATTTTTACATGTCAGAAGTCAGGCGTCATCAATCACACGCTCCTCTAGGGAACCAAAAACTATAACATCTCGATTTCCCTCTCTCATAATAACAATAGAAACGTTAAAGATTCAAGTTTTACTTGGATTACTTATTTAATATAGTGGGCCAGCGTCTGACAGTAAATACGGTTGGTTGTGGATTCGATTCCCTCTAGGAGTAGAAGTGAATCTAGTGTTGAGACACTCCATTCTCCAATATTTATTTACGTATAAAAATTTGAACACAGCCGGACTCGAAACCGCGCCTCATTGAAGCCGGCCGCAGCGTCATGCGTTCTATATTCGGCTTTTTGTTGTTAGCATGTCTGTAGATTTTTAAAAAATTCTGCTAACCAAAGATTATTTCAAAGGACAATCACTTGGGAAGAGAGTCCTAAGTGTGTAACACTTTAAAACTTCAAATCTCTAATACTTGTTTATTTCAAAGTTATTGACGCCTGCCGTGGCGCAAAGGCACAAGCGTGCGGCTGTAAACGCGACAGGTAGTTTGGTTCGATTTCCACTCCAGAAAATGCAATTTTTCATTTCCTGGGTTTGGTAACAAGGCAAAGCGCGGTTGAGTTCCGCTACTCAGCACGCAATGCCTCAATTTGGTGGAAAACGGGGAACGGAGTGTCTTAACACTAGGTTCCATCTACCATCCCTGCTATATGCGGGATACAGCGTGAAGCTAAGTATGTATGTATGTATGTATTTTAGTATCTATAGTATTATATATTGAAAAATATATATAGAATATGAAGAAAATCATGTCTTTATATATAAAATAGGTACACATTAATACATGTATAAGTAAGTAAGCTCACAAGTCGACACTAGATAGCTATTACCTACAATAACACTGTTACAGCAGCTGTACGATAATTCCTTTATCAAAATATTATACCACCTTGTTATGTATGAGATTAATTACAGATTGTTATCGTAAATATATTCATATATATATACATGTCCATACAAATATGACCAGCAAATAGTGAAAGGAGCTTATTTTATAAGCTTTCTTTCTGAATCCTTTTTATTGTTCAAAAATATAAAAATAAATAAATTTATGAAAATAAACAAAAGGAATTAAATGTTAACTTAAGTAGTTAATAACAATTTTTGAACATCATGGCGCAATGGTAAATCATCTTCATGGTTCATCATCATCATGGTTGTAGATTCGATTCCCACCCGGGGAACTACGAGTATAATAGTTAAATTATTTACATTACTCTTATTTTCCCCGCTCTAGTACAATAAAGGTTGTTGCTAGTTACCAACGTCTCAAATTTAGACGGAAAACGGTGAATGGAGTGTTTTTACTCTGTTCTCTCTACTTATCTCTCTTATAATTGGCGATGTACACAATATATACAAGGAGTAGGCTTAAACTTGCAGCGCCTGTAACTCGATTGCATCGAGTCCGCAATTCTTTTATGGGACAGTGTGTATGCTTTTACAATAGGATCCCAGAAAACGTCCGAGAATTTTCCATTTCACAATTTAAAAAAAATGTGAAAAGACGTTTGTGTGTTAAAGGTTATTACCTAATTAGTGATTTTATAAATGATAACACGCCTTGGGAATAAAATGCTCGCTCCAGTCTATTTCAAAGGTACCATTGTCACTAATAAATATTTGTAAACATTGAATTATAAGAAAAAAAAAATCCCGCTGAGTGTCTTGCGCCGGTTCTTCTCAGGTCTGAGGCATTAAATTTAGTGAACTGGTGGTAAATTATTTGACGTTCAAAAAATGAAGCATGTAACTTCTTATTTTGAATAAATATTATTTGACTTTGACTTTGACTTTGACTTTGACTTTGACTTTGATTTTGACTTTGACTTTGACTTTATCCTGTTCAAGGAATGCGTTAAAGTACTAAATAAAAATAACAATAAAGCTAAACACCCAATCACCGATATCCTAACACGTGTCTACGTACATTATATATGTATACATATTGTAATACAGGAAGCTATCGTACATATCGTATATGCAATATTGTAAACTATAGGCTATAGAGACAATGATAATCTAATTTATACGTTATAATATGAACATGCTAACATTATATTATTAATTTCGTGCACCTGTCATATATAGAAGAAGCTTGTCGTGGCGCAGAGGCACAAACGTGCGACTGTAAACGCGTCAGGTTGTGGGTTCAATTCCCACTCCAGGAAATGAAAATATTACTCACTTTGGTAACAAGGCAAAGCACGGTGTTGAGTTCCACCACTTGGCACGCAACGCCTCAATTTGGCGGTAAGTGGGGAACGGAAATGTTAAAAGTGAACGGAGTGTCTTAACTCTGGGTTCTCAGGTTTTCTGTAATGTGCAGGATACAGCGAGAAGCTAAAAAAAACTTTATATTATGGCAAAATTACTCGAAATCTTTATAAATTGTGGCCTATGTGTTATTTTGATGTTTAAACAGTATTACTGATAAGTTTCATATAGATTTATTCAGTGGTTTTTAACTTCCTTCACGGGTTTTCCACACAACATGACATCAGTAATGTGGTCTGTACTCCACTGACATTCTCAAGATAGTTAATAATGAGAAGAAAGTTCTTAGCGCACTATGAATTCACCGTGCGGGTGCCGGGTCCATCGCGTTGCAGAGAGTGGAGTTTGGAGAGTAATTGGGACTTACGACTCAACGTGTAGGTTTAAGGGGCCCTTTGAAATGCACATTTACGTTAACCATGTTACTCCGTTCTCGGCTTTTGCCCTTCCCCCGGAACCGTTGTCCAAGTCCCAAGTATGTCCCAAGCACTGCAAGCTTCCCCCATATATTCTTGGAAATAAACGTATTTCCCTAACTAGCACTAATAAAGCAAATAAATTCGATTATAACACGTTAGATAATAAAAGTTAATAAAAATGCACAACACGTCGTTAGTGTTTAAATGTTATGCAAAAACACTGCATACTAAATAATTAAGTTACCATTTTTTAAACTACCACCTGTCGAGGTTTTCGCTTGAATTTTCACGAAAACTGTTATAATTTGACTTCGCTATATAAACTAATTTTCGTATGAAAAATTAGCTGTTGTCTGCGAATTTGTTTGACCCCTTTTTAACCAAATTCTAAAAAAAGGAGGATGTTCTTAATTCAATTGATTGATTTTATGTGTGTTACTGCATAATTTTTTACTGATTGAACTAATTTTTTTTAGCTTCACGCTGTATCTCGCATATAGCAGGGTAGGCAGAGGGAACCTGAGAACCGACGTGTTAAGACACTCCGTTCCCCACTTTCTGCCGAATTGGGGCATTGCGTGCTGAGTGGCGGAACTCAACGCCGCGCTATGTCTTGTTACCAAACCCAGGAAGTGAAAATACCAATTTTGATGATTATTTTTTTATATGATAGCTAGTGCTTCTGATGTAACACCATTGAAACATAGTTAAGATCTGATAAGTAGTTTTTGAGTTATTCGTAGCATTTTAGTGTGTAAGTCAGTTTTCTTTTTTTATGGAAATTTTAATTATTGAACTATAGCTGGACTGTATTTAAGGGTTCATGTAGTAATTGACGTCATATATCATTATACTATACAGTATCAAAGTCAAAGTCAAATAATTTTATTCAAAATAAGAAGTTATAAGCTTCATTTTTTGAACGTCAAATAATTTACCACCGGTTCACTAAATTTAATGCCTCAATTATTTGACTTTGACTTTGACTTTGTATGCTTCGTGTTCTATTTTCTTGAAGCCGGTTGAAAAATATGTAATATACTAACAAAAATAATAAAGGTAACGCCTGTCGTGTCGCAGAGGCACAAGCATGCGACTGTAAGCGCGACAGGTTGTGGGTTCGATTCCCACTCCAGGGAATGGAAAATTTCATTTCCTGGGTTTGGTAACAAGGCAATGCGCAGCGTTGTGTTCCGCCACTCAGCACCTGCTACATGCGGGATACAGCGGGAAGCTATGTATATATGTGTACTAATAAAAGTCACATACTTTTGATATGTGCTCGTGCATTCTATTTGTATTTACTTAGTCTCACATGTTGAGTTAAATGAGTTAGGCGAGTTGGCAGCAAGCGCTGGATCTTTTAAAATATATTAAACAACTTCTTGCCGCAGTAAATAACGTTCTTCATGGAAATATATGGAGGAGTTATTGGAAAATTTGCTTGGTACATTTTTTTGGGTAAAACTGCTTCAAATTCGCAATAGGCGTGAATATGTTTATAAGTCAAAAATACATTCTCAACGCAGGCAGTCTTTATTTTTAATTTTGTCTGTAAGCTCTTTTTTAAATTACTTAAAATGTGAATATACAAGTCGACGTAACAATCTATTCACGCCTGGTATGGATATGGATGGATAAGAAATATTATTTCTGGGTAGGATTGAAGGACTATACTTAAATTATTGTCATTTCCCAGTTCAAGAAAGATAAAGCGTGGTGTTATGTTCCGCCATTTAACATATCTCGATTTCGGTTTCTGACTGCCCTTAACCCGTGTTCAGAAGAAAGCGGGTAACTGCAATAACAATAACGATAGTTGCAGATGTTAAAAAAAAGTAAGAAAGAGGACTACTAGGTATTCTGCCTCTATAATATTTTTAAGAAGGACATATTGCGTATTAGAGGTATAAATCACACATTACACACTATATAACTATAATTCGGAGGACCGCACACGAGGACGTGACCAGCCTCGCCACTGTTACTTAGTCGTACATAGAAATATCATTAACATGTTTTTGTAATATTATACAAAAACGAATTAACTTAACCTTAATTAAATTAACCTTAGAATATTTGGAATTAAGTTAAATTTTCCTTAATGTAACGAAAATACGTCACGAGAAAAAAGGACATAAATGTATAAGATTATTATTTTTGGAAAAAAATAAATCTGAAAGTAGCGCGACTCAAATCCGCGTCTCTTGGAAACCCTCTAAGCGTTCTCTCTAAGCCTTACGTTCTTATCTAGTTACGTAGAATTTCTTATAGGTTTGTTATATCTTATTGTTATTTTATTTTTTAACGACTGTCGTTACGCAGAGGCACAAGCGTGCGACTGTAAACGCGACCGGTTGTGGGTTCGATTCCCACTCCAGGAAATGGATTTTTTCATTTTCTGAGTTTGATAAGAAGGCAAAGCGCGGCGTTGACTTCCGTCACTTAGCGCACAATGCCTCAATTCGGCAGATAATGGGGAACGGATTGTCTTAACACTAGGTTCCCTCTGCCTATCCTGCTATATGCGGGATACAGCGTGAAGTTATGTATGCATGTATGTATCTTATCTTTTGTTGTTAGCATCCCTGTAGAGAGAATAATCTTTGAGTAATCAGAAATTTGTCAAAATCTTTAAACGTCTCTTAGAAATGTTTTGTTTATTCCATCTGTGTGTTTACCACTTTAAAAAAAAATATTCAGCGAGCAAATGAAATATACTGTATAAAAAGTATCGTTTAATAATCGTATTTAACGTCTGAACGAGTTTAGATAAAATTTGGCAGAGTGATAGTTAATAGCTTGGATTAACACATAATATACTTTGATCTTGATAAATGATAGCGTAATAACGGTTATCAGTTTATTACAAAAAATCACCCTTTTAGATATTTATTAAGCCATCGTGACTTAGTTCTCATGTTTCTAAATGATATCATGCGATAGTTGTAGGTTTGATATTCACTTGAGGGTTTAGTTATTAAAAAAAATATTATTATCTTGAGGCCAGTTGTGGCGCAGAGACACAAGCGTGGGTTCGATTACCACTCCGGGGAATAAAAATATTAAATAATGTTTAGTATTTTCATTTCTTCGTTCTGGTACAAAAGCAAATCGCGGCGTAGTGTTCCGGCATTTCACACGCAATGCCTTAGTTCGGCAGAAAGTGGGGAACGAAAATCTTAATAGTTCTCTGGTTCCAAGCCAAAAAACTCCGGTTTGGTTAGAAAAAGCTCGGTATCTCAATGAGACTATATTTTTAAAATACGTAGAAAATGGGTAACGCAGTATAGTAATAGTACATGAGATTCTGTCTGTGAAACTCACAACGTTAAAAATGTATGAAGATGTTTACTTATTGTTCTCTGAAGATTCTGAAGCGATGGTAAAAATCATTGGTAGAAGCTTAAATAAATAAACAGATACTTAGAGAGAATATATATATATATATATATATACAAGTATAATTATTTAGAAAACGTATAAAAAATTTAACGCAGCGGGACTCGAACCCGCGCCTCTTGGAAACCGCCTAAGCGCTCTGACCACTAAGCCATGCGTTCAAATTTTTATACGTTTTCTAAATATGTTTTTCGTTTTTAAGACTTCAAAAATATATTAGTATGTATATTAAGGAATGTATATCATGATTAAGAAATATAAAACATGATAATATGAACGTAGCAAATTTCGAACTCGCGCCTCTGGTGTATCGTCCAAGCAGCCAATTCAGCTATGCGGTCTTATCGAGCTACTCCGAAACTTTTTTACGTTTTTACTATTTATTTTTGTTGTTATTTTTTATGTTTCTACTCTTTATACCCTAAAAGTAATACTTGAAAATATAAATGTATGTACAACTTACACACAGCAAGAGTGAATCTTAAAAAAAGGTGTCTCCGAAAGAATGAAACAAATATCGACTATCCGGGAGTATTGGGGATAATTGAATGGGTGAGTGCAGAGACAACGTAAGTCACAAAAACGTATTACGTACGTTGTTTCTGCACTCACCGATTCAATAAGTTTTGTGATTTTTAAATTTTTTTACAAAATATAAAAACATATTTTAATGTAAAATGTTACATTACAACATACTCGTACTGTGTAGTATTTCCTGTCCCACTCTCAACTTACCAGCTTTGTTTTCTTCTTCATCGTGACACATTTTCATTACATTTAGTTTCAAAATACAACGATGTAAAGGAATTCTCTTCAAAATACTAAAATATGCATAACATTACAGTAAGAAACAAGTGAAGCAAGAACTTTATTGAAATAATTTCTCTGAACTTTGTTGGCTTGTAATATTTCAAACCGGGAGATTTATGCGACGTCGGATATCGACGTTGAGTGAACAAATTAATGTATTATGTAATACAAAAAGAAGTTCAATTCGGCGGATAGCGAAAAGATTTAAGAGAACGGAGTGTCCTAACACTAGGTTCCCTCTGCCTACCAAGCTATATGCGGGATACAGTGTGAAGCTAATAAACGTTTAAAATTAAAAAAAAAACCATCCTCACGCTATATCCCGCATAGCACGATGGACGGAGAGAGCCTATTGTCCAGACACTTATCCGTTTTCTGCTTGAGATCTTGAACTCGAGACATTGAGTGTTAATTGCCGGAACTCAACACCGCATCATGTTTTATCAGAGACGAGAAGTGAGAAACAAATGTAAAACACAAATGGAGTCATGTGATTGATATTTTAACATTTGTATCTTTATTTTATTTATTGCCACAATATTTTTTTTAACTTTAAGCTGTACCCCGTATATCAGCAGGTTAGGCAGAGGGAACCTAGTGTTAAGACACTCCATTCTCTTTCAACAATTCCGTTCTCCACTAATAGATGAAAATAATCAAAATGCGATCATTCCTTGAGCGGGCATCGAACCCTGAACCATCTGACTTACTGTGAGACGCCGTACTGCACCACGATGTCCTCGAACCTAAGTCTTAACTTAATTTTTTTAATAAGTAATAAAATTAGAATAAAGAGCACAGTGTGTTTCAGCGGGAGTGCATTACCGCGTTATCGTACACTTGGGTCTAGTGGTTTAGCTTGAAGTTGCTCTGGCTTTTTTATTTATAACCTGCTGTATATACTCATATGAGCAAAATAAATACTGCTAATAATATGTTTTTTTTTTAACTTCACGCTCTACCCCGCATATAGCAGGGTAGGCAGAGGGAACCTGAGAACTTAGTGTTAAGACACTCCGTTCTCTTACAACAATTCCGTTCCGGCGGAACTCAAGCCGCGCTTTGCCTTGTTACCAAACCCAGGAAATGAAAACAATAACATTTCGTGGAGTGGGAATCGTGTCGTGTTTACAGTCGCACGCTTGTGCCTCTGCGCCACGACAGGCGTTATACTGCTAATACTATGTTTTTTTAATCTTCACGCCGTATTCCGCAGGGTAGATAGGGGAAACCAGAGAACGTAGTGTTAAGACACTCCGTTCTCTTACAACAATTCCGTTCCCCATTAATCATAATAATATGTAATAGAATTATACCATAAAGTAATGGGTTTTGGGTTATTATTAATAATTAAGCTGCCGGGGAGTCTTGACACTAGGTTCTGTTGGTCTATGCAGGATAAGGCGTGAAGCTAAAAAAGACTTTATTGGCTCAGTGGGACATCGTCTGACATGATTGTTAGTGGGCTTAATCCTCACTCGGGTGAATTATTAGATTTAAACTATTTTCTTTCCTCCACTCTAAAATCTAAAAATGAGTACATAATTTTGAAAAAATACATGAGATAGAACCGACAACTTCCAACCCAGAAGTCAAAATTACCCACTTAACTAACAAACTAACAGAATGATACCGGAAATGCCCTAACAAATGCACTTTGGCCGAGCAAATATCGATTTTTTACCATTTTTATAGTGTACAGCGAACCTTTTGACTCTACCTTTTGTCTATTGTTTGCAATCGTTCATGTTTCTTTTGAAGTTCCCGTTTTATATTTATTTGGACTTTTTGTGAACATCACGAACATAACTACGTATACGTTTAAACGTTGTTTTTTGAGCTTCATACTTTATCTCGCATTGTAGAGTAGGGAGAAATAAATTAGTGTCGATACACTCTGTTCTCTTCTTTCCGCTAAAATTCGATTCTTCAAAATATTGAATTGTGAAAGTTAACGCCACGCTTTATCTTACAAGGGCAGGTAAATGAAAATAATTTTAATAAGATTATACCACCGAGTGGAAATCGAACTTGCACCAATCGCATTCAAAGACGTTGACCCACTAAGATACAATGTCCTCATAAATTTAATAGTTAAATTAGTATTAATATAAGTATCTTTATAAAATGATATCTCCATTGTTAGCTGTTTAATATTAATAATCTAAATATAACAATTTCCCCCTGATCTCTGAGGAAAGGAAATGTTAAAAGAGAACGGAGTGTCTTAACACTTGGTTCGCTGGATCTTTCTACCTAACCTGCTATGTGCGGGATACAGCGTGAAGCTAATATAAATAATAAATTTCCCCAAGTGGAAATCGTATCCACAACGGTTGAACTAACGCGGTTGGCGTTAGCACTCAAACACTATTCCACACACTATTCCACGACGTATACACACATATATAATAACTGTATAGTATACAGTATTGGAAATATTACAAGTACAATAGAATAATAGCATGTCCATCCAATATTGTCTATTATCCGCGACAGTTCTAGGTTTCAATGCAATATCAGCAAATATTTGTTTTATGTATGTACGAGTGCGAGTGCGAGTGCGACGTTACTGCAATCAGAAAAAACAGTTATTGAAATTTTTGAATGATGTGTTGGCTATTGATTTAGATACAATTTAGGAGAAAATGTATTTTACTTAGTGTATAAGTTTTAATTGAGAGAAGGGAGTGATTAGTCACTGGTATTTATAGTATTATAAAAATTGTTATTTTACGTAACGTGACTCGAATCTGCGCCTCTGTTTACCGTTTAAGTACTCTGACTGCTAAGCAATTCGTTCTTATCTAGCTATGTCAATATTTTATACGTTTGATACAATTTATTTTTGTTTTTCGTTACAAATTTTCGTCACAGAACACATATGAAAATAAAATCTATTAAAGATGTAAGTAGATAATATATGAGACATAGTGAGTGATATTAGCCATAGTAAGTATTAAATAATATTAATTTATTGCAACTAAAATATTTAGACTCTCTTTGGAAAAAAATTATCTCATTTCCTAAGCTTAGTTAAGTAATATGAAAATGTAGAGAAAGCTGACAAAAGATAACCACGTGTCCGTAGTAATCAGAATATTATAGAAAAAAAAAATAAAGAAATATATATTTTCCATCACGGCGCAAACGAATAGCGTCTGACTATAATACGCCATAGGTTGTGGATTCGATTTCCACTCAGGAAAAGGATGTTATGTTTTCATTTATTTTTATTGCTTCTCTTCAGTATAAGTAAGCTTGGCCTTGAGTTTCGCCACTTTATTAAGTCCATATATCAAATTTGTGCGAATAATAGAGAACGGAGTGTCTTAACACTAGGTTTATTAACTACATGATGCAGGAGAAAACGTGAAACTGCAATAAAAATATATAGTTTAAGTCAATTTTAAAAATATAAATATATATATTTTTTTAACTACAAACTACTAACGCCTTTCGTGGCGCAGAGGCACAAGCGTGCGACTGTAAACATGACAGGTTGTGGGTTCGATTGCCACTCCAGGAAATGTTAGTATTTTATTTCCTGGGTTTGGTAACAAGGCAAAGCGCGGCGTTGAGTTCCGCCACTCAACACGCAATGCCTCAATTTGGCGGAAAGTGGGGAACGGAATTGTTGTAAGAGAACGGAGTGTCTTAACTCTAGGTTCTCAGGTTCCCTCTGCCTACCTGCCTGCTATATGCGGGATACAGCGTGAAGTTAAAAATATAAATATAATATTTCTATTTTTACTATACATAAATTCGAATATTTATTGAAGCGAAAGAGATAAAAAAAGGCATTCCAATGAAATACATAGGCAGGCTATTGATATTGGCGCTGAATGCGGGGCTCGTTCAAGAAATGCAAACAGAATGAATAAGTTTATACTCGTATGTACAGCGAGTTGCGAACGAAACGAACTCTACTTGTTACATCGGCAACTAACGTATTAGACTTTTGTGAATACACTTGTTTTACTTAAACTAGACGTTTAAGAGTGTATAAAAAGTTGCATTGCCTCGTATTTTTTGTGTAAATAACTTATGAATAACTATATTTGTATGTGAAAAGCTTTTATTAAGTAAAATTACATACAAAATATGCAATTTATATTATTATTTATGTAGCTGAATTTTGCTATTATTCATTCTTATTCCTCCGTTCTCTTGAACGGAGTGTTTTAACACTAGGTTCTTAGGTTCCATTTGCCTACCCTGCTATATGCGGGATACAGCGTAAAGTTAAAGAAAATTGGTATTCAAATTGGTTCGATTCCCACTCCAGAAAATGGAGTTTTCCATTTCATGGGTTTGGTAAAAAGGCAAAGCGCGGCGTTAAGTTCCACCACAACATTAGGCTCCCTCTGCCTACCCTGCTATATCCGGGATACAGCGTGAAGCTATGTATGTATGTATGTATAACAAATAGCATTTACGGCAGGACCTTCTTTCTACTTAGAGAGAGGGAGCCTTGTTTCTCTATCTTCTGAGCATTTTAGTAATGTTGTGTATTAGGTAGCAATATCTAATGCCACACTTTGCCTAACTACGCTACAATGACGGTGATATATGAGTAAAAGTTCCCTAGTAAAACCTAAGATGAATAAAATACAACAAAAAATATTTTAACAATAATTAATACCATGCAAAACTAGATTTTCACGCATCATAAAGCAATTTAATATTTATCACCAAACATCTATTACACGAACTAATCTACATCTCGGATTTAAGTGCCGCTGAAATTCTACTGAAACATGTAAATAGTTAGGAAGGGTCCGATATGATGGCAGGAATTACAAGCGTGGTGTGTAAATCTTATGAAATTTACTGCAATAGTCTTTGGTTTATGACTCTATTGTTTACGCCGAATTGATTGTGTAGAGCTTACTTAGAAACTATTCTGAGATCTATTGTTACTCTTATATCTTGCATTGAATTTGAAGAAGACTTTTTGGCATAAAAAGGTGTAGTACGTCGTGTTTTAGTGTATCTAACTAATTTATTTTAGGAAACCATTTACTATAAAGTAGCAGTGGGGCGTCCATATAACATGGATCCCTACGCCTTACCTTTCATCATGAATAATTTTTCAGGAAAAATTTTGAAGTGATTTTGTAAAATAAACAAGTATGAGACCTCTAAAAAAAGATCGCCTGATATATGTTGGTATAAAAATACGTGAAAACAAACTCTGACATCTTAAACCACCTAAAAACAAGGTCATCGCAAAAATTCTATAGTGAAATTACTAAATAACTTTACATCGTATATCGGTTTCCTTAAATATACCGGCTTCTCTAAAAATTACCGACTTCCCTAAATGTATACCAGTTTTTCTAATTTTACCGGCTTACCTTTTTAAAATTTTCACCTCTCGTCACTGGTGATATTTATATATACAGTGATATTTATCGTTCATACATAATATTATTTAAATATATTGGTATGGCATACTATACAAAACACGTCAAGGCTAACTTCTCATGTAAAATACACACAGTTACTTTTCCCTGTGAGGGGACGGGGTTAGAATACAATTTAAAAAACCTCCGCCGCTGGGTAGCGTCCCGTAAGAGTCGGGTATCCCAGTAGTTAGTTGGTAGGAGGTTTGTCTTCCGCCTGGTTCGCGATCACTATCATGTCAAAGACGAACCGCCAAATATCTTATGATGTGTTCCGGTTCGATGGCATGTAAGCTAGGTTTTTCTCTTTCTCACCCAATCTTTCCCCAAAATGTGGTGATTCCGATAGCGGACATTGTCATCCCCTTCTATCTGTATCCTCTAGGTTAGCAACGCAACTACAACGTCTCTGTTGTTGTAGATGTTCATGGGTGGAGGTAACCATTTACTATCAGTTGGTCCGTTATCCATAAAAAAAAATTATTCTGAAACTTACATTACTTTTCTATTAAACTTATGTAAGCTCTATCAAATATAGTCATGTTTAGTAAAGAAGGAACTTACTGCAATATTCTCCTTTGGTTTATGACTCTATTGTTTACGCCGAATTGATTGTGTAGAGCTTACTTAGGAACTATTCAGAGATCTATTGTTATATCTTGCATTGGATTGTGAGACGTTTTGGCATCTGCATTGTTCGGTAACTGCGATCGTGTTAGAAATGCCTTAGACTTAGACGGTTATTGTTATTAATATTTAGTAATGACTGAGTATCTGTATGGTTATGTAGAGTCTGAAATTCAAGTTATATGTTTGAATATTTTACTTAAAAATTGGAATTATTTTGAGTATTTAAATTTTGCACCATATATTGTATGTATTTTTGTACGTTTGTCTATTAAATATAAAAACTGTTAGGTTATGTTTTCTTTACTGTATTCTGAAAATACTCATATAATATTATTGGTTGTCCTTAGACCTTTGACACCATTGGATCTTTAATCCATTTTAACATAATTATGCTTATTCCATAAAATATTACGTACTCATAACGTCTCAAAGAAACATTTTTTTTTAAATATATGACTGTGAAACTTTTCTGCCAGAAACGTTGTAAGAAAATGTTCGAGATGGGTTCATGAGTCTCTGAACTACATGATAGCATAAAACCAGACATTAAAAAACGTCTCAATTTGTCTATATTAATTACGGTTTTGTATTACATAGTATTAGTAATACAAATAAAATAATAGAAGTGGAAAATAGAAAAAGATATAAAGCTATAATCAAAAAAAAAAGGAAGATATTAATGTAGTGTTTTGCTTTAAAAAATAATATCATTAATATCGTATTATTTAACTAGCCACTACCCGTATCTTCACTCGCGTCATCAATGACAGTCAATACTACATACCTACTATAGTGTCTAGTGACCATATGCGTTAATTTGAAGGCTTATTATATATTAACTTCTTATTAACTTTTTTTGACAAACAAGTCGGCCAAAATATGTTTTATATTTTTTTTAATAAAAAGTATCCTATGTCTTTTTTAATACCTCTAAAAATATGTGCACAAAAATTCATGATAATTGGTTGAGTAGTTTTGGCGTGAAAGCGTAACAAACATACATTCATATTTATATTTAGGGACTGTATGACCCTTGACATCACTAATATTTTTTATTCATTTTAAGTATAATAATTTAACTATATAAGGCAGAATTTATTACATTTGACAGAAAAATATTGTTTTCAATATACGACTGTAAAACTTTACTTTGACGAATTTCTTATTAACATGCAGCGACGCGACGTTTGCAAAAGTGTAAAAGTTAGTTTGATTGTTTTTAACTTTGAACCAGCATTGCTCTTCAAACTTCGTTCAAGCAGTTTGTAAGTTCATTAAAATTTTAAAATACTTTTACTTAAGAAATAAACGTGGATAAATTTTGGTTCGGATTGTAATAGTCACATATTGTTTGTGTTGTGAGGTTATCACAGCGCAGTGGGACATCGTCAGACTGTAAATTTGTTGGTTGTAAGTTTGATATCCGGTCGGGGAAATAACTATGTGTAAGATATTTTCATTGTCCGCCATCGTAAGACAAAGCGCGGTATCAATTTCCGCCATTTAACTCTATTTTCTTTTTTTTTTACTGCTGTATATACTCATATGAGCAAAATACATACTGCTAATAATATGTTCTTTTTTAATTTCACGCTGTATCTCGTATATAGCAGGGTAGGCAGAGGTTACCTGAGAACCTAGTGTCAAGACACTCCGTTCTCTTTCAACAATTCCGTTCCCCACTTTCCGCCAAATTGAGGCATTGCGTGTTGAGTGGCGGAACTCAACGCTGCGCTTTGCCTTGTTACCAAACCCAGAAAATGAAAATATTTCATTTACTGGAGTGGCAATCGAACCCACAACCTGTCGCTTTACAGTCGCATACTTGTGCCTCTGCGCCACGACAGGCGTTAATTCTTTAGGCATTTAACTCTTAATGTTTTGTTTAGGCGAAAAGCGAAACTCATGATGTCCCTAGCCTATGAGAAAAAAAACGTGAAGCTGATTACTGTATTACAAGTGATAAAGTATTACACTCGTGAATGCAACGACTGCACAAGGTTATAGGTATTGTAAAATTTGAATTATATTATACATAGAGTTAAAATGACACTAGTTCCGTACCCTTTTCTTCAAAACTAGTTTTTTTTTCAAAACGAGTCGTCTGTCTCTACATTTGAAAAAAAAATTAAGTTTGATTACCATTAATTAGTTTGTCTGAGACGATATAAGAAAATGTCAAGATGAGTACGTAGTTAGTCGGCCATTGAACTACATGATAGTATTGAAACTGAAAAAGGTCAAGAATTTGTCTACAACAATTAAGGTTTCATTAAAATAAATATAAAAAGTAAAATAAAAGAAGAGAAAAGTAAAAAGACACGTTTTTGTGAAAATTTGTCCAAAAATTTAATGATCCTCTTGGATACCATTCACTACTTTTTTTTTAACTTCACGCTGTATCCCGCATATAGCAGGGTAGGCAGAGGGAACCTGAGATCCTAGTATTAAGACACTCCGTTCCCCACTTTCCGCCGAATTGAGGCATTGAGTGCTGAGTGTACTCAACGCCGCGCTTTGCCTTGTTACCAAACCCAGGAAATGAAAAAATCCCATATCCTGAAGTGAGAATCGAACCCACAACCTGTCGCGTTTACAGTCCCACGCTTGTATCTCTGCGCTACGACAGGCGTTCACTACTTGCTCACCAATAATTCAAAATTTATACACGTTATAATTAATATACGTCTAAATACCGTTACAAGATGTATAAATAATAGGCAGCTTCATGGCACCCGCTTAGCAGGGTAGTCAGAGTGAACCCAGTGTCAAAACAATCTATCAATTTAAAGTTAAGATTAAGAACATATTATTAAAAAAAGTATATTATTCTGTCCAAGAATACTATAATGATGTCAATGTGTGGAATTAAATGCTGTTGACGCTCACCAAGGAGGCTCAGCATACTTGTATATTTATTGTAAAAAATTAATTTGAAAAGAAAAACTGTTGAGTTTCTTGCCGGCTCTTCTCAGCAGAACTGTCTTCCGAACCGGTGGTAGCTTCCGTTAGGATTGACACGACTGACACCTTTGTAAATTGACGATTCGAAAGTGCTTGTAATAGCCTACTTGAATAAAAAATATTTTGATTTGATTTGTTTTTGAAACACTCCGTTAATCGCTTTTCTTTGTCTTGCTAGAACGGAGAAATAATTCTTATCTCACCGAGTGGGAACCGAACCCATAACCAATCGCGTTTCCAGCCAGACGATGTCTCATTGCAATACGATGGTCTCAACTTGCAAATAGTTGAAATAAAAGAATTGAATTTCTTAAAGAACTCTACAATAGTAGAGTTTCTGATGAACTAAATAATAAGACACATTGGAATTCTACAAAAGAGTTCAGTTCGGTTAAAGTTCCCTATGGCATAAGCGTGTGACTGTAAACGCGACAGGTTGTAGGTTTGATTCCCACTCCAGGAAATAAAAATATCAAATAATATTAAGTATTTTCGTTTCCTCGTTTTGGTAACGAGGCAAATCGGGCCTTAACTTCCGCAACTTAGCATGCAATTCGATGGAAAGTGGGGAACGGAAATGTAAAAGAGAACGGAGTGTCTTAGCACTAGGTTCTCTGGTTCCCTCTGCCTATCCTACTATGCGCGGGATACAGCGTGAAGCAAAAAAAAGTTCTCTATCGGAGGGCATTATACTCCCAGTGTACGTTTCCACGATCGCCTCTCAGACTATACGCCAGTGTTTGTAATGCTAATTGAGTTTTTAATTGGATTCCCAGCAGGTCGTCGGACTGCGACATCGACGTTTGGTCAAATTATTTGCTACGTTAGAAAGAAATGAGTTTCTATATTGGTTTAGACAAGCATTGTATCTATCATGTGATAGTAGTCGTTTACTAGTTTTTTTTTATTACAGTGGTAAAATATTTTTAAATAACTGGGATTTTTAACCGGTTTCAAAAAAGGGGGTTTTAAATTCGACTGTATTTTTAAGTGTGTTACATCATAACTTATCGTCTTAGCACTAGGTTTACTCTGCCTACCCTGCTATATGCGGGATACAGCGTAAAGCTATGTATGTATATATGTATGTACTTATAAATTATAAGCAAAAAATTAAATATAAAAATACTCATTTAAAGGACACTAAAAAAATAATGAAGGAAGGACTTCAGAGTTTAAAGACTTCTTTTGACTTAAACGTCGGTTAAGTCAAGTCCGTGAGACAAGCGTTAGGCCTAAGCAGTGTATCTGTATGCTCACACACGCGCCGTCATACGTCGACCGCCGCGAGCTCTCGCATATTACTGTAAATAGTGAGCTTAAAATCTATTGAAAAGTGAAGTGAAAACAAGAAATAGGCCGTCGTGTGATGTGAACAGATGTGAAATATTTATAATTTAATGAATATTAATGTAATCGATTGGATTTTCTTTACTTAATTTAATCTTTATAATATTCGATCGTCATACCGTTTGCTGTGACGGCAAACTAAGCGATTTTATTGTCAATTCTATAATGGATTCATACCAATAATAGATGCTATCGTATTGAACGTATCGTAACGCAGCTCTGAAATGGCTAGACCAATTTTGATGAGGCTTTTCCTGGCACGTAGGTGATGTAATAGGGAGTAACTTAGGCTACTTATTCCTACTAAAATTATAAATGTGAACGTAAGTTTGTTTGTTACGCTTTCATGCCAAAATTACTCAACCGATTATCATGAAACAAAGTTCAAATATTCTTAATGATATTAAAAAGAACATTGGATGCTTTTTATTTAAAAATATATATATTTTGACATGATTGTTTATCATATACTTCAAATTAACGAATATAGGCACTGTACACTACAATATGTACTATAGACTGACATTAGCCATGCGAGGGAAGCCGCGGGATACACTTAGTACTAAATAAAATGCAAGCATTTAATAAATTATGTCTAGATGCATTTTCTATCTAATGAATTCTAACACGTGAGGCGCGTAACTTTGTTCAATATGGTTATGTAAAACTTTGTTGTATGATAGCCGCATCCCGCACCGCCGTCGCCGCAATTATCCTACTGTATTTATATAGCTTAGCTTCACGCTGTATCCCGCACATAGCAGAGTAGGCAGAGGGAACCTAGTGTTAAATCACTCCGTTCTCTTTTAATATTTCCGTTCCCCACTTTCCGCCAAATTGAGGCATTGCGTGCTGATGCTGGAACTCAACGCCGCGTTTTGCCTTGTAATCAGAGCAAGGAAATGAAAATACTAAATATTATTTCATGTTTTCGTTTCCTGGAGTGGAAATCGAATCCACAACCTGTCGTGTTAGCCGCACACTTTTGCCTCCGCGCCTAAGTAACTATATTAATTTAATTATTTTTTCTCTTTTATAAATGAAACTATTTTTTAAACGGGATTAATCGCATATATTTCGGTATTCGAGAATACATTCAACCTGTCAGCAGTCTATCTGTGAGTACGTAACTACATAACATATTCGAGACATACGTTTTTAAAATATATACATCTTCAATATTTATTTTAAAATGTCCAATAGTCGTGAAAGCTAAAATATATTTATGTCTTCCAGGCACAAAACATAGTCAAGGTACTTATTTCTCCAAGTTAACTGACATTGTGTTTTAATAACGTTGGCGGAATCAATGGAGGCTTTATAACAAAGCCGAGAGAACAAATATTTTTTTAAAATATAATCATCCCATCCATAGTCATGGTGACTTAGTTGGGTTATGGCTAGCGAGAGTTAACGTAGTATACTAGACACTTAACATTATCATACAGGTGCAACAAGTTCCTAAGGAGAGCCATTTAACTCTTCCTAAGATCATAATTTTATGCTTATTTGAAGTAAATGAATCCTTTAAATAATTAATTATTAATTTAACGACAAAATAATAATAGCAATAAATATTTAATATAAATAACGCCAAAACTACAACATTAGGAACCTTTAAATGTCTCCCCTGTAAAGCTGTGCTTTTGCACTTGTATTAATATACGTAGGATCCGTAGATTATATTATGGCCAAATCACATAATGCCTTAATAATTTGTAGCCCTCTGTCAGAATATCATATAATGATATAACTAGCTATATTACTTATACATAACTTCACACTGTATATACTCGTATATAAAAGAATAAGAAAAGTGGAGTGGAGTGGAGTGCATTTTCAAAACTTTCGTTTGATGATGAGTTTGATATTGTACTCGTAGTATTAGAATATTATTATAATAAAAAGAGAAGAGTAAATAAATCAACAGAAATGTGTTTAAAAATCGTTAAAGTAGAAAAATGTTTATGGCAGCGTTATCTCGTTTTATCGGACGCGAAGTAGGTGTTTTTATAAAAGAAAGGCTAAATACAGTATTTATATTCGCGCTCACGTCCCTACTGCGATAGGCTTCGAATACACAGTCGGCTGAAAAATACGCTTAATGCCTCCTATATATCTTTACAGGCTCTTTTGTTAAAACAAATAGAAAATGTTTGCTGGAATGCGGTTACGGTTACAGTTATTTTCTCTTTATGTATATCTTATGTATTGTAGAGTAAAAATATAGCCATTATATATTCACTCTAAAACAGAGTAATGTCTGTCTTGGCGCAGAGGCACAAGCGTGCGACTGTAAACGCGAGAGGTTGTGGGTTCGATTCCCACGCCAGGAAATGGAATTTTTCATTTCCTGGGCTTGGTAACAAGGCAAAGCGCGGCGTTGAGTTTCGCCACTCAGCACGCAATGCCTCAATTCGGCGGAAAGTGGGGAATGGAGTGTCTTAACACTAGGTTCCCTCTGCCTACCCTGCTATATGCGGGATACAGCGTGAAGCTATGTATGTATGTACGTGTAATAATATGTTAACATCAACACTTTGTGTAAAAATATAAAATAATTATTATGTTGGAGCATGCTTACACACTTTTCATGAAATTATTTTAAACAGATTAATAATGTATATTTTTTCAGTCCAGTTTTTGTAATTAGTGGCCCTTTTTTATCTTGAGTCCATAGTGGCGCACTCTTACAGGGTCTAACTGTAAACGCGAGTCGTTGTGGATTCGATTCTCATTGGGGGAATAATAATACATAAACAATTTAATTTCTCCAATCTGGTAATACAAAGCGAGGTGTAAATTTCTACCATTCAACGCGCAATGTTTTGAATTTGGGCAGAAAGAGGAGAACAAAGTGTCTCGACTCTAGGTTCTCTTCTCTACTCTACTATATGAAAGAAAGTGAGCTTTTTTTCTTTAAAAATAAGAAGTTTTAGTAAAGCAGTGTGTGAGTTCCATACGTAACAAACTAAGTACGGGTAAGTGTGTTCGCGGGGGTTCTGCAAATGGCCTATAAACACATTAAGGAGTCGCGACACTTTGCCGAGTGTCGCGCGCTTTTACTCCTGCATCGTTTTGTACGTGCATTTTACTTATTTAGCTTCAAGATGCAGTATATTTTTAACTATAGTCTGGAGTAAGGAATTAAATTAATATATATATTAAAGAATTAAATTTTTATGGTTATTTACGTTATTTTTATCTAAAGAGAAAATAGAGTTACGAAACTTATCGTATATAGGAGGTTAGACAGAGGGAACCTGAGAACCTAATGTTAAGACACTCCGTTCACCACTTTCCGCCAAATTGAGGCATTGCAGTGCTGAGTGACGGAACTCAACGCCGCGAAACTTAAGAAACTTTGATTTTGATATTGAAAACATACAACAATGGCGATAGCGGAAGCTGAAACCGCGTTTTGTTCTGTATATTTCGTTTTAATCTCCACATTTAAGTGTAAACATCATTGGTTTCAAATGTATTGATTATCATCATCGTGTCTCCACTTCTTAATATTTCTAAATTTTTTTTTTAGACTACTATTGCATGCAGTTGAAAATGTTGCAAGTGGGCCTCTTTGGAACTTTTACATAAAATTATTCTATGTACACAACTAAGGCATTTAATATAAAAATAAACCTAATTTTAATATATATGTAACTGTGAATACTACCTCATCGTCAGTGTTCAAATGGTCCATAAACGCATTAAGTCGGCGCGTGGCAAGTATTAGTACAGTCACGCCTTCGCTGCTCTACATTTCATTCTCATCTTAATATGAATGATTTTTGCTTACAATAATGTTAATGTTATTTACAAAATTAAATAAGCGTATGTACGAGTATATGTATGTGTACAAATCATATTTGTAATGAAAAACAGCAGGTTGTAAATTGTTCTTTCATTTTATAAATTATATATAGCTTTGAACGATAAAATTAGTAAACATACACAATCCTATTAATATAATAAATGTAAAAATTCGTGAGGACATATGAATGGATGTTTGTTAGTCTTTCACGCAAAAACGACTGAACGGATTTAAATGGAACTTTAAAGTCCTACAGTTTATACATTAGAATAACATAAAAACTACAATTTATAAAGAATTTAGTTTTTCACGCTATGCGGGGGGAAGACGCGAGCAGAAGCTAGTTTCTTGATGAATATTTGAAAAATGAATCGATTTAAAGCCCCTGAACTCATTTCCATAGCGTGTATAAACAATTATTTATAAACACAGCATACCTACAGAGTGTAAGCGCTATAATTGCGTATCGCATCCACAGTACGTGTGTTACAAATTCAACAATTCGTTCCAAGTTTACGACTATAATAAAACCTTATCCAGAATATTTCATTTAATACGCTAAATCGAGTAAAGAAATGACCAGTCGTAAAGAGAGCTTAAATAAGCTTTTGTTCTTTGTGCGCCAGAAAAATAGGTCTTGAACGAAAACTGTATAGAAACTATACACTAGATCCAATATCGAGACTTATATTTTTATGTAAATGTAAGTGCTATTTAATCCGTGGAGCTTTCTACGTTCAAGTTGGTATGAAATCAATTGTTTTTTTTTCATACAAACATAATCATAACATTTATGAATTTAACTCTTCGACACTTTTCATTGTACATAGATATTGTGGCTAAATGTGAAAAAGGGAATAAAAATAATTTTAACATTAATATAACTTTAAATGGAATTCAGAGCCACCACAATTATAGAGGCACGACTACAGATACAATATTAACAGGTGAACAACAAAATAATCACCAGGTTTTTTAGTATATCCCGCAGGACTTTAAGTGTCTTCGACTACAATATGTGCCTATATATGCGGATACTCTAAGACAATCCTTGCTGAATGGTAAACTGTGTAGATAGAGGAACGGAGGCAGATTAAAATTCAGATATAACAAACTGGAATAAGAAATTTATGGATACTGTCCAAGACCAAGATCCACCCGCCTGATGATAATCCTAAGCCAATTTGTGGTAAACGTATAACGTTTTCTAATTAAAGTAGTTGTTCAAAAATTTCTCAGTTGTTCTTGTGTTAAATAGCGTCAGGACGTCGTGTTGGCGGTCAGCGGACATCTGTCTCCCACGTTAGTAGTTTGTTTAAATGCTACTCCAATAAACTTTACTTTGTCGAGCGTTAGCTATTTTCATTAAAACTTGCGTTTTCGTAAACAGTCATTGCCGAAATTTGATATAAACTAGAATTGTTTGTTTGCAAAATTTAATTGCAAAATAACCTTCAAATAAGTTAAAGGTCATAGCATTTTCCGAGTAAAATTCATAAAGCTCAATTTTTAAATAAAGGTCGAGAGGTGTTTCTAAGTTAAAAGCCATAACTACAAATAGGCAGAAAGATATAAGTTTTTCATCTTCTAGCGACTTGCGGTCGTAATAGGTTTATATAAACACACACACACACACACAAACGTTCATCTTTTCATCTGTTGTTTGAAGTTAAATTGTGATTAGTGAAATCAGACACCGGACTTATTAAAGCTTAACCAGGAAATCGATTGCTTTTTAAACAGAAAAAATGCTCCACGCGAGAATAGAATTTCCGATTGTTGCGTGTTCAGCCAGGCTCTTTTTCACTGCTTAACGTTAACGTAAATCTTAGTACTTAAGTAATCCAAGCACTAAAAATCATAATTTTATTTACATTACGTACAAGATAAGGTTTTAAAGCCGGTCTTTAAAACCATCACAAATGTAGATAAGGATGATAATGATAAAAGTTTAGTTTTAAGGAGATTGCTACAAGTTCGTTGGTCGTTACGTGCTAGAATATAGCTACGAGAATGCTACGCCGTAGCTACTAGGTGTACAGGACTTGCCGTTTAACGGCGGCAGGTTGAATGATCGCTGTGGTTTACAGGCTTCATGTGGAGGTCATAGAATTTAAATCGAAAATTTATTTATATGACATGCAACTTGATTAAATGACATCCATTAAAGGCGAACTCTACATTTACATTATCTGGGGATTTTTAGTATTTTACATAATAAATATGAGTGAATAAAGGTACAACCAGGTTATTAATATGGTAAGCATGGGGCTTAATTCTGCTTGACTTATATTCCGTGTGAAGCTTTTGTAAATTTCATAGATAAGTGTGACGAGACGCGGTTGAAACGTGTTTGTTATTGATTCATGTCCCACTGTTACTGCTATTTACTTTTTATGTCATTTTTATAACATTGTTAATGATTTTGGTTTTGTAGGACCCTAACTTGCTCTACCTGAACTAGTTCATATAAGTAGAGGAAAATTAGAATGATGAAACTACAAGTGTACTTCAATCAAATTTCTAGATCTCACAATTTATTTTACAAGTTTGCACTGAAGCATGATATGACCTCTATCTATTTATTATCTATCAACCTTTTGGTCCCAAGAGAGAGGAAGAACTGGAAGTTTCGGTTCGGTCGAGATGCGTAAGAAAAAGCAAAATAAGACTAAGATATTAATTTAGGACATATGTCAATATTGAAGGTAAAATTATAAAATAGTATGTAGCCCTTACTTACTCTATGATGGCATACTTATATAAGTTTTCAGTAAAATATATTTTTTTAAATTTTCATATAAGCTCTTAAAGAAGTGCAAAGGTTTTATTAATTTCTTTTATGTGTCTATAGTCGAATCAAGACATTTAAATTAATTACGTAGGTACTTTTAAAATAAGTGAATGTGAGTGATAAAAGTTAAGACAGCTTTGACGTAAAAATAAAATTTGGACATTGTGTATTTTTTAAAAACAAAAAAAACATTGTGATTACCACAAAATTCGTATTGGACACATTACAATAATATAATCGGATTCAATTACAGCACTCAAGAGTGTTTATATTTATAAAACTTTTGCTTTCTTAGAGTGGTTAGACTAAGTGCTGCGATGGGTTCCATCACGCTACGCACACACCCTCGTGTAGAAGCAAACACTTCCCAAATGCGCCAACATGGCGTCGTACCTTTTTTTATTATTTCATGTCCTACGATCTGGTTCTAGGTAACGATTTCAAAATGGGCAAAAAATGGAGAACCAAGCTACATATAACCAGGTTCTCCTGATATAAGATATGATGTTTTTTTTTCAGCTTCAAGGTTTTTTGCATTGGATTCTTGTCAGCGAGACCCTAGTCTCAAGGCACTTCGTTTTCTACTATCCGCTTGAATTCGATACATTCGTTAAGTGGCAAAAATCAACGTCACGTTTTGTCTCACCAAAGCGGGGAGGTGAAAATAGCGCAAATATTATCGTTGCCCCAATTAGAAACCGAATCCACCACCACTACGTTTACAGCCAAATGCTATCCCAAAGCACCACGATCGCCTCTAATATATAAAAAAAAAAAAATAATCTATAGTGTCCATAACAAAATTTACAAGCAAACGTTCAACATTAAACTGCCAGTTCAGCATCATCACTTTACACAAATGAGTAACTCACATTCACGTTTAATAATTACATTTCACGAGCTCTACGAGTATCACATAATAATTAAATGTAACTTAAAATTTAGTTTCATTTTCATTTAATATTTAATAACAGCATGAATAGCTTAAACGTTCCAGCTGTCAGGAATGCGGCGTCAGCTTAAAACAGTCGTAATAGAGTCGTTGTGTAGTTACTTGCGGTTACGTTGATATCGTGGGAATGTTCTCAAATGTGACTTATATAATATGTGAGCTAAATGTGCTTTTGCAGCTTAGGTAGCTTTTAATTTGAAACTAAATTGTATTTATGAGCTTTATTGTATATCTGGTTTTCGGTTAGTTTTGTCTTTCTTATTATATTATATATTTAAAGCTTATAGAGGAAACGCGATTGGTTATGGGTTCGATGCCCAATGGTGGAATGATTATGTTTACATTATTTTTACTTTACCACTCTAGTAAGACAAAGCGCGGCGTTCAGTTCCTTCACTCAGCACGCAATGTTTTGAATTTAGACGGAAAATGTAGAACACTGAAGTTAAGAACGAAAGAGTGTCAGAGTGGCGACATTAATATACTTTTTATTTTTATTCCTTTCTTTGCAGTGATAGCTTTTACTCTGATACTTAAAGGTATTTACAAAAACCTTTAGTGTATATCTTGACTTCCGGTTGACTTGTGGTTAATGTTAAAATCTTTATATCTTCTAAAATGAAAAGAAATCTTTATATTTTCTTTTCATGTTCATAAACATGATTTGATTGATGCACTCAAAGTGCAATATAACAATGTTTTCAGGATTTTGTTGGGACTGGGACGCTTCTGTAGTGCGTCCACAATGTTTACTACTAGCGAAGACCTATGCCTTTTTCGCCATTTTGAGCGGACAGCGTCTTTATTAAACAGAACGCGGAACAGTTCTAATAGAATTCTGAAAATATTCAGTGCCAAGCTTGCCGAACCTATGCTAGAGCACTTTGTTGGTGTATTGGTGAGGCAAGCAAGGCTAAGTAAATAGGTAATAAATTAGTATTTAGATTGTTAATAAATGTTAATGATTGTTAATGTTTACAAAGGTGGTTTTATGCTTCTATTATTACTAACTAACATTCACCTCCACTGTCCACGCTCCTTTCTCTACCTAACCATTATATTTTTTATTACTTAAATCTCGTAATACGAGTATGTACGAGTATATAACAAAAGTGAAATTTGACTCCCACTTTTTATAAGTTCGAGTCTTTTAATTAAAATGGCTTTGAAACTTATTTATAAAAAACCTTTTGTTGAAACTTATAACAAAAACGCTCTATCTCTCTTAAAACAATATTTTTAAATTTTTTTTATAAAAATAAAAAATATTTTGTATATTGGATATTAATTTACAAATTGATACTAACGAAGTAGTTTGGACAAGTGTAAAAACGGGTTATATTAATTTTAGACTAGCTGTTACACGCGGGCTCGCTCGCTTAATTAATATAAATTCCCATCTTTGTGTGGTAGATCTCATGCCATGGGAATGAGGTATTTTACTGTGGTAAAAAGTAGTTCATGTTACTCTCTAGCCATCTACCTCACTCGACTCGTTGCGTAGATAATGAAGGATAAACACACATACTCGTACACATCTGTCCTCATAACAAAATGTGGGGGGGATCTTGAAGGTGCTATAATAAAAAACTTAATGTCTATGAAATAGGCAAAGAGAGAATAGAATATTTCAACACTACCCTCTCCTCATATGATAGAAATGATATTTTTTATGTCTTTACGTATTTTTTGATAATAAAAAAGAAAAAAACCCAGTTATTTCCAAACACAACGCTAACGAGCGCATCATACGGACTGAGTGCGAAACAAATACACACATGAGTTAATCAAGGAATAACAATGTGCAATTTGCGCATCGACAGAATTCAATTAACAAAATATGTATGTAGCAATGTCTGTACCATACATCCAGTATGGAACGTAGGCATAGGCGAATTATGTTGCCGATTTTAAACCGATCTCACTTAGTTATGACTTTGGCTTATACTCGTATATTAACCGATTCAAAAAGAAAGGAGGTTATTAATTTATTTTTACTGGAAAAACCATTTCTGATGATTCTTTTTTTATATTACAATTAACGCGTTCTGTGGTCAAAGTTACTTAAAAGGCCAATATTTGACTGTAAACACGGTTGGTTGTGAGTTCGATCTTCAATTGAGGAATAATTGTATTTAATTTATTTCCATGCTTCGGTGAGATAAAGCGCGGCGTTGAGTTCCACCACTCAATATTCATCTCTTGGATTCTCTTTGAACACGTTAATACGAGAAAATGTGTTTAGCTTTGTCAATATGAAATATACTTTCTCTAATAAAGTAAGTGTTCCATTACGGATAATTTTAGGATATTCGATCTCTAAGAGGACGCGATGAGGCGGTAGAGTTCAAGTGACATTTCATTTTTCTTGTTCGAAATTGTAAATCGCTTAGTTCATGTTTCATGTTTCATTGAACGTAGTAGGTTCAATATTTTTATATATTTTCTATCATATTAGAAAAAATGCAATATAGAGTTCCACTGCCAATCATTCCTTATTTCTAAATACCTCAAAAAAACAGTTTCACGCTTTATCATAATAGGGTAGTCAGAGTAAACCTAGTGTCAAGACACTCCGTTCACCACTTTCAGTCTAAATTTGAAACATTTTGTGCGTGTTGGCGGAACTCAACGCCGCAATTTGAAGTAGTTATTTCTTTTCATTGTTTCCACACACGTGATCACCTCTTTTTAGGGTTTTATCGATTATTACAATTATTTTTCTTCTATTACTTAATATAGAACGGAAAAAATATAAGTATCTATGGCTATATAATTAAGAAGAGAGTCCTAAATCTATCTATCCTAAATGTATATTACTATAGTGTATACTTATGATGTTTTGCAGTATTCACATACATGAGAGCGTTAGTGCTTTGCAGGCAACTTAAGTGTTCGTCGGAGGATAAGAAGCTTGGAGTATGGAGTTATCATTATAATAATACGGAAAGGAAAAAGTTTGTATCTCTTTTTAAGAAAATTGTGCTGAGGAATATGAAAATTGACAAACAAATGGTGTATATGAAGGAGAATTAAATAATATTAATGTTTTTTAGGAGCAAGGATTAGCAAGCTGAAGTGGCAGCGGGCTAGTCACATTTGTCGGAGAACCGACAACCGTTGGGGTAAACGTGTTCTGGAGTGAAAACCCCGCCTTGGTAAACCTTGGACGCCTTCCAGCTAGGTGGAGTGACGACATACGCAAAGTGGCTGGCAACGGTTGGGAGCGAAGAGCTGAAGACCGAGCTCAGTGGCATGCCATTTGAGAGGCCTATGTCCAACAGTGGACGAAACAGGGCTGATGATGATTTTTTTTTATAATAATAATTAAGAAATACATAGAATTAATAAAATTAATCTTATCTACACAACCACATTTTTCACATACACTTTTTTGAGGGGGTCACAATTTTCAGGTGACCACATCAAGAACACTAGCTATCATATAAAAAAAACAATCATTAAATTTGGTTAATCCAGTAAAAAGTACAACTTACGACTTACTTCTATTTCGTTTAGGAAATATTTTATACTTTATCCCACATATATTTCTAACCTTATGACATACCACATCTGCCTTCACCATAAAAATAAAAAAAAGCAATCATCCCCCAGTTATCTACACTTAAGCAATATTTGTGGCGTCACAAATAAAATAGCGAAAATATAACGGAAACGGCGTCGTTACGTACCGTATTTTACTGTAATTTCGGGGTGAATGACCGCCGGGGATAACCTGCGTCTTTATGTCACCTTGAAATAATGCCTTTCACGCCTTAAATATTAAAAAAAGTTGTTTTTTTTATTAACTTCACGCTGTATCCCGTATATAACAGTGTAGGCAGAGGGAACCTGAGTACCTAGTGTTAAGAAACTGTGTTCTCTTTCAACATTTCCGTTCCCCACTTTCCACCAGAATGAGGCATTGCGTGCTGAGTGGCGGAACTCAACGCCACGCTTTGCTTTGTTAGGGACCCCAGACCCAGAAAATAAAAATATTAAATATTATTTAATATTTTCATTTCCTGGAGTGGTAATCAAATCCACAAGCTGTTGCGCTTAAATTCACACGTTTGTGCCTCTACGAGTACACCACGACACGCGTCAAATTGTACCTGAAGAAATTTTCGAAATTAAGTAAAAGGCAATGTTCCTAAAATTTACACGTACCGAGTGAAGTACTGATATGTACATTTAAATGAAAACAATTTAAATAGGATTGTTGCAGAAGTTTTAAGTTTTATCCTATAGACTCTCTACAACCTTGTTAGCGACATGTCACTTTAATTTACAATTTCTTTCAAAGCGGCGTCCAACATACTTTGTGAAATTTCTATGTAAATTATAAAATATTCTTCAAATTTACTAATTATAGTAACTTATTATGAAAGGGTTAAGTAAAAAAAATCCTTTGAACTTTCACAAATACCAAATTTCGTTTTAAAACACTATGGAGAGTAAATTAATTATTATTTTTGTTAACTAACTTTTCTGCCCGTATACAAGGGCTTACAGAGAGATCCTATACAATCAAAATAATTAAAATATTACCATTCTCTCGAGCGGGAATCGATCCCACATACAGATACTCCACAGCTCTACATTGATATCACGTTACTTTTACATAAACACGATAAAATTTTCCTTTAAGAGAAATGTAATAATGTTTTTCATTGACTATCATCTAAATTTACTAAAGAATTAAAACATATATTATTTCATTCTAGCTTAAAATTTTAGCGAACATTTTGAGCAAAAAATAAACAAGGAAAGGGAGTGAAGCCAAGGAAAGATGAAGCTCATTAGTGCTTGGTAGAGTTTTTGCAAGAAATATAATTTTTTAATTATATTTTGTAGCTCGTCTAACGTGCGGTATATTTGTCACTGAGGACGGACGCATGGAGGATTACAAAGAAACTCTACCCGCGGGATGAAATTTTCTTTTTGGTACTTTTTCTTAAAATTTTGCCTAAATATTTTTTTTAAGTTACCATTTATTTTTTTGTTATAATTTTGTTAACTGGATTTTAAGCTTTAGAAGTAGAAGACAGAAATTCTTTTACGTCAAGTTGACTTTCAAGGTCTTAAAAAAACACTCTAACATGTTATTTCGTATTACATGAAAAAGTGAATTGAATGTATGTACGAAATATCTTATTGCAGTATTGAACTGAGTGACATAAGATTTATAAGTTTAACAAAAATATTTTTATAAATGTCTCGTCAGCCTTGACGACAGAGACACAATAAAAGACAAAACTCAAAAGACAAGTGTTTCAATGAATTTAAAACATAAGTCAATAATTACAAATCCTTTACTAATGTACATACAGTCACATACATTATATGTAATAATATATCTAAAGCGGCATTTCAGACGTAAAGTAAGCGAATAAGTCACACAACGTATCCGGCACAGTTTTCACGTGAGACGTAATTGCTCAGTGTCGCAAAAACCCACCGAGATTGGAATCAGAGTGAGAAACGAGAATTAATGACCTTCGCTGACGAGGGGAAATGGCAAAATGTATATTATACATGTAGCAATGTAGAGACATATAAATACCACTCCACTTTTTATGGCTTTTTATGCTGACGCAAAACAAATTTATTTGTCCTATATGTAAAGATGCCAGGCTGAAACAAATACGATATCAATACGATATCGATATAGGGAGGAAATAATAGGAAATCGAACGAAACACCATCTGTACTCTACACAATATACATAACATAAAACTAAAGTGTCTGTTTGTAGATTGAAAATAGATACCTCGATTGTGAGTTATTCATATTTTTATTCGAAATGTGATGCAGTTTCAAACGCTTTTTTTATTGACAAGTGTTTAAAAAAATTGAAGGTCTAAATTGGCCATAAAAGGATACTTTTATGATTGTAATGTTATTATTGTGTATAATATTATAGAAAAAACAGCTTTACACAATTTCCCGCATATCTCGACTGTCTGTCCACTGTGAACATAGTATCCAGATACTTCGCTTTCAGATAATTATTTCATACTGAGTGGATGATCCTGAGAGATACATATAGTATATAATGCCGATATAATGTAGATAAAACGCCTGTCGTGGCGCAGAAGCACAAGCGTGCGATTGTAAGCGCGACAGGTTGTGGGTTCGATTCCCGCTCCAGGAAATGGAATTTTTCATTTCTTGGGTTTGATAACAAGGCAAAACGCGGCAAGGCAAAATACCTCAATTCGGCGGAAAGTGGGGAACGGAGTGTCTTAACACTAGGTTCCCTCTGCCTACCCTGCTATATGCGGGATACAGCGTGTAGCTATAGAAAACAAAATAGACGGTTTTTTATTTTTGCTTGCACTATAGTTTAGAATTAAAACACGGTTACTTTAGTTGATAATGGGTTCTGTAACGACTAATTCAAAGATATTTGGTAAAAGTTGTTAAAATTTACAATTAAATATGTTCATGCATTATATTTACAATAAATATTTAGTATATATTACTTAGATTTGGTGTAAATATACATTTTTAGGCTCTGGTCTCTACATTGTCACTTGTCCTCGTACAAATATATAAAGGTACTTCTAAAAGCTTTCTAATACCACCCGTCAAGTTATTATGAAAAGAATATTTTATCTTCTTCCAAATTGAGATAGGTCTGAAACTATAGACTACAAGGGTGTGACGTTTTATAAGGCGACAACTTTAAGCACTTAAAATATTGTTTTGAAAATAATATATTCGCAAAAAAGTTTTTATATATGTTATGTATTTACAATGTTATTTGGGTATAGTGTGCAACTGATTATCGCGTTTGCTTGTTCCCTGCTCGTCCCAAACCTCGTAAGATATCTAACAATATATAAATAAATATGATAAATTTATGATAGGCACAATATGAGACAAAATTTTTGAGATAAATTTTTTTTTAGAATAGTTGCGATCGGAAACTAGATGAAACGATAAATATATAAATATAAATATAATAATAATACATAAATAAATTTTATTTTTTAACAATATTATAAAAAATAAATCCTAAGTTTTTCTATTCTTCATTCATCTTATTCTGTATAATGGATTCCAAACGAGTAGAAGATTTTCAATTCCACTACATTTTTTATGTGTTACCGCATAGGTTTTTACCGGGTGAACTAATTTTGATGTTTTTTTATATGATTCTATTATTTAAGATCTTCCGAGTAAAAATTTAAGATCTGACGAGTAGTTTCTGAGTTATTCGTAATAATTGTACTTTTAAATGCATTTTATTTTAAGTCGGTTCTTTTTTGTTAAAATCTTAGTTTTAAAGTTCTACTTCTATCGAGTGAGAACTATATAGGAAACTAAAATACGTTAAAAGTATGTGTTGTCGCGTCACCTCGCGGATCACTTTGTGCCTGAAGCGAATTTAAAAGGAATCTGTTGCATCTTTTTATTTTTAACGTGTTGCCTATTTATTATAAATTTAACGGAACGGAGTGAAAAAAAAAATAAAAAAAAAATAGAAGCAAACCAAACACTTTGTTCTTGCATTAGAATAATATCAAGACCCGCGGTTTCAAATCTTGCATCGTTCAAAATTTTAATACGTTTCCAAAACATATTTTTAATATTACCAAAACCAAACAAAGCTCTAAGTCAAATGGTTCTAATATTTTGTGTCTTCACCTCATTACGTAACAAAAACAATCGTAAAGTATCGCCATAGCGTAGCGGCGTCGGGGCGGGTCGCTATTAACATGGTAATTATTTACCGCCCGAACCATTTGTCAGAGCAAAAACTGGCAAAT
Organism: Philaethria dido; assembly: GCA_033558755.1. Lineage (NCBI taxonomy): Eukaryota > Metazoa > Arthropoda > Insecta > Lepidoptera > Nymphalidae > Philaethria > Philaethria dido. The sequence goes on from JAKGSA010000131.1 coordinate 181,142, forward strand.
ATATGAGTTGCTGTTCTTTCATAATAATATTTGCAACGTAAGGAAGCTTTTATTGTTAGATAATAAAGTTGTGATTTCATTCGTTTGGTGTAAAAGCACAGTGTTGTGTTACGTAATCATCTGAATTACGAGTTAGAAATTTGATATTTTTTGTACTTTGTTGCCTTTGCCTGTATAGCAGGGTAGTCAGAGAGAACCTATTACCTATATATTGTACGAGTATGTTAAGTGGCGAAATCCAACGCGCTTTTTTACCAGAGCGATGAAATGAAAACAACACTAACTAGGAATAGAACCCGCCACCATACGCAGTAATAGATAAAGTTGACACTGCCATTAGACTCCTAGAAAACGCAGTGTCTGAACATTAAATTATGATAAGGCACATACATTTCACTTCATATTACACTAAGTATATTTTTATATATTCTTTGATCAAAAAATGTCAAATTAAAATCTCTTAGTATTCAGTTATAAAACAGGTTTTCGAAGCTACATTAGCCAGAGTGGCCACAACTCGACTGCCACAATGTCAAGTGGTGCTCGGCTCTTTTTCTTGAGATCAGTGTATAGATACTAATTGCTTTTCCGGGGAATAAATTAAAAGCTTCATATTTATAAAACTTGTCAAAAATACAGGGTTCGTGAAATAATATATTTCTAAGACTGCGGAATAAGTATCTGTTCATATTTGGTTAGGTAGAGACTTCCACTGTCAAAGCTACCCTTTGACAGTGCAAGTTGAGTAAGTGGCTCTTAAGCCTAATTTTGGCTTGTAAGTACCAGGCACTGCCTCGAGCTCCTATTCTTGGAAGCAACGAGTCCGGAATTCACACGTTGAATTCATGGAATGCTGAGATGTCTTCTCTTGTAAAACGTTGAGTATAAAGTCCATGTAAGAAAAGATGAATTTTCTTGTCAAGTGCCTAAAAATAGCAATCGCATAAATCTAATATAAAAATAATAGAATAGTTTTAAATTCATAATAGCAAAAATATACAAAAAACTTTACGGGCTTTACCTAAATTCCCGTATCAGGCCTTTTTTGATGTCAAACAAAAAAAAGGACCTTCAAAAGAGATATTTTTGCAAATAGCTCGCGTCCCACATATTTTTGTGTCAAAAATCTTGTTGTAAGTATTTTTATGATGGTTTCGTGTTTAAATAATTTAAATTTTTACGTTTTACTGTTGAGGTCTCTACATTTTTTACGATAGTAGGTAACGTAAAAGTGCCCTCTCCGTATCTGCCCCGGGGTCAGATAGCAAGTCAACATGATTAATTTGACTATCGCGGGGCAGATCGTGGCATCGGCACGTTTTAAACTCTACTTTAATAATGCCGACCGTTAATCCTTTATTTGCCATTTTGCCCCAAGACTGGAGAGCCGTCGTAAATTCTAAAAGCTTTTGTTCACTTTGTTCGTGTAATTATTTATGTCAGCACATTTTTTTGCATGAATTTTGTGGATTTTTTCCACCTTTTTCGTCTTAATTAGAATAGTTATGATTTTTGTTCTTTTAAAGCGGTACATTTAATGGTGGCTTTGATTAGTATATTTATATTTTTCGTAAAATGTTAGGTTAAATGTTAAGCAGAGATGTTCTAGTACTTTATCATCTCATCACTCAAGTAAATGGTATATCTGGTGATTATCATCATGGGTTAGGCGGCGGAACATATCCCTGTGTTTGGTCTATTTTACACCGAAACAATAACAATATCCGATAAAAAAGTTTGGAATAATCTGTACCTTGTTTATATAATTAGCTACACAAGTCAAAAAGCACCATAACTAAAATATTTTTTTCATAAAATCATTTTCCGAGTGCTAATGAAAAAAAAACATGATAACTAATCTATCCATGTTTTTAATTACAATTGTCAGTCTAAATCCACTTTACCGTAGTATTAAGTAAAATATAATAACATGTAGAGCTTAAGTAAGCTTTATTAAGCTTTTAACGTTTACACGTTAGAGGAGACTGCTGTGCTCGTATGTAGAGTACGAGCAAGCTCATTCTGAGGCACAGTAGAGCACTTACGTCATACAGAACTCTATTATCATAATCTGTATGGAATTCAATTATATTCGTAAACAGCATTGCACTTTAGCTAACCCTTATTTAGTGTAACTTTGTGAAACTAATGCAACGATATTAATTTTAATATGCTAGTTATTTGTTAGGTTATTGTTAAAGTTTTTAAATGTATATTGTTCTAATTAAAAAAATAATTAAAGAACACTAACTGGATAACGACTGTCGTGACGGAGAGGCACGTGTGACTGTAAACGTGACAGGTTGTGGGTTCGATTCCCACTCCAGGAGATGTAAAACTTTAGTATTTTCATTTCCTGGGTTTGGTAACAAGGCAAAGTGCGGCGTTGAGTTCCACCACTCAGTACGCAATGCCTTAATTCAGCGGAAAGTGGAGAACGGAGTGTCATAACACTAGGTTCTCAGGTTCCCTCTGCCTACCCTGCTATATGCGGGATACAGCGTGAAGCTAAAAAATCACTAACTGCGGCGTCAAGTTCCGCCATAGCATGCAATGCCTCGATTTCGTTGGGATTTTCAGAGTGTCTTGACACTAGATTCTCACTGAGTAACGTGAAATGCCATACAGGTAAAAGCTTGAATCTACCAAACCATACACATAAACAACAAAATAAACCATAACAAACGAAACTCTACAAACATTTAACACATGTTATTCACGAACAAAAATCAAAAATTAGTAGCAAAGTTGCTCCAGTACTAAACGTAACTCGTTGTCACGTCAATTCAGTAAGCACAAGCTAACTTTTACTTCCCAAACAGAGCGGATGAAGCGAATTTTCAGTTTCACAGATAAAATGCGGCGTATATGTAAAGTTAGGCGACCACTTTGCCACCCTTCCCCTTCGCTAAGGCTTCGCACACTCAAGCGGATCACCGCTTATTATAAACATTAGAAATGTAATTTTTGCTGAAAAAATAATATTGTTTATATAAATGGGAAAGTTTGTACTGTTTGTTTCTTTATCACGCAATAACTACAGAAATTGTTGTAATATATGAATGAAGCATAAGTTTAAATATATAAAGATTTTATGTAATATCCTATTTAATACTATAAATGCAGTAGTTTGTAAGGATGAATGTATGTCAATCAGTGTCAATTTTTATTTTTTATATTTCAATTACTTTTATTTCTCAATTCGGATAAGACAAAGCGCGGTGTTGAGTTGCGCTACTTGAAACGTAGTATTTCGAATTTGGAGCGATTGAAACTTCTCGTTCAAGTGTAGACGTCGTCTCCACTGTCCCAGCTTCTCTCTCTACCTAACTAAATTTGAAAAGGTCCTACTAATGTCCCATCAAACCTAAAAGACTTCCACTAATTTTATATTATACCTTAGAAAGCCTGAAAAAAGGCTTAAATAACAAAATATATGAACAGTGTGCGCAAACCTTACAAGAGATAGGCTTGCCACCGAAAAATTTCATCCTTTCATCTCACCCCGCAACCGCGACGATCATTGTAAATCCTACATAACTCAGAATGGTTATTTTTATTTGATACAGCGATTAAATGGCTGACGCGTAAAGCGAATTTGGGGAAAATGTAGAGATTTTATTTATTGTGGAATTACAATATATGTGTTTTGTGTTAAACTTTTTTTGTAGTTTCACGCCTTTTCCTTGATAGTAGGATACTTGGAGAAACCCTGGTATTGTTACAGTTTTTTCCCAAAAATTGAGACATTGTGCGTTGCATGGCGGAGCTCTACACTGCGCTTTGTCTTACCAAAGCAGAGTAAAAAATTTTTTTTACAGTTTAAATATAATCTTTTTCCTTGGTGGAAATCGTAGCCACAATCAATAGTTTTTTCTGTTAGACACTTTCTATGCGCCAGGATAGCTAGACTAACTTTTTATATATTTTAGGTATCTGGCTTTAGGTATGGTTTTCATTCAAATTTCGATATTGAGTAAAGTTATATGAATCAACGGAGTAATATGTCATGAGGATAACTAAGAATGACTAAGTGTTCGTTACGTAGATAACAAAGTGTCTTAACACCGAGTTGGCTTTACCTACCCTGCTAAAAGCAAAAGCTAAAAGTAGGGAACGGAATTGTTGTAAGAGAACGGAGTGTCTTAACACTAGGTTCTCAGGTTCCCTCTGCCTACCCCGCTATATGCGGGATACAGTGTGAAGATAAAAAAAAAAAAGCAGTATATGTGTGAAGCGAAAAAACTCTCTTTATATACCTATATACTTAATATATATAGGATGCTTTTACTTTGCAACAAAAGGGATACGTAACATGTCCTCTAAGTATTTAACTGTGGCGAAATGAAAAAACTCCGACACCGTCACGAGCGTGGGGCCGAGAGCGTGGAAATTTAATGGAACTGCGAGCCTCGCCATCGTCTCGTTATCTTACCAGAAAATAGTTGATTAAAATTACTTATTTTTGCTTAAATTACATATTTTATTAGTATCTTAAATTGTATGCCATCGTAATTCAGTGGTACAGTGATGTCTCGAATTCGGGCGTCTTAAATCACGGAACTCTCTTATTACCCTCCTATGCGGGTTACAGTGTGAAGCTCCTATTGTTAATTTAAATATGATCATACTCCCGAGAGGGAATCGAACTGACAACCACATCTACAGTTAGATAGTACCCCACCGCGCCACAATGGCTTTCATAAATGTCACTATCAAGAATTATGATAATGATGAAGTGTAACGGCATCCCGCGTGAAGAACATTAAGTAAACACCGGCCGCCGACTCCGAGTCTCTCATATTTTAGCTTCCCACTGAAATTGGGTTGACTTTATAAACTTTGGCCATTTTTACGGTTAATGGCTTTCGTGTGTTACCTGACGTCTGTTTCTGCTTACCTGTAAAGATACATAAGTTACTTATTAATATCGTATTTTTTTAAAATATTTTTAGAGATAATGAAAATATTTTTGGAATACATACATACATAGTAGGGTAGGGTAAGTAGAGAAAACCTAGTGTTAAGACACTCCGTTCCCCACTTTCCGCCGAATTAAGGCATTGCGTGCTGAGTGGCGGAACTCCATATCCTGGAGTGGGAATCGAACCCACAACTTGTCGCGTTTACAGTCGCACGTTTGTGCCTCTGCACCACGACAGGCGTTTGCATAATTTAAATCATCCATCACATAATAATATGAAGTCCAGACATTAACGTAAATAGCGAAAAAAATACTTGCAGTTAGAAAATTATTAAAGACAATGAATACCAAACATCAATCTATATGACTAATATTAAAACGTCACCTAATCTTCAATATAACACAATATTCTTATGAATGATTTAGTAAAGAGTTAAAAATGTGAATTTTTACGATGCACCCATATTTCTTGGTACGTCGGCACCTGTTCTACAGTTTTCGGCGCCAGCTCAAAAGCCCAGTGATTTATGAGAGGCGCCTCACACCAGTTGTCAGTGTGGCGCCGACTATTTTAGTTTTAAATAATAACTCGGTCTAAATATTTAGTGTATACTAAATGTATGAAATTTGTAAATTATCTTTTTTCTTGAAATTTCATGCATTTTTTCGTATCGGTAGTAAAAAACTAGTGTCCCGATACTCCGTCAATCGGCGTTAACGATGTGCGATGAGTGGCGGAACTCTATCGTATCCGACATTACCCTTTGTTTCATAGGAGAAATGATAATAATTTAAATATACATACATACATAGCTTCACGCTGTATCTAGCGTATAGCAGGGTAGGCAGAGGAAACCTAGTGTTGAGACACTCCGTTCCCCACTACAGTATATATCAAACATATCAATCATGAATCTCTAAATTCACACTATTTTCCGCATAACTAAGCATCAACACTCTGTTCTCTACTCTCCGCCCGAAATCAATACATTATCTTGTCTTCAACTCAATCAGAGCAGAGAAATAAAAATAATTTCCTTTGTCCAAGTCTGAATCGAACCCACAAACAAACTTGCTTACAACCAGACTGCGTCCCACTGCGCCATGACGGCCTCTACATGATATATTAATATTAAAATTTATCATTTCCTAAAATCAAACTTAATTCAAAAATTCATAATTCCTTAACATTTTTTCGACAAAATCGAGAAAGTATCACCAAAGTGTAGGTGTGACGCCTCACACTCAGAAATCCGAAAGCTGGCGTCGCGCCAGTTCCACTGATGCACAACGAGTAAATAAAGAAACGTTGAGGCCTGTCGTGGCGCAGAGGCACAAAGGTGCAACTGTAAACGTGACAGGTTGTGGGTTCGATTCCCGCTCCAGGAAACGAAAATATTAAACAATATTTAGCATTTTCATTTCCTCGCTCTGGTAACAAAGCAAAGCGCGGCGTTAAATTCCGCCACGCAGCATACAATGCCTCAATTAGGCGGAAAGTGGGTAACGGAAATGTTAATGTAAACGGAGTGTTTTAACATTAGGTTATCAAGTTCTCTCTGCCTAACCTGCTATAAACGGGATACAGCGTGAAGATAAAAAATAGAAACGTAAAACCTCCCACTTTTCCCTTGTCGCTGTTTGCGAAGTAAATTGTTTTAGCGGGACATTCGTTACTTGCACCTACATGCACGTACATTTGCCTTTGAAGTTATTGATCCTACTGTAGGCTTACGTGTTAAAAAACTAACAGAATTGATAGTATTGATGTTGAAAAACGATGTGAAAAAGTGAAAAAATATACTCTTTTTTAGGTTTTCGCTTTTTCCCGAACAGTAGGGTGGTCACAGAGAGCTTAGTGTTACATCTCTTCGTATTCCATTTTACACTGGAAATTAAGACATTAAGTGTTGAGTAGTGAAACTCAACATCGCATTTTGTCTTTCTAAATTGAAGAAATTAATATAATTTAAATATATAATTCACCAAAGTGGGGCATGAAATGGCTTTTTCTTAGCACTACTTACTCATAACAACCATGAGCAATAATTTAGGTCATAACTATATTAAGATTATTAAAAACATGTAAATAAAAAAAGATAGAAGCTTCCAATAAGTTCTATTTAAAGAGAAATACACAGAAAACAGTTTTCCATTCGTATTTCAGGAAAAAAAGAATAATATAAACGCAACAGTTTGATAGTTGGATGTTTGTTATTCTTTCTAACATAATCTAGGGAACGGATAGAGATGAAACTTTACAGTAATGTAACCTGTACATTAAAATAACACATAGGCTACAATTTATAAAGATTATGTGTAATTTCTCTATAATATAATGAAAAGTATCTAGTATAATAATAGTAAAAGAGTTTCACGCTTTATCGTCTATAGTAGGGTAGTCAGAAATAATCTAGTGTTAAGACACTCCGTTCACTGCTTTCCGAATTCGATTATTGCGTATTTACCGGCGAAACTCAACGCCGCACTTAATTTTACTAAAAAAGAAAAAAGAAAATAATTGAGGAGAGTAGGAACTAAAGGTGACTTTTTGTTTATTTTTCAGGAACTGAGAAAAATGTAAAATGGCTGTGCATATGCAGTATAGAATAATTTTCTTCTTTAGAACCTGTAACAGTTTAATTGGGCTAAATGATGTGTTAATACATACATAACATACATACATAACTTCACGCTGTATCCCGCATATAGCAGGGTAGGCATAGGGAACCTAGTGTTAAGACCGCCACCACTCCGTTCCCCACTTGAATTGAGACATTGCGTGCTGAGTGGCGGAACTCAATGCCGCACTTTGCCTTGTTACCAAACCCAGGAAATGAAAATACTAAACTTACATTTCCTGGAATGACAATCGAACCCACAACCTGTCGCGTTTACAATCGCACCCTTGTGCCTCTGCGCTACAATAGGTGTTTCATGTTTTTATGTATTAATTTGTGCTAAAATATATTGATTAACAAACTAAATATCTAAGAAAATATTTTTTAAATGTCACCTTTTGATTTGAGTCAATGTGATTAATATATTATATAAAATGTTACCTTGTGACAGCTGACTATCAGTAAAATGTTACCTTTTGACGCAATAATAAATTTAAAAATGGTTTTTAGCCCGATAAAAAAAACAACATAGAGCTGAATGTCACCTTTTGTTCCAACCTCCTCAATTTATATTTATTATTTTTTGAGCGAGAATCGAACCTATAACTAATCGCGTTACAGTCAGACATTCACTGACTTTTTGACTGCTACCACGCCACAATAATATAGTAATAATTTATACTTACATACAAAATCATATTTATCGCGTACAAATGTAAAGGCTGAGTCGGTAAGGAACGGGAAGTGCAACGTTGGCGCGCCGCCAGTACTGCCCGCTTTGCCCGCTTCGCCCCCTTTGACACTAGTCACCTCGTTTTTACTATGTAATGTGATATTTATTCATTTTATGTACGTTTGTTTGTTATTTTTATCAATTGCAGATAAGTTTAGTAAATTATAGTATATTAGTCTAAGAAATATACCTCAAGTGTAGGTTTTTAGGTTTAAAGTCCCCCCTTTAAAATGTGAATTAATAATTTGAAGCTCTAACTACTCTAATTTGAATATATCGCATTAATACCGCCTTCGAAATATGAACTATTAAAATTTTTAGACAGGCCATGATATTAGTAGATTATAGAGAGATTTCGCCCCTCTTGGTAGAGGTAGGCCTTTACCGTGTACAACTCTAAACCTCTTCCTGGTCATTTTGAAGTACTTGTTTATACTATAGTTCGTTAAGCTATAAGTTCATACCTTTTCCCGCAATACAGGTAGGTGGTAGGTAGTAGGTAGTGAGAAAGAATCTAGAACCACTTTATCTTACCAGAGCGAAGAAATAAAAAAATAATTTAAACATCAACAGTCCCTTAAGTGGGAATAGAACCCACGCCCTACGTTTACAGTTAAACACTACCCCACTGCACCACAAATCTTCACAGGCTTATTTTATTAACTAAATCAAATTATTTTCCATAATTTTCCCCTACGAAATCATAAACTCTATACAATCGAAAAAAAGTCGTTTATTAGCACAATATGCCTTATAAATCAGATTATCATAATATATTCATAGCGAGCGGGGCGCTATCTCAGATCGCAGGAAGAAGTGCCACTGGAGGTAGGAAGCGACCTCGCCATACAAATATAGTGTGGAAGATAAACTACTGTACATAGTGTTGTAGTAACAAGTATGTGATATTTCTCCTTAGATTGTGTGATCCATCATTGAGTTATCAGGTAGGTTAGTTGTATGGCGAAAGATTTTTATGAGCTTAAGCTTATGTTAAGTAGAAAAGTGATATTTTTGAGTCTATCGTAGTGGTATAGCGTTAATTTTAACAAAATAAATTAAAAAGATTGTTACGGATAGCTCAAAAATTATTTGTCAGGTCTTAAGTGAATTTCAATGGGACCACACCGGAAGATGTTATATAAATAAAAAAAACATCAAAATTGGTTGGCCCAGTACAAAGTTATGTGTCACACATAAAAAAAAACACTCGAATTGACAACCGTTTCTTTTTTTGAAGTCGGTTAAAAATAGAAATAATTTCTATACACTTTCTCTACTCTCGTAAGGCAAAGTGCGACGTTGAGTTCCGTCGCTCAACCCATAGTCTGGAATTCGGACGGCAAGCGGCGAACGAAGTCTCTTTTTTTTATGGGTAACGGACGACGAACAAGCTAAAGGACTACCTGATGGTAAGTGGTTACCTTCGCCCATGAACATCTACAACACTAGAGACATTGTAGATGCGTTGCCAACCTAGAGGATACAGATAGAAGGGGAGGACAATGTAGTAGTCCGCTATCGGAACCACCACATTTTGGGGAAAAGATGGGTAGGAAAGGGGAAAACCTGGCTTACATGCCATCGAACCGGAACACATTATAAGATATTTGGCGGTTCGTCTTTGACATGATAGTGGTCGCGAGCCAGACGGAGGACGAACCTCCTGGTGGTCCAAACTACTGGGATACCTATCTCTTACGGAACGCTACCCAGCGGCGGAGGGGAATTGTATTCTAACCCTGTCCCCTCACAGGGAAAACTCTTGACACTTGATTCTCTCTAACTACCCTTTTATATGGAACAAAGCGTGAATTGAATCTACAACCAACTGCATTTACAGTCTGATGTCCCACTTCACCACGATGGCCAAATATTTAACACACGAACAACGTGAAAGCAAACACGTTTTCTAAACATAGATCGACCTTAGCTTTGGCAAGTTCCGTGAATCTTGCTCATAGTTTTGTAGTTGTCTTGTCATGTTTACAGTGTTTCCGGTAAAGAAGTTATGCCCTTAGGCGAAGCGCACTTTAACACTGAACTAGCGTAAATATGATTCTTGAAATACTTTGGACTTCGAAATGTTTGAAAATTTTGCGTTTGTTATTTTTAATTGTTTTTTTGGAAACTGTACTGCTTGGAAAGTACGTTGACTTACTAGAGCAGAGAAATTATTTTTTTTAAATTCACGCTGTATCCTACACATAGCAGGGGCAGACAGAAAGAACTTAAGAACTCAAGGTTAAGACATTATATTCTCTTTTAGATTTCCGTCCCCCACTTTCCGTCGAATTGCGGCATTGCGTGTTTGTGGCAATGCGGAACTCAACGCTGCGCTTTGTCTAGTTACCAGAACGAGAAAATGAAAATATTAAATATGAATTCCTACAAATATTTAATATCTAGATTAATTACATGAAAATGATTTACTTATAATCATTCTCCCGAATTCAAATCGATCTCACAACCACCGCATGTATAACTACTGCGCCATGATGGCGTCTACAATGTATATCAACACCTGTATTAATTCCCTTTGCATATCGCTCATAGAGTATACAGCGTTGTTCCGGAAGGAAGCTGCTTTAATCTTTACTTCATGGAGATAAATGGAACTATATTACACTATATTTTAATACTAAAATATTATTTAATATTACGTTCTATGTTCACTAAATATCAATAAGCGTCTTGTTAGTTGAGAAAGTAACTCCCAGAGGAGTTTATTATATTTATTCTTAGACGAGATTTCGCCCGCGACTTCGCTGGAGTGAACTTTATGACCCTTACATCTTTTATAAAGCCTGTAGTAGCGCAGAGGCACAAGCGTGCAACTATAAACGCGACGGGTTGTGGGTTCGATTCCAACTCGGGGAAATGCGATTTTTCATTTCCTGGGTTTGGTAACAAGGCAAAGCGCGGCGTTGAGTTCCGCCACTCAGCACGCAATGCCTCAATTCGACGGAAAGTAGGGAACGGAGTGTCTTAACACTAGGTACCCTCAGCTTAACCTGCTATATGCGGGATACAGTGTGAAGCTATGTATGTATATCTTTTATCTCCTTAATATCTATACTATGAAAAAGTAGTTTCATAGTTTCGATTGTAAAACGTAAAATCCTATTTTTCCTGTGCCCGTAGAAATCTCGGGAAATCCATTAGACCTTTTCTACACTATCGAAGATTTTTTTAACATGTCGTGTTTAGGCTATGCGTCTGTCAGTTAGTGGAAGAAGAATAAATAGTGATAATTATCATTTTAGCGGTGTGACAGGTCAAATTACGTCAATACTTCTATTACCCAGTAAACAGTAGGAGGTGAACGCTTTATATAATGTAAACAGGAGACACTATAACATTAACACACATAAAAATGTTTCAATGTAATTTAATCATACAAAGTTCGAAAATATAACAAACTACAAATGTGGTGGAGCCATCATGGTGCTACTGCACCATGATGGCTCCACCACATTTGTAGTTTGGCACATTTGAGTTAGAGTCAAATGATATACTTATCATTTGACTAAAGGTCTTCTTTTTTTGTCTTTCTTTTTTTAAAGATCTCTTGAAAATTCTTATGTTTAAATCACTTACATTTCTCTGCTCTGATAAGATAAATAGAGTCGTTGTATTCCTCCACTTAACACTATGTGCCTCCCATTCAGATGGAAAGTGACGAATGGAGTGTCTTGACACTAGGAGTTATTAAAATAAGCTAAAAGAATATTTTCAGTTTTTTTTCTAACTTCACGCTGTATCCCGCACACAGCAGGGTATGCAGAGGGAACCTAAGAACCTAGTCTTAAGACACTCCGATCTCTTTCCGTTCCTAACTTTCCGCCGGCATTTGAGGCATTGCGTGCTGAGTGGCGGAACTCAACGCCGCGCTTTGCCTTGTTACCAAACCCAGGAAATCAAAAATTCCATTTCCTGTCCACAACCTGTCGCGTTTACAGTCGCACGCTTGTGCCTCTGCGCCACGACAGGCGTTAGGTAAAAGTATATTTTTGGTAAAAGGCATATATTCAAAAAGTACGTACACGAGTAGATAAAACACTTAAAATATGATGTAATTCATCTATCTCCATCATCCCGTTCAGCGTGACACAGCGCAGCCGCCATTAGGTGTTACCGTGTCACGCCGGCGATGGCACGCTAATGGCGGCGGGCTTACGTCACGCCGGTTTATGAGTAAATGACTTCGAGGTGACAGTTCACGTGCACATTTAAATATGTCGCGAATATGTTCCTTTGGATGCTCTTTAACTGATTTCTTGGAATAAAATACTAAGTTCTGCCGTAGCGCACATGTACAAGCGTGTAACTGTAAACAGGTTGTGGGTTCGATTACCACTCCAGGAAATAAAAATATGAAAAAATATTTATGATTTTCATTTCCTCACTCTGGTAATAAGGCAAAGCGCGGTGTTGAGTTCCGCCACTCAGCACGCAATACTTCAATTCGGCGGAAAGTGGAGAACGGAATTGTTAAAAGAGAACGGAGTGTCTGAATACTAGGTTCCCAGGTTCCCTCTGCCTACCCTGCTGTATGCGGGATACAGCGTGAAGCTAAAAAAAAGCTAAACTTTAATAATTTCTGAAGGTGTAAAAACATACAATATAACGCATACATTGGGACCATTATTCTCGTAGTATATTAGTTCGTTTCGAGCTGACAGTTTTTTTATTGATTAATCACAATCACGAAGTAACTCCTTAGCTTGACTAATCGACTACCATTAATCATCGCTACCTAACTGCCTAGTCTACGTGTTGTATTTCTTACCTTTGCACACTAGTTGTTAACCTCGACTTTGTTTGAAAAATACAGTAATTTTACTCTATTCAGCTAGTAAGGCAGAGAAAATCTATTTTTCTCTTTTATTACATAGTATTTATAAGTAATAAAGGCAAAAAGCGCGGCGTTCATTACCGCCACTCAGCACGCAATGCCTCAATTCAGCGAGAAGTGGGGAACGGAGTGTCTTAATACTAGGTTCCCTCTGGATACCCTGCTATATGCGGGATGCAGCGTGAAGCTACGTATGTATGTGTAGTAAGAAAAGAGAGAGAGAGGCAAAATAGTTAGTAATTGTTAATTTCAGCTTCACGCTTTATGCAATAGGATATTCAGAGATAATTGACACTAGGTGTCAAGATACTCTGTTTGTTACCTTCCCTAGGAATTCGAGGTATTGCGTGTTAAGGTGGGGGGAATTCAACGCCGCGTTTTGTCTTGGTCAGGGAGTAGAAATGCAAATAGCTTCATGCTGCATCTCGCATATAGCAAGGTAGGCAGGAGGAACCTGCGAACCTAATGTTAAGACACTCCATTCCCCACTTTCCGCCGAGTTGAGACGTAGTTTGCTGAGTGGCGGAACTCAACGCCGCGCTTTGCCTTGTTACAAACCCAGGAAATAAAAATATTAAACTTTTACATTTCCTGGAGCGAGAATCGAATCCACAACCTGTCACGTTTATAGTTGCACGCTTATGCCTCTGCGTAACGACAGGCGTCAAAAGCTAATTTTTTAAAAAAATGGAACTGACTTCAAGGAAAGTGCACTAAAAAGTAACACTATTACGAATAACTCAAAAACTCCTTGTAAGATCTTAATTAAATATAATAGAAACACAAGCACGTAGAAACAAAAGCTATCGTATAAAAAAAAATCATCAAAATTGGTTCACCCAGTAAAAACTAATGCAAAAACACATACAAAAAAATATTGAGTTGAGAACCTCCTTGTTTTGAAGCCGGTTAAAAATTAATATTAATTTTAAAATTTATCGGTCATACCGCGAAAAGCGAGAGATTACGTGTTTGTAATGAATGTAAATGAACAACGAATTTTATGTCAACCTTATTTCGATTCTGTAAACATTGATATTTATAAATAATTTCACATTTATATTATGGATCCGATTAATTTTAGTGTGACGTGATTTAAAATTAAATAAACATTAATAATTGATCATTACTGATATTTATATATTATTAAATGTTGGAATAACAAGTAGTTTATCGCCTGTTGTGGCGCAGAGGTATAAGCGCCTGTGTAAACGCGACAGATTGTCGGTTCGATTCCCACTCCTTGAAATGTAAAACTTTAGTATTTTCATTTCCTGGGTTTGGATCAAAGCAAAGCGCGGCGTTGAGTTCCGCCACTCAACACGCAATGCCACAATTCGGCGGAAGTGGGGAACGGAGTGTCTTAAATCTAGGTTCTCAGGTTCCCTCTGCCTACCCTGTTATATGCAGGATGCAGCTTGAAGCTAAAAAAAACAATGATGATTTTACTTTCACGCTTTTTACCGTGTAGCTCTTGGTAGGGAGAAGTTAGTACTAAGGCACTCTGCTTCCGGCCGCATTCGAGACGTTGTGTGTTCAGTGGACGGTATGCAACGCCGCACTTTATCTTAGTAAATATTTAAACTTTTATATAAATGTTATCATAATTTTTATCTCTCCGCAATCTTCGCCTGTATGGGAGAGGCAGAGAGAACGTAGAAAACAATCAATTGGATGATTCTTTACACACGCAGTAATAACTTATGCGGTAACATACATAAATTTAGAATTAGCATTAATTTAAAATTTATCAGTCATAACAAAAGTAGCTTGGTGGCCTTATTAAATGTGGTTATTACATGCACTAGCTATCATATGAAAAAAAAACATCAAAATTGCTTCACCCAGTAAAAAAATACAATCGAATAGAGGACCTCCATTTTGTAAATCGGTTAAAAAGGCACATTCCCAGTACTAAAGCACTATTCACTAACAAAAGGGTAATTTATCGTTAGTATGTAAGGAGTAATTTCACGGGTAGGCGCTGTAGGAATCGCTCCAGTAGTTTAGTAGTAATTCGGAGGATAGCATCGTTACAAATAAGTGCGGGCGTGTGCGCGTTAACGCGGTGATAATACCTTATCACTATCTATTACGCGTTTATTCGATCATTTTTAAAATATCTATTTCCTTTGCGTTTCTTTCTTTGGTCAGAAATGACCATTTAAACTATTGTATATTGAAGCATTCTGTAAACGTGATCTTTATGGGAAATGAATGAATATTTAGTTTCACGCTGTATTCCGCATATAGCAGGGTAGGCAAAGGTGTTAAGACACTCTGTTTCACACTTTCCGCCGAATTGAGGCAGTGCGTGCTGAGTGGCGGAACCCAACGTTGTGCTTTACCTTGTTACCAAACCTAAGAAATGAAAAATTCCATTTCCTGAAGTGAGAATCGAACCCACAACCTGTCGCGTTTACAGTTACACGCTTGTGCCTCTGCGCCACGACAGGCGTTAATGATAATGTAAATGAATGAAATTGAAAATATTTTAATTTCCCCACTGTAATAAGATAAAGCGCGGCGTTGATTTTCGTCTAATGTCTCAGTTAAAAAGCATAAAGATGAAAAAAATATCGAAATTTTCGACAAAAGAGTTAGTTGTTAATACATTTTAAATATAATCAAACCTTCGAGCGTGGATCAAAAAGCTGTCTATTTTTTTATATTACATATCACTTAAACATTTAAGTCACATTCAGAAAATTAAAAGAAACTCCTTCCATTGACTTGCGTTGGAGAGAAAGAAGCTCTGAGCAGTCTCTGGGACTTGCAACCCAAGTGTAGGCAGAAGGGCCCCTTTGAATACACATAAACGAGATAATTGTTTACTAGGACCCAAAACTAACGGGATCATTTGTACTTTGTCTTAGCTTAGTTTCACGCCTTATCCCTGGCCAGGTAGTCAAAAAGAATGGAGCGCCAAAAGTTACAGTCCCTGCATATCTCTTTTGCCTCGTGCACAGTTATCAACCTCTTGGTTGGAGGGCATGTATATGCCCTCCTGCCGTCGGGACGTTCTCATGCTTTTTACGTGATCTTCCTCCAGTATCATTGATACTGTGTTCTCGAAGGATAACCGAGGTCTCCCACTACTTATCTTACTGCTAGGCTTAAGGGGCCCTTTTAAATACACATAAACGCTCTAATTTCACGTGATAATTGAATACTGGGACCCACAAACATTTGTACCCCATTCAAAGTTCTTCAAAATTCACTTTGGCTTCAACTTTGGCAGTATTCAAGTATTCAAAAACTACTAAACTTGTAGAATACGTTACAAAATGAGACATACATATGCAGTTGTATTTCTTATTCAATTCAATTCAATTGAAGTTAGACGAGTGTTATATTTTCGTTCAAGTTTCAAACTTGGATCACAATATCGTTTACTATAGAATAATATGTCTTTATGTAAGTATTTTTTGTTTGAAACATTATTTTAAAGTAGAAAATTAATAAACGGAAATCTTAAGAGATCGGAGTGTATTAACACTAGTTTCTCATGTTCCTCTGCCTACCTTGCTATATTTGGGATACAGCGTGAAGTTAAAAAAAAATTAAGTATGATTTTAGTATTACCGCACTTCAAATAGATGTCATCATTTTTTTTATGTGATACCGCATAATTTTGTACTGGGTAAACCAATATTGATGATTCTCTTTTCATATGATAGCTAGTGTTTCTTATATGATCCTATTTAAATGTAGTTAAGACGAGGAGTATTTGAGTTATTAATATGTAATTGCACTTTTTAGTGCATTTTATTGAAAGTCAGTTTTCTTTTTACCCGACTGTCAGAGGAGGGTTATGTTTTTCGCGCGTATCATGTATGTTTG
The DNA here is from genome assembly GCA_033558755.1 of Philaethria dido. Lineage (NCBI taxonomy): Eukaryota > Metazoa > Arthropoda > Insecta > Lepidoptera > Nymphalidae > Philaethria > Philaethria dido. The sequence goes on from JAKGSA010000131.1 coordinate 198,121, forward strand.
TAATATTCTTTATTACCTCGTATCTTCTAAACCCCTGGACTGAATTATATAATTAAGGTCACATTAGATAGATATTGATACTCCAAGTGTTCTTAGATATGTGACGTCTCTCTTAATTCAATATGGCGCCCTATAGAAGCAATTACGTCATGAATAAAAACAAAAACATCGTTGATGGGTACCGTGTGGGGTGTCAGATGAAAGGACTTAATTAGCACATTTCAAATAAGTTAAGACACTCTATTTTCTTTCAACATTTCCGTTCCGCACTTTCCGCCAAATTGAGGCATTGCGTGTAGAGTGGCGGAACTCAACGCCGCGCTTTGTCTTGTTACCAAACCCAAGAAATGAAAATACTAAATTTTACATTTCCTGGAGTGGGAATCGAACCTACAGCCTGTCGCGTTTACAGTCGCACGTTTATGCCTCTGCGCCACGTCTCATGCCTTATTATAAAACAGCCCTTAATAAAATTTCCTTCGTTTTACAGTACAGTATATAGTACGTATCAAACAAGATTAAGCTAACGAACGTCGACGTGACGCGTGAGTGTGAACGCTGTGGGAGGAATGAGAGATCTTTTAAAAAGAGTTTCATTTCTTTTAAATTGTGTTATACTAATAAGATAATTGGATAAATAAAACTACATTTCTCTCTTATCTCCGCGGCGTTGAATTACGACACTCAACATGTAATGTGTCGAATTTGGGAGGAAAGCGGATGTAGTGTTTTAAACTATGTTCCTCTCAAATTTACCTGTTATGCGAGATGAAACGTAAAGCTGAAAAAAACTTTTAATAAATTTTATCTTAATGATAAATACAAAAGTCGATAATAATCGAATAATCGATAAATAAAAAAATCGATAAGTACATGCATACCTAGCTTCACGCTGTATCCCGCGTATAGCAGGGTAGGCAGAGGGAACCTAGTGTTAAGATACTCCGTTCCCCAGTTTCCGTCGAACTGAGGGATTGCGTGCTGAGTAGCGGAACTCAACGCCTCGGCTTGCCTTAATAATAATTAATATTTAATATTTTCTGTTTATGCAGGTTGCGGCGCGGAAACTTCCTGATTTGTATTTGGCGCCAAGTAGCCAGATGTGGTAGGAAAAGGGCGGGGAGTATTTCATATGAAAGGCAAGTTCACGAAGTTTTATTTCCCGCCTAGTCAGTGTCCACTATGCATTGGACAAGTGAACACCGTGCGTTTGCCCTCGAGGCGTATTTTTCTAATGGCTGTTGCATTATCGCTACTCAACGAACATTCCGTACTCGGTTCCGTATTCGTCCTTCAGGTCCGGTTCCTGATCGGAAATCGATTGTTACGTGGGTGAACACATTAAGGGCAAGTGAAAGTGTGAATAAAATGGGTCTGGAGGTCGGCGGACTGTCACTACACCCGAAAACGTAGAGAGAGTTAGACTGTCATTTCTGCGTTCTCCAAACAAATGATTGACGCCTTTTTTCTGACTATTATACTGGCTGAAATGAATATCAGGGATGTCTGGTTCCAACAGGATGGAGCCACGGCCCACACAGCGCGATGTTCAATGGATTTTTTGAGACAACATTTTGCAATCCCCCGATTTGGCTCCGTGCGACTTTTTTTGATGGGGTTATCGTAAATCAATTGTTAACAATGACCGTCCAAGAACCCTACCTCATTTAAAGAACATCATACGTCAAACCATCGCCAACATACCCGTCAATATGCTTCAGCGAGTTGAACGGAACTTCAAAAATCGACTAACCCAATGTATTGACAATGAGGGCTGTCATTTGTCCGATGTCATCTTTAAAACTAAGTGATACAAAAATTCGTGTAATGCTTTATACAATAAAATTTATATAATAATGATATCTTTAACAGTTCTTTTTCTATTGAGCTTTCAAATCAAGAAGTTTCCGCGCCGCACCCTGTATGTTTGTTTATATAATATTTTCTGATAACAAGGCAAAACGTGTAGTTGAGTTCAATCACTTAACACGCAATGTCTCATTTCGTCGGAAAGTGGAGAACAAAAATCGTAAGAGAACGGAGTGTCTTAACACTAGGTCCTCAGGTTCCTTCTGCCTACCCTGCTATGTACGGAATATAGAGTGAAGTTAAAAAAAAAACAAAAATCATTATAAATAATTATCAATCATCACCGAAGAATTTTCACTGCTAACTAAAATGGTTCAGCGTTTTGAGATATTTAGATATTGTTACTTAAATATTTACTTTATTATTTATGTAGTTAAAGAAACTTCTCTTTGAATTTGATGGATTGTATTATATAACTTGAATATTTTATTATTATCTTGGTATTTATTTTATAAGCGTATTTTAAGCGTTATTATTTAAATTATATTTATTAAAGTACATACGTCTACTATTTTTATAATTGTGAGTTTGTGAGGATGTACCAGTATGTTTGTTAGGTTTTCAAAAAGTAACTTCTGAACGGATTAAAATGAAACTGTACAGTAATATGGCTTATATATTAAAATAACATGTAAAGTACAATTTATAAATATTTTGTGTAATTTGGCCTTAATATATCGATAAACAACACTTGATTAACATTCCAATGATAATGTTTTTTTATATTTCCTCTTTATATCCTACACATAGAAGGGTAGACAGAGAGAACCCAGTGCTAAGACATTCTATTCTTTATATTTGGCGCAACATTATGATTACGAACGAACGAACTTGAAGGAATTACGTACTCGTATAGTACGAGTATGTAATCTCTTCAAGTTGAGTGGCGTAACTCAACACCGCCTTTTATCTATATCGTGGCGCAGTTGGACATCGTGTGACTATAATACGCGATGGATTGTGGGTACGATTTCCACTCAGGTGAATGATTATAGTAAAAAATATTTTCATTTCCCCCTTCTGCTAAAACAGAACGCGGCCCTGAGTTCCGCCACTTAACAATATTTTGAATTGAGGCTGAAAGAGGAGAACGGAATTTTTAGACACCAGACTCTCTCTCTGCCTAAAATATATAAAGAAACACAAGAAAAACGCGAGCCATTCGGAGGACGAACTTCCTACCAACTAACTACTGGGATACCCGCCTCTTACGGGACGCTACCCAGCGGTGGAGGGGAATTGTATTCTAACCCCGTCCCCTCACAGGGAAGATTATACATATATTATATACATAACTAGTCGAAACTGCCAGACAAATCAAATTTTAAAGTTTCAAAAACTAATTCTTGTCTTAAGCACTCGAGTGCAATATTTTATGCACAAAGAGTTCCACAGTTTTATATGTAGGAGTACATGTATATTTAAATTTAAGGTCTAGACATTACCTTATGAATGTTTAAGTGATTGCAATTGGCTGCCCAGTTAATGTGACTGCGTACTCTCTTTGATTACGTTTTTAACGTATATGTGATTTTTATGTGATGTTATACTTAATTAACCAACTTAAAAGAAGGAGGTTCTCAATTCAACTTTATTTTTTATATGTTACATAATATTTTACTAGGTGAATCATGATTTGATGATATTTTTTATTATTTTTATTTTTTTATTTTTATGGCTAACGGATGGCAAACGAGCAGAAGGACCACCTGATGGTAAGTGGTTACCTTCGCCCATGAACATCTACAACACCAGAGATGTTGTAGATGCGTTGCCAACCTAGAGGATATAGATGGATGGGGAGGACAATGTAGTAGTCCGCTATGGGAACATTTTGGGGAAATTTGGGGTGGGAAAGGGGAAAACCTGACTTACATGCCATCGAACCGGAACACATCATAAGATATTTGGCGGTTTGTCTTTGACATGAGGACGAACCTCCTACCACTAAACTACTGGGATACCCGCCTCTTACGGGACGCTACCCAGCGGCGGAGTGGAATTGTATTCTAACCCCTTCCCCTCACAGGGAAAAAATTAGATTAGATATCACGAGTAGTTATTGAGTTATTCGTAATATTTGTTTGTTGTCTGTCAATCACACAGTAGAATAAGAATTTTATATATATACATATTTATATACAGAAATTCGTAAATGTTTTCGTTTTGCTTACAAAAAATAACACAAATAAAGCACTATTTTCCCATACGACTTCAGAATTGACTATTTCCAAAATTCACCCTGAATCCCTTAAATCCACGGGTCACGCGACATTAAAAATGTAGGCAAAACACCCTGGAGATTTCTACTGAGCCTCGAGTAAGGCACCTTGCCTTTTATGTAACGAATACATCGAAATCTATTTATTTGCGATAAAGAGATTTCTCTTAAATATGCATACGTAGTAAGGTACAGTTACTACACACGTTTAATTACCAAACACTTATTTTTTTAACTTCACTTTGTATCCCGCATATAGCAGTGTGAGCGGAGGAACCTGAGAACTTAGTGGAAGACACTCCGTTTTCTAAAGATTTCCGTTCTTACGGAACACAACGCCGCACTTTGTCTTGTTACCAGATCGAGGTAAAGAAAATATTGATTACTATTGATTACTATAAATATTTAATATTTTCATTTCCTGAAGTGGGAACCGAACCCACAACCTGCCGCGTTTAGAGGCGTGGCTTAGGTTAAACTCTATAATACAAAAATATTGTTATATGGCCAAGTTTTATAAAATCTTTATAAATTGTAGCCTATGTGTTAATTTGATGTATAAGCTATACAAAAAAGTCAGTCGAATTGAGAACCTCATCTTTTGGTAATCAGTTAACAGAATATTATAGATATTACGTTAAGAACTTTCATTTACTTCATTTTACTTATCGCTAGACGAGAATCCATTTTGATTGTTAATATTAAACTAAAATAGGCTATCAAAAAGTTTGTATGTAAAAAGTTTCATCTGAATTTGTTAGGCTGTAATAAAGAGACGCCTAAACAAATTTCTATTGAACTAATACAATGAACTTTGTGTAGTTACTTTGCGACTACTTTGATGAGATATCAGTAATATTCATAAAAGTTATTTTTTATTAGTGTCACGTATCTCCCCCGTGGTTGACTATTTTTAATCATGTGGAAGCCCCTTTACAGGTACCAGGTCGATTGAGGAATCTACCGAGTTATGTGGTGCTCCAAAGCTGGCAGGTGAAGCCCGCTCGATTACAATGTCACGACTAAAGCCTCACGGTTATTCTCCTCAAATGCTACTTAAACGAGATCATGAAAACTACCCAAATTTACCAATTTAATAAACCCCGGTGGCCGAAAAATGGGCAAAGCACGTGGCGGAGTCAAGTGAAGTGGAACACCTTCAACGGCTTGCTCGGAATAGCGCGCACCTACTCTAGCCAGGAGCCGAACAATTTACCTCCGCTGAGCGCCCTGAGTCTATTCATGAGCTTCTCTCCGGTTCCTCTGTCTTCCGCGACGGATGTGTCAAAACGATGACACAGCTATTTTTATCAGGATATAGAAATGAAAATACATTAGAATAATATATATACATAGCTTCACGCTGTATCCTGCATATAACAGGGTAGGCAGAGGGAACCTAGTGTTAAGACACTCCGTTCCCCACTTTCCGCCGAATTGAGGCATTGCGTGCTGAGTGGCGGAACTCAACGCAGCGCTTTGCCCTGTTACCAAACCCAGGAAATGAAAAAAACCATTTACTGGAGTGGGAATCGAACCCACAACCTGTCCCACAACCTGCATTTACAGTCGCACGCTTGTGCCTCTGCGCCACGACAAGCGTTCATATATTCAATATTCAGGATAATAATTCAGGACAGGACATCGTGATGTAGTGGGACAGCGTCTGACTGTTAACGTGAGTGGTTTTGGATTCGATTCGCTCCATTCAGGAGAATGATTATATTTTAATTTACCCCGCTCTGGTAAGATCAAAAGTGGACCTAAGATCCGCCACTCAAAAAACGTAGTGCCTTAGAACTATTTTCTCTCTAAATATCCTGCTTTAAAGGAAAAAGTACGAAGTTCTTTTTTAACATTTAACATTAGGGCGAAAACGGAAAATATAATACCAAAGTTTGTTTTGCCACTTTCATTTAGAGCGGTACGGTGTAATTTAAGCTTTGTATTTGTAGATGAAGTGAAAAGAGAAACGAGATGAAAAGTTAATTAACTAGTAGGCGCAGACGTCACAGGCGGTGCGTCAATCAGGAGGCTGCCTCGTAATTTACTCCTCTCCCAATTTAAAATCTTGACTTTAAATTGTTAAATTGGTAAATAAAAATATATCCTATTTATATTATAACGCCTGTCGTGGGGCAGAGGCAAAAATGCGACTGTAAACGCGACAGGTTGTGGGTTCGATTCCCACTCCAGGAAATGTAAAAATTACTATTTTCATTTCTTGGGTTTGGTAACAAAGCAAAGCGCGACGTTGAGCTCCGGCACTCAACACGCAATGCCTGAATTCGGCGGAAAGTGGGGAACGGAATTGTTGAAAGAGAATGGAGTGCCTTAGCACTAGATTCTCTGGTTCCCTCTGCCTACCCTGCTATATGCGGGATACAGAGTGAAGTATATTATAAATGCAACAGTCTGTGAAAATAGATGTTTGTTACACTTTCAAGCAAAAACTGAACGGATTTAGATGAAATTATACTGTAATATACTCATAGATTATACATCAGAATAGCATCTACATTACATTACTTAGCTTCACTCTGTATCCCGCATATAGCAGGGTAGACAGAGGGAACCTAGTGTTAAGATACTCCGTTTTCCACTTTCCGCCGAATTGGGGCGTTGCGTGCTGAGTGGCGGAACTCAACGCCGCGCTTTGCCTTGTTACCAAACCCAGGAAATGAAAAACTCCTTTTCCTGGAGTGGGAATCGAACCTACAACCTGTCGCGTTTACAGTCGCACGCTTGTGCCTCTGCGCCACGACAGGCGTAAGATAGCATATAGGTTACAAATTATAAGGATATTTTGTAATTTGACTGATTGATTTTAAATATCTAGTAACTAATTAATTTCGTACTTCAACACCCTTTTTCGATATTGATGGCCTTTTAAATGTATTAGATTCAAATTCATCACTTTCAGATACTCCTGTAAATTATTTGAGACTTTTTTCTCATCATTTCACAATTTTATAGTAATAAATTTGTATCATAAATAAATTAATTTGTGTCATCATTATATTAATTAAAGTATTCAGACAAACATCCTTCATGAATTGAAATAGATTGGTACAATCGTAACTAAAGGAATAAGCTTAAATTATTTTTAACTCGCTGTAGCAAAGCGTGGCGTTAAGTTCCGCTATTCCATACGCAAAGTTTTTAAATTAAAGTCTTTGCCTACTTTGCAATAGATACCGTATAAAAAATGGCAAAAGCTGCAGATTTTACTAAAATTCAATAAAGATTTTTGAAGCATTGGTCAATTTCCTCAATTTTGTGTTCAATGACGTTTTATTTAATAAGAAGGAAACATGAAATGCAAAGAACAAAAAATTACATTTTGTGAGGTCGCCCCTGTTATATTAAATTGGAAATACTGACGTGGTTTTCCTCATTCTTTTATATTTTGCATACTTTTAAATATCTTGCTACTTTATTCAATTCTTCGCCCAAATAAAGATATAAGTCAAAGCCCAATAATTTTATTTGAAACAAGAGAACGTAGTGTTTTAACACTAGGTTCTTACCTATTGCGGTATTGTATGCAGTGGAGGCGGGATACAGCGTAAAAAAATAAATAGTTACATGCTTCATTTTTACATTAATGTGTGGAATTAAGGACTGTTGAAACTTACTTGGGAAGCTGATCAACCAAAATTATGGACTGACAATACTGACATCTTTATGTTAATTGACGATTCAAACAAAGTAACAACAAAGTGCAACAGCCTATTTGAATAAAGAATATTTTGATTTTGATTTTTAAATGTCAAATGATCTACCACCGATACATTAATATTAATTTCCTAGGCACGGGAAGTTCCCCAAAGTTCCTTAAATTTCCACCGTTCAAGTATTTTATTATACTTATTTACTTTACTTTAGCATGTCAGATGTCTAGATAGGAGACGTAATTAGCGTTGTGAGGTAGACGCCTGATATTGACTTCATTGGGACTAACTTATAATAACTTTAGTACTTAAGTGATTAGGAAGTTTGGTTGGAAACCGAGCCACAACTTCGTCTATGAGCCACGTTAACGTTAACTTTAACTTATAAAATAATTTTGTTTAATAACTTAAAAACTAAACAGGTTACTTAAATAGTAGCTAAGTTTTAGTTCCGCAAAGGAATACCTGTGTAAGTTACGTTCATACTTGTTAGTTTCTTTTTCAGTTTCACGCTTATTTTCGCATGGCAGGCTTCTTTCCAGTCATAATAACATAAACTGTATATATGGCTAATTCGTGGCAAGAGGCCCGAATATTAGTTATCCAAAGAATGTTTCAATATTTGCTTATTTACGAGAAAGCGCGGCGTTGATCTCCGCCATTTAACGCCCAATATCTCGAAATGGGACGGAATGCGGAGAACAGAGTATCAAAATACTCTGTCATTTTCTACCCAAATTTAAGAAACTACGTGTTAAGTGGCGGAACTCAACGCCGCGTTTTATCTTAAATGTTGTGTAAGGTAAAACATGTATTTGTATTTTGAAAGCATTTAATTTAAAGGGTGGCGGTAATTAATAACATCCTGCAGTTTCAGATTTATTATCACAATGCTATATACTATAAATATACATATATATACGTCTTCTGTAAATGTATGAACATTTCGACCTAGTATCAGTATCTGCAAATAACAGATCCCCTGCAAATATTCAATTCTATTGTTAGAGAGAATATTTCAAGGTATCATATCTCTAGCGATGATATTTCTTGTATCAAAGTCATGACTAGAAACTATAGGTATACATTAATTAGAGTGGTCTGTTTTGGCGCAGAGGTACAAGCGTGTGGTTGTGGGTTCTATTTCCACTCTAGGCAATGAAAATATTAAATAATATTTAGTATTTTTATTTACTCGCTCTGGTAATAATTCAAAGCGTGGCGTTGAGTTCCACCACTTAGCACGCAAAACCTCAATTCGGCGGAAAGTGAGGAACAGAGTGTCTTAACACTAAGTTCCCTCTGCCCACCTATATGCGGTATACAGCGTGAAGCTATGTATGTGTATGTGTAACTATATTTATTTATGTGTATCTGTACTGGTAAGGTAATGTAGTAGATCTAGTGGACATAGAGTTCTGCCACTCAAAATGCAATATTTCAAATACGGGCAGAGTGTTTAAACACTAGATTCTCTTTAACCACCCTCCTAAAACGTGAAACTGTTATCCACATAGTAAAAGTGAATAATATCATTCTATACATAAATATGTAACGCGAGCATAGTCCTATTTAAACAGTGTTACGCAAACACTTCGCCGTAGCTGTAGGCTTGTAGCGTGCCCGCTCATGTGTAGAGTATCGTGCACCAGGCGAGTGTATTTATACAGATATTATATATTTGAAATCTATGACACGTACATACATACATACATACATACATACATTGCAACGCAAGCAAACAACGACAACGCAACGCAGTGCTAAGACACTGCGTTGTCCGAAGCAACGCAGTGTTAAGACACTGCGTTGTCCAGTTTCCCCCGAATTAAGGCATTGCGTGCTGAGTGGCGGAACTCAACGCCGTGCTTTACCTTGTTGAGTGGGAATCGAACCCACAACCTATCGCGTTTATAGTCGCACGCTTGTGCCTCTGCCCCACAACAGGCGTCAATCTATGATACGTATTGTATCATTTTTTTTAAATGATGTACGCGGGCTAAATGAGAGGAAAATAATAATTTAATAGATTCTCTTTACCTTCAGTTTCATACTTTTTAAGGCATTTGGAAAGGAGCTAGTGTCAAGCCAACATTGTAAACCCGAAATCGATAACATGTCAAATGTCAAACAACGTGTCAAAAAAATGTCAAAATAATTACATGTTCCTTCCTTATGTCTACTGAAGCCATCGTGGTGGAGTGGTGTAGGTGACAGTAAGGCCGTCGGTTGTGGGTTCGATCGCTACGCACTAACAACAAACCCAATTAGCAACAATGACACTTTTGAAATTAATGGAGCAAACATTTAATTCCCAAGGTAAGTTATCTATCTATATATAAAACAATTGTTAATGATTGCCTAACAGACAACGTACATGCAAAATTACTAGCCATAGAAAGCTGAAATTTGGCATAACAGCTCTTTGGGGAGTGTATGAGAGTAATCAGTGAGGATTTCTTGAAATTTTTACAAAAATAGGAAAATACAGCATTTTAGTCGCAAACGAAGTCAAAGTATACAGCTAGTAACTTATAAAAATTTTTAGGGCATAAATGAAAAATAAACTAAAATTATAGATAAATTATTAACACGTTAAATTAATATTGAGTTACTTCAACATCAAGTTCGGTAGATCTAACATTGATGTAGAGGTTTTGCGCTCTTGCAGTTCACTTCTGAATACAGTGTTATGAATGCTAGTGTACCTATTTCACACTAGCCATGTGGAAACTTGAAGCTAAATTACTAATTTTAACCTTACTTTGCAGGAAATAGAGTTTAAATTTGCACACCATCGACTCTAGATTTCACTGAGCACAGATTATAGGCGGATATGTATAGCCTATAGCTGTATGTAATTAACAAGATGTTTTATAACTTAATAAAAATGTTTTCAATGAAGTATTGTTTTATTATTGCATGTTAAATTTACGCTATATTCAACGTTTGTAAAATAGATTACTTTCTTTCAAGTTTTTTCCCGCATTATAAGATAAAGAGGACCTAGTGTTAGGACCTAGTGTAGACATTCGGTTCTCGCTTTGTCTTTTAAGCGCAGTGTTGAGTTCCGCTACTCAATACGATATAAGTGAGGAACCGTATATTCTTAATAACTATTACAGTCAACCGATTTGACACACTTTATTCTATTAGATTATTCTATTAGATTATTCTATTAGATTCTAGAGTATAAGAAAATATCTGTCCGGTACAAATATTTTCAAATAAGAAATACATACTTAAATACATACATAACTTCACGCTGTATTCCGCATATAGCAGGGTAGGCAGAGGAAACCTAAGTGTTAAGACACTCCGTTCCCTACTTTTCGCCGAATTGAAAAATTGCGTGCGGAGTGGCGGAACTCAATGCCGAGCTTTTACCTTGTCACCAAACCCAGGAAATGAAAAACTCCATTTCCTGGATTGGGAATCGAACCCACAGCCTGTCGCGTTTACAGTCGATCTCTTGTGCCTCTGCGCCACGACTGGCGTTATATAAATAAGAAATTCTTATAATTATTATGTATGGTTATTTTATAATAAGTAAGACATGAAATGTGTTAAGATTTCTATGGTGGTGGTGTGAGGACTTTCAAGTACTTGTAAAATGATCTTTATATGTACACTGTACTCTTGGTATTCGTTCATAAGCCTTTTCCTTAGCTCTTAATCCTCTAAAAGCTAGCTTTATGGGAAAGTTTCTCAAAATGACATAAATTATGGGTGAAAGTAAACATTAGAGTATCATATAATTTGGACGCCTGTCGTGGCGCAGACGCCTGTAGTGCGACTGTAAACACGACAGGTTGTGGGTTCGATCCCAACTCCAGGAAATGTAACATTTAGTATTTTCATTTCTTGGGCTTGGTAACAAGGCAAAGCACGGCGTTGAGTTCCGCCACTCAACACACGATTCCTCTATTTGGCGGAAAGTGGGCAACGGAATTGTTGAAAGAGAATGGAGTGTCTTAACACTAGGTTCTCTGGTTCTCTTTGCCTACCCTGCTATATACGGGATACAGCTGAAGTTAAAAAAAAAGAAGAAAATATAATTCGGTATTTTATCTAGTTTATATAATTTATCATTTGACTTTCACGCTTTATGCGGTATAACAGGGTAGTCAGAGAGTCTAGTGACAAGACACTTAATTTGTCGCTTTCCATCTCAATTCAAGATATTGTATGCTTAAAGGCGAAGCGCTATGTCCAAAAATGAAAATAATTTAAATAAAATCACTTCCCTGAGTGGGAATAGAACCTACAACCAGACGTTGACTGCGCCATGACGGCCTCAAACTAAGCTTTACTAGAGACTAGTTGACTCATTTTTTTTCATACAATTATATGTTTTTCTATGTAAAACGTTTATCAAGAATTTCCAAAAGCAAATATATCTACGTATTATTACAATAGCAGTGAAATTTGTATTATTTGAGGAATGCAACAATAAAATGTAATATTCATGATTTCGTCGCAAAACATATAAATCTAACAGTAAACGTACTCTAACCACGGTTCATGTTACTGCGTGTTTACGTTGGATATAACATGTTGTTTTAAAGCGCTTTAAAGCGCCCATAATCTTATTTGCTGGTACTGCGGTTTGCTAGTTATGTATGTAAATTTGAAAATTATATTCAAAATGTACTGGGATTGTTGAATTATGTGTCATTTGATCAGTGGTTGTGAGGTCGATTCTCATTTGATTAATAGCTTCAGCGCTTTATTCCACATACCATGGTACTCCAAGAGATCTTGGTGTCAAGACACTATGGTCGCCTCTTTCCGCCCAAATTGGAAACATTGTGTGTTTATTAGCAGAACTCAATGCCGCGCTATCTCTTACCAGAACAGCAAAACAAAGATAGTTTAAATAAAATAATTTTCCTGAATGAGAATCGAATCCACAACCAATTGCGTTTACAATCTGAGAACAGCGTTTACGACGGCTTGATACAATATTTTAAAAATATACTTAGAAATGGAATCAGTAGGGATAGGCCCCCCATCAGACATATCGACATTCTGGTCAATGTCACCGGAAGCCAGAGGATGAGGAAAACGCAGGGCCGATTGTCATGGAAACCCTTGGGAAAGGACTATGTCAAGTAATGGTCGTCGTACGGCTGAAACGACGACTACGTCGAGAGAAACAAGTTACGTAAACAATATATGTAGTATGTTGGCCTAATTGGGTGTTATGTGGCATAAAGTTCGATTATTCAAGAAATAGTGTCTAAAAAAGGCTGAATAGATAATTTTAAAAGATTTTTTTTCTAGAACGTAATAAAAATGTAGAGTTGCTTTGTAGCGTGAAAATATAAATTACATATTTTTTTATATTATTTAAAGTGTTATTAGCATCTATGTAGAGAGATATTTACAAATTCTCGCTTCTCCAAAATGATTTCTAAGAAAAAAAATAGCAAGAGAGAAAATAATTTATTAAATATTTTTTAAATATTATTCGCATACTTAGAATAAGGAAACCTTTTTTTCAATAAAAATAATATGTTAATAATAAATATTGTGGCATCAGCCTTACTAGAACTATTATCGGTTAATTTTTAGAACATATTCCGAAGGCGGCATTAGTAAGATATTTTCAAATTTATTTAGATAGAGAGGAGCGCGCACAGTTGTGATCAACGTTAATGTACATTTTAAAGGGGCCCCTTAAACCTACACGTTGTGTCCTAAGTTGTAAGCACTCTCCAAACTCATCTCTCTGCAACGTGATGGGCACCACTACGATGAATCCATGGTGTTTCAAAGCATTTCTTCTCTTTAAAATACTTTTTTTATACAAACGAAAGTATATTAGCTCAACACTTGTTAGCGATATCGCCGAGTCATCGCAAGTCATAGATGTCATGTTTCTAACGATTTTCAAATTAATGTTCATAAGTCGATTAGTCAAACTCAAGCGTTGCGCAAACCTGACTCGCCATTCTTGTTTATATTTCGTTACCTGAATGTACTCTACATATGATAAATGGTAAATTTTCGATATTGCTTTAAGGACGTTTTCATGGCGTAGCGGCAGTGGGTAATTTTAAACACGATTGGTTGCGGGTTTGACCCCACTCAGGGTAAATTATTTTCATTTTTTGGTTCTGATATGTCCTACATATTGCGGCGTTGAGTTCCACTGCTCAAGTAGCAATGTCTCAATTTTGGGTGGAGAGTAGTGTGTCTGATAGACCTTAACGTATCGAGTGTACAGACACCTAAACCCTCAAGATTAGCTGGTGAAGGTAACTACTTATCATCAGGCCCTTCAGCTCGTTTGCCACCTTCTTACAATTAAAAAAGTAGGTACACTATAATTGCTACGCGGAAAAGAGTGAATGTGTTAAATAAACATACAATTTAGTAATGAAATCAATAATACTTGCTATTTCAATAGACCAAATTACATTAAAAATCGATTTTCAAATATATTAAGCGTATTTTGTCAGGACTCTACAATAGAGGCGAGTATGCAAAACATCGTAACTTGAAAGACCTTCGTAATCAAAAGTCATTAAAAGTAATTGCTAAGCTTACGACGAAGGAAAACAGAATAGAAATGAAAATTAACTGTTAATAGGGAAAGTTTAAATTATTTCACAAAACGATACATTGATAACTAGCTGTGGCTTGCGGCTTCGCTTGCGTAGACTGTGAAACTTAAACTGCAGTTTTTTTCAGTTTCCGATGGAATTTAGAGAAATCCTTTCTTAGTGCCACTACATTCCTTAAAAACCCTACTTGCCAAATTTCAGCTTTCTATAGCCAGTAGTTGTTGTAAGTTGTCTGTCAGTTACACAGTGACACTAGTTTTATATAAATAAAAAAAATATATTGATAATGATGAGAACGTGTTAAATAAATAATTCGCTTTAAAATCAAGTCTAGTATATTTTAAAATTTATAGTTATTTATTTATTTTTTACAATAATCTATGACTTTTCAGTTTGATTTGACTCTCTCCCTTTCAAGAAATAAATTTAAAAAAAAAATATCTGTATTATCGAAAATTTATGTATTTTTCAGGTATATATATATATGTATATATATATGTATATATATATATATATATATATATATATATATATATATATATATATATATATATATATATATTTATTTACTTATATATATACTTTTAAAAAATACTTTTCTGTTTGTACTAGAAATTCAGTGCCAGGTAGCGATACTTAACGCCAAACTCTACGTAATTCTAAGACAATCTAAAACCATATTCTTCTTTTCTAATAAATTTTCCATATTTATGATGATAGATTTAAATGAACATGCTAACAAAGCGTGGTGCAGTGGAGGTTGTATCGATTGGCTCATCAATATCTCGAGAGCACGCCTTTGTTCGGATAAGACGGACTCTATATTCATTAATAGAGCCACCTTGGGAGGTATACATGATTGACTGGCTAATGTTTACAGGTTTACTTGCATTTTAATGGGGTTTTTAATCAACTTTCACACAAGCGGCTTCACAATTCAACTCTTATTTCTTATCTCTTATTTCTTAGCACATAACTTTTTCTGGGTGAACCCATTTTGATGATTCTCTTTATATATGATAATTGATACTTCTTATGTAGACGAATTTAAATTTAGTTAAGATCTGACAAGTAGTTTTTGAGTTATTTGTAATAATTTAAATTTTTAGTGCATTATATTTGAAGTCGGTCTTCTTTCTTTATTAACTGATTCAAATTTGAGAGAGTAACAAATATACATCCATACTCAATAACTTTCGAATTTACTATAATATTATCGATATACGAGTATAGCTATAGTAATTAAAATGACTAATTTATTTTTATATCAAAGTAAAATTGTCACTACAAAATAATTAAATGATTAAATTTATATCATAGCCCTCTGAACTTTCGGACAAATTAACGAAAGTAATAAAATAACTTTGAAAGTAAGTGTTCGTGGATCGCTTCAAAATATTAATTTTATTATTATATCCTTATCGAAGTTTCCTGCCTTTGTTACTGAGTTGGTAATACTTCGATTTAAATTATACACTATATTTTCAATATTGTACTAATGATTTCGGACGGAAAGTAGAGAACGGAGTGTCTAGACACTAGGCCATCTCTAACTCCTTGATATACGAGAAATAGTGTGTAGCTATTATAAAAAAATATACATACATAACTTCACGCTGTATTCCGCATATAGCAGGGTAAGCAGAGGGAACCTAGTGTTAAGACACTCCGTTATCCATTTTCCGCCGAATTGAGCCATTGCGTGCTGAGTGGCGGATCTCAAAGCCGCGCTTTGCCTTGCTACCAAACCCAGGAAATGAAAAATTCCATTTCCTGGAGTGGGAATCGAACCTACAACCTGTCGCGTTTACAGTCACACTGTGTCTCTGCGCTACAACAGGAGTTATAATTTTGTAGGTGAATTCATGTTATTTTATACACAGACCATCGTGGCACAGTGAGACAGCTTTTGATGTAAATTTCCACTCCCACTCACACTATAAGTGTGAAGCTGCTTTATTTTTTTCTTTATTTTATTTCTCCCTTTGTCTTATCATAGACAAAATGCGGCTCTGAATTTCGCCACTCAGAGTGATTTCATCGGAATTAATTCTCATATAATCTTGAAGTGGACGCTGTGTAAAGTTAATTGCATGCGGCTTACTTAATTAATTAATTATTTTCTGATAACCTTAATAAGCTTATCAATTAATAATTTTAAAAATACCACCCGACCTCATCAGTTGGACAGAGCATTGTGTTCGATATTAATGCTCTTGATTTTAACGCAATGGACTCTATTTTACGCTTTTTTCAAAAAAATTCTACTGCTTTTTAATTCGTTTTAAGAGTAAAATATGTAAAAGTATATAATAGAACACCTGCTGAGTTGCTTGCGCCGGTTGTTCTTAGATTTGAAGCGTCTAATTTGGTACTGATTATAAAGACGATTTGTTTGTGGGATCGATCCTGCCTCGGGAGAATGACAAGATTTTTTCATATTTCATTATTGAATTTCTTCACTTAAAAGCAATGTCTAGATTTCTAATAAGTCTCGAATTTAGGCGCAAAATTGGAGAACGGAGTTTGTTGTCACTGTTTCTAACTACTTTAGTAAGCGGGATAAAGTCTGAAAAAAAAAATATCCATCAGGGTTTCTCTTTGCTCATATAATGAAAGACCATGAACACAATCAAAGTCAGCAAGAAATACAAAATACGTGAAACGTTAGTAACAATAACAATGGAATTAAACTGTCACCAAGCACACGCCTGTCCGAGTTCCGGACATCAGGACATGCACAAAGATATTTATGTATCCCACCGGCGCCGACTCATCTGATCGTTCGATAGCGGTCCACTCTTGGGACCGACGATCTTTTACATAGTAACTGGAACAAGTGAGGGTTACAGTCGATATCGGTTTAAATATTATATGTATGTAGAGTTAGGTAAAGAAAATGTAGAGAATAAAGAAGAAAGTATTTGATGGCATCGTGGAATTTGTTGTGGGTTCGATCCCCACTCGGAGAATGATATATTTAAATTACTTTCATTTTCTCGCTCTGGTAAGATTAGATTTCAGTTGAAAAATAGAAAACGGAGTGTTTTAACACTAGGTTCTCTCTGTCTACCCTGTTATGCAAGCAAGAAATTAAAATCCTACATCTGAACCTTGTGTTGTGGAAGTGTAAAAATAAAAATAAAAGAGCTTAAGGAACATTTTGTTAACGTATATAACTATCTTTAGCAATGTTGCAGGGATGAATAATTTCTTGTCTTAGAATTTTATACGAATATACGAGCATGTGTATAATAATATAAGCCTAGGATATTTCCACATGGTAAAGACGGTATGATTTTGGACAATGAAAACGGTAAGTAACTGGAATGAATGCGGGAAGGGTCATAAAGTCCAGGCAAGTGAAGTTGCAGGCAACAACTAGCAAATACTACATTCTACTTCAAGAGTTCCTGAGGATGAATGTTTGTTACTCTTTCACGCGAAAGCTACTCAACGAATTTTACAGTAATATATTGTACATCAGAATAACCAATATTTTACCATTAATCAAGACGCCTTCGGGAAAAACTACCAATACTAGTATGGCTTTACAAAATGATTTGATAAACATTAAAATATTATATAAATAAAAGAAATCCTTACTTAAACTTATTTTTCACTAAACGCTGAATATTTAGGTAGTTCAGATGCATTTAAAGCTAGGTGACTTATACAAATGCTCGTTTTAAAGATATTCTCGAGTGGATTTGAGTCTAACGTCTGGTGCTGCGATAGCCGCGGGCGGCTACGGTGACTATTTACTAACGCTCTAAGTATATTTACAAAGTGATTCAGATTTGCCAAATACCTGCGTTTTATTGTGACTTCATCTTATTTACTTACTTTTAGAGATGGTAAAAAGCTCTACTATTTATTGGATATTCTCTAGAAACATTTTTATATTATTCTCAGCTTTATGCTTATTTCGGTATAGACAGAGAAAACTTATTATAAAGACACTCTGTTCTCCACTTTCCGCTCAAGCTCGAGATTCTTACATCTCTTCTGAGGGGGGAAATTAAGTTACACACATAGGTACATAGCTTCACGCTGTATCCCGCATATAGCAAAGGGAACCTAGTGTTAAAACACTTCGTTCCATTCCGTTCCGTTCAATTTCATTTGGGCGGAAACTTTACGCTTTATTAATTGAAATAGATTATATTTTTACATATCGTGTCACAGAGTCTGTTTAAATATGACTTTACTTTACTCAAACAAGCACACAAACAAACTCGTACAAACACAAACACACATACACACACAAACATACACAAAAATAATCCCAATGCAAACAACAAATACAAAACGTGAACACAATTACACTCTCTACATCGTCACATTTGTACTTTGTTCCATGTCTTCATAATTGTGAAATCTCTTGCGATTTGTTTTGACAAGATAATGTCAACTCGCCTACAAATGTAATAACGCCTTCAGTGTTGACTCCCGCATTCTTGCATTGCAGTAACGTTAGAGGTATTTGTATGTACGTACGAGTATGTTTCACATTCTAGCGTCTCTTAATTTAATGTAGAGCTTAGATTTAACTGTTACATGGTTGAAATGTTTTTAGTATTCTGATTTTGGTGTGTTTTTAATGTTTTATAAAGGAATATTAATTATTGATTGGAAGAGCGTGTCTATATCTCGGTTATATTGGTTCGTGATTCAACTATAATTGTTGCTTATATGAGACGAAGCTTCTTATCGCACCATGGATTTACCGTGCGGGTGCCCGTTGCGTCGCAGAAAGAGGAGTTTGGAGAGTGCCTTACGAAAAAAAACACAATTATTACAAAGTGTAGGTTTAAGGGGCCCCTTTAAAATACGCATTAACATTCACGTCCACTATCCACGCTTCTCTCTCTACCTAATATATATAATTTTGAGATAGTTTTTATTTTATTACTTTTACGTTAAATTAGTAATTATAGAAGAATTTACATATTTTACAAAACCTTTATTTTAATTTTTTTTTTAACTTCACGCTGTAACCTTTATTTTAATTGCATTAGGTTACACCGTAAATTGGAGGAAAACGGAAAACTGAAAGTCCTAGTATGGGTCTCTAGCTATCTACTCTGCTATACACCGGAATTGCATAAAGCAAACAAATATGTTTGTAACTTCAGTTACTCTCCATTATATCATATTTAAATTACTATCAAATATACATGTGTTAATTCAAATCAGGAAAACAGACTCATTTGGTAAATAAGTCCGTTTCACGCTACAACAATGTAATAAATAATATTTCATATTTCCCCTTTGAAAGCGCTTAATAATGGCGGACAGCTTGATTGAAGAAATTTCCATTAAAAATACATAAAACCCAACAATAGGATCATCTATTAGAGCTAAGGGAGCTATCAGACGAGGAAAGAAGTACTTCGCGATTCTACGGCATCGCCTTTGGGAGTTGGGACCGAGGAAAGTTTCAATTTCTTTTACATAGTTAGAATAAAAACAAAATAAGAAAGTTGGTTTCTATGAAAAAATATCATCGTTCTAGTTCGCCATATAAATGTTTACGGGATGAATAGACGGTAACAATTGGCGCTGTTAACAACTCTCTTTAAAATTACTATTGTTGGTGAAATTAAATGGTTTGCGTGTACAGTTGTGGGAATCGCTTTAGTTTTTATATTTGTATGTAACATTTTTTTTACACGTCCTAATTAATGTATTTTATGAGGTAGAGAAAGAAGTGATACATTATTCCGTTCTCTGCTTATCACTTGTGACTTTCGTAAAGGCGTGAATCAGTTGATAAATTGACTTACATACATTTTTTTAATATCAATATTTGTTTATAGGATGAATAAGTAACTAATTAAAAAAAAACAAGAAAATAAAACTGGTGCGGATTTGTTTGTTGTTGTTCCATGTTAATTGATGGATGATGAAAAATATCAAATATCACGTATCAAAATATTCTTTATTCATAGAGACTTTATATTAAAAGCACTTTCGAATCGTTAATTAACATAAAGAAGAGAAAATACTGACAAGTATTGTAAGTCCTATAAGAAGCTACCTATAGGGGTTTGGAAGGCAGTTCATCTAAGAAGAGCCGACATGAAACTGAAAATTAGTTGCTTCATTAAAACATAATTTTACAATGATAACGTACACGCAATTCTTTTTTTACACAAAAAATATTTACTATATAAAAACATTCTTTGAACAACATCTAAATATTTAGCATAGACAGATCGTTAGTTCGCAGCGAAGTCAATTACCACGCCTGAATGGCAGTCACCAGCCACCTAGACACGTTGGGCCAATTTCCTGGGGCGAGATTCGTTAAAAACTGGGAACAGGTGTCTATTGGACTGTTGTATCACTCATGGGTTAATTGGTGATGTAAAGTTGTTAGTACTAAGTTGTGTGTTCAAATATAATTGTGGAATTAGATGCTGTTGATGCTCAGCCTCTAGGCTCATCACAGTAGTGAATTTATTATAAAATTGTATTTGAAAAGAGCAACTGTTGATTTTCTTTGTGGCTCTTCTCAGCAGAGCTGCCTTCTGAGTTGGTGGTGGCTACCGGTAGGACTGACAATACTGACATCTCTACACTAGTTAACGATTCGAAAGTGCTTCTAAGTGTCACCTATTTGAATAGCAAATATGGTATTTATATTTTCATTAAAAATTAATAGCCTTAAAGTTTTAATCTAATTTAGAGGCATCGTACAGCACTCCGACAGTATAAGACTGTAAATAACATTGCTTGTGGATTCGATTCTCTTTCAGAGATGATTGTATAGGAACCAACATGTCGTATGTCAGCTTTTTACGGGCAGTAATTTCGTCATTAGAAAATGGAAGGATTTTATATTTATTGAATCTGGAACGAGAATGGTTTGGATTTTTTTAAATATTGTGCAAGTATTATGATAAATTAAAACAAGGGCAATAATAAGTTTTCATGATTGTTGCCTCTCTATGGCACTTTCCCATTATGTTTTGCTTTAGTTCTCTGTTTTATGTGTTTTATGTGTTATATGTGAAGTTACGGAACTCAACGCCGTACTTTACCTTACCAGAGCGTACAAATGACGATTACTAATCATAATCAACTCCAGTGAGAATCAAACTCACAACCACTAGACCATTAGCCCATTAACAACATTAAAAAATACGAAAAAATAATTCATAATATAGTAAGAAAGTCCAATAGGACACTCCATAAGGAACTATCAGTGTAACGGGGTGTCGGGCAGGATTGACGCTATTTGTCACACGTCACCATATCAGCCGGTGACAAATGTGGCTGTACCGATGTCTTCGTCATCGGAAATGTATTATCTGACTTCACCTTTTTAACCAATTTTCAAAAGAAAGAGGTTCTCGATTTGTTTGTTTTTTTATGTGCAGTTTTTTTATTCGTAATTATCTTTTTTTTTTTAATTTCTAATTGACTATGACTTGACTTTGAGTGGCTTATTATTTAATTTTTTCGTTTTTTATTTAAATTTAGATTAGATCTGCGTATTACACGGTTTTAATAAGTTTATACCGCATAACTTTTTGCTGGGTGAAACAATAGGGATGAATCTTTTTTTATATGATATTTTCATATGTGACTTCAGAAACAGTAGCTGTGTTTCTGAAGTCACTAGTGGGCAGACCAATATACGAGTGTGCCAGAATGTCGTCAAACAGGGAAAAATGGTGCAAAATCGTACGGAGAGCTGTACCTGTCCCCTCAAATTATACATGTTGACCACGACCACTCTGCCAAGAGTGACACGTAGAAGAAGAGTGTTTCTGTGGTCCTATTTAGTTAAGATCTGACGAGTCTTAAATGAAACTATTTTAACCGGATTAATCGCGTATATTTTAGTATTCGAATATACATTTTTGGAAACGCAGACATTTCGAACACTTTACAGTAGTCATTTTCTTCTGACTTCACCTTTTTAACCGACTTTAAGAGAAGAGGTTCTTGATTTGTTTGTTTTTCTTCTTTTTTTTTTAACTTCACGCTGTATCCCGCATATAGGGTAGGCAGAAGGAACCTGAAAACCTAGTGTTAAAACACTCCGTTCTCTTACAACAATTCCGTTCCCCACTTTCCGCCAAATTGAGGCGTGTTGAGTGGTGGAACTCAACGCCGCGCTTTGCTTTTGTTACCAAACCCAGGAAATGAAAATACTAAAATTTCCTGGAGTGGGAATCGAACCCACAACCTATCGCGTTTACAGTCGCATGCTTGTACCTCTGCGTCATGACAGGCGTTGTTTTTCTTTATGTGTAAGTCTGCACTTTGATGTTTTTTTTTTATGACAGCTAGTGACAATGATGTAGTTTTGTTGCTTTGACCGATATCTTCGTCATTGGAAATATATTATCTGACTTCACCTCACAAAGACACTACACTGGGTAAAAAACTTTTAGCCGATATCTGTGGTCCCATTTTAATTTAATTAAGATTTGACGAGTAGTTTTAGAGTTATTCGTAATGATTTTATTTTATCGTGCATTGTATCTGAGTCGGTTTCCCTTTTTTGGTTAAAATTTTAATTATCCTATTTTTATATTTTAGATGATTTATAAATTTGTGACAAATTACTCTATTTTTTCGCTTTTTATACTTAACGGGATAAGCGTGGAGCTAGAAAAAAAAACGTAGGAATTTTACCCAAAAACAAAAGCCGTACCAAATATATATTCAAAAACGAATAATTCTTGTGAAGTAACCGTCTCCATCAGCATTCTCATATATCTGCCGATAACGAGATCATTAATCTTGTTAAAATGGCATTAATAGAATCGGCTTCATTTACATGAGGCAGAGCATAAAAATGAATTCATTTTGTTTTCAAATGTCGCAATAATTAAGATTTTTACAAATAAAGAAAATCGACTTTAGATGAAATTCACTAAAAATTACGGATTACTCAAAAAGTATTCGTCAGATCATAATTAAATTTAAATGGAACTAACTCCGGAAGTTCTAGCGTTATCAATTCATTAACAAAAAGAATCATCAAAATTGGTCCACCCAGTAAAAAAATTGCGATGGCATACACGAAAAAATACAGTTGATAACCTCTTCTTTTTTTGAAGTCAGTTATCCATTTTATTTTCAGACGTCTCTTTATACTTGTGTGATTGAATAAATAAGATTTTAACAAAAAAACCAACTTTAAAGAAAATGCAAACTAATAACTCATAAACTTCTCGTCAGATCGTTGCCAAATTTAAATGGGCCTACATCAGAACCACTAGCCATCACATAAAAAATAGAAACGTCAAATTAATCACCCAATAAAAAGTTATGCGATAACATTCATAAAAAAATCAAATTGAGAACTTCTTTCTTTTGAAATCGGCTAAAAATGTTAGCATTTAGTATTCAAACGTCTGTATATAATTGTGTGATTCAAAAACATCGGCCACAGCGGTGTAGTCGCTTCCTCTGGGAAATAACGGAACCGGATAAATTCCCGTACATAATTAAAACGACAAAGCTTTATTGACGCGAACGTTGGTTTTGGCCGAAACGAACATTTTGATATTTGCAAATAAAACACGCGATGCCTCGAATTCAGGTAGAAAGAGAACGGAGTGTCTTAACACTAGGTTTTGTTAGTATAATTTATTTATAAGATAAGATTATATTTGATATTATTTTAAAATATGATTACATTGTTAGGGTGTTTAACGCGACGTATTGTTACAATGATAACTGTATGTTTTTATTGGCGGGAAAAAGGATTATTGTGTCATACTTTAGAATGGTGGAAAGGCAGAGGAAGAAAGAGAAGGATTGAAGTGATATATGTAATTGGATAATATTGGAATAAAATAATTGTAAAACCGGAGTCTTGTCTAATTTGTTGGTTAACGCCAACAGTTCTCTCTGACCAACCTGAAATGCGGTATAAATCGTGAAACTGCTGTATACCGTAAAGCAGACCGTAAGGTACAGAGAATGAATGTTTATTTGGAAGCGTTTTGTGATCGTGGGTTGTCCGTCTGATTGTGAACTTTCTTTAAAATATTTTGATTTAAAAGTCGGTGTAACGAAAATACGATACTAAAAAGAGACAAACACATACGTCTGTAGGTAAGAGTGAGATAGTATATATTCAAGGGTAATTAAGGAAAACCTAATCTCAAAATACTCCGTACACCAAATTCAAGATAATGCGTTTAGAAGCGGACTCAAAACCGCTTGTTGTCTCACCAACCAGAGTGGTAAAATGAGAATAATTTAAATATGATCATTCTGTCAAACGGAAATTGAACCTACAACCTATCGTGTCTACAGTCAGTCGCTGTGCCCACTACGCCATGATGGACTTTTTAATATTGTTTTTACCACTAATTAAAAAGTAATTTCACTAAACCACAGTAAATTTTAAAATAAACCTTTCTATTAAAACATGCGCGTTATCGCAACTCTAAGTTATCGTTCTAATTATCGTAAAGCATTACTTTGTTATTCAAACATGGCTGGTATACATTGTATATAATATATACCTTCACTTTGAGGCCTGTCGTGGCGCAGTGGCACAAGCGTGCGACTGTAAACCCGACAGGTTGTGGGTTCGATTCCCACTCCAGAAAATGAAAATATTAAATAATATTTAGTATCTTCAATTCCTTGCTCTGGTAACAAGGCAAAGCGCGGCGCTTAGTTCCGCCACTCAGCACGTATTGGTTCAATTCGGCGGAAAGAAGGGAACGGACATGTTAAAAATGAACGGAGTGTCTTAACACTAAGTTCTCTGGTTCTCTCTGCCTACCCTGCTATGTGCGGGATACAGCGAGAAGCAAAAAAATATATAGTTCTAATTATCGTCAAACATTACTTTGTTTGAATATGCCTGGTCTACATTGTATACAGTATATACTTTCACAGTTCAGTCCAGTTCTTTAATTATGGCGCTTCGAACGTGCCAGTTGAGTAAAAATTGTGACTTAGTAATTAAGTACTGACCTAATAGAAAATATTTTTCTTGGGAAATAGTGTTATTGACGGGTAGGTAATAGAGGAAATGGTTAGACACTCTGTCGTCCGCCTTTCAGTTATTTAAGATATATAGCGAGTGAGGTGACGTAACTTAACGCTGCATCGGTTTAAATTATAAGAATACATTTTGATTTTAATATTATATTTGTACGTGAAAGTAAAAAAAAGACGCTTGTCTGAGAAAATTATGAAATTTGGCACAGGTATAAGTTTATATAGAGGAGAGGTGTAGAAAGCCCATATCTTTTTAAAATAATATAATAAATTGATAAAGCAAATATTACACATACTGCCATATGTTTTACATACACTTTTGTACAATTAACATAAACGTTACTATAGCAACGTACATACATACATACATTACGCGTCAACGGGTCCTCTTGTAAATATAAATATAATTCTAATTTGAACTCGTAATCTCATTTAATCAGAAATCATCATCTTATTTAATCAGAAATGAAAGAATTGCACTATGACAAAGTTCGTGAGATTTTTTTTATATATATACGCCTAATTCTCGTTCCTCCGGACTCATCTCATTTGGTACACCAAGGATAATGAATATTTCGTTTTGCATGTATTTTGTAATGGTACATTTTTTATTACCTCTATATTTGTGTAGAAATAAGTATTTTAACGCGCATTTTATTGTTTTTAATTTCATCATTATCTCAGGCTCTCTAAATTTTCAACTCCTAATTCAAAAATTTTACAAACTATTATTAGCTCTCAGCGACTGATATATAATGTACAAACGAAAGTACTGACCACATGAAGTTGAAATTAGGCATGTAATAGTATATCTCGAAATTGCTATGGAAAAAGAAACGAGTTTTTTGATTTTATAATCTAGTCAAAAGTAGTCAGAGGATACAGCTAGTAAATCGTGACCCTTACCGTCCACCTTTCACGGTAGTCCTTACTATCCGTTCATTTGCCTTTAAAAGAAGATGCAGTCAATATGGCTAAGCACTTACTAAATATAATTTAAATTTATTCATACGAAAATGAAAAGGAAAATGGATAATAGAACTGTCTAAGAATATTTTATATACTTAATAATTAAATAAACTTTTATTTTATTTTATTTATTTTTTTAACGTCACGCTGTATCCCTCATACAGCAGGGTAGGCAGAGGGAACCAGAGAACCTAGTGTTAAGACACTCCATTCTCTTTCAACAATTCCGTTCCCCACTTTCCGCCACATTGAGGCATTGCATGTTGAGTGGCGGAACTCAACGCCGTGCTTTGCCTTGTTACCAAACCCAGAAAATCAAAATACTTCATTTCCTGAAGTGGGAATCGAACCCACAACCTGTCGCTTTACAGTCGCACACTTGTGCCTCTGCGCTACGACAGACGTTTAATTTGAATTTAAATTTATTCATACGAAAAAGAAAAGGAAAATGGATAATAGAATATTTTATATACTTAATAATTAAATATACTTTTATATGAAATTAATTAATTTCTCAACACGTCGTTGATGAGTTTCGTCTCATGAATAGCAAGCGAGGTGTATCGGAGATCGCTGCTGTACGCCGCGCCGCCTGTACACTCGTAGGTAATACCGGTCGCTGTATAAATTGCCGTTTGTTCTCAAACAGATCACGATTTCATATCTACACTCAATAATGGAAAATTTATATTAATATTATTTATGTGAGGCCTTTCGTGGTGCTGTCTGTCTTTGCGGACTGGCAAATCTGCCAAATCTGGTTGTAGGTTCGATCCTCATTAGTGGAAATTATATTTAAAAAAAATCAATTCATGTTGTCTTTGATTTTACATATTTTGCTGTTTAAAATTTATATATTTTTCTTACTAAAATAATACACACGTAATAAAGTAAGTGGCAAGACACTTCGTTCTCTCGGTCTTTCTACCCAAAATCATTATCATCAACACACATTGTGCGTTGATTGGCGGAACTCAACACAGCAGATAGTCTTAAAATATCTTTCTTATCTCTAAAGAGAAGATATAAAGATAACTTACATACAGTAATTTCCTTAGTAGGAATTGTATCTGTTACCAATTACGTTTATTGTTCAAGGCCACTGTGCCACAAAAGCCTCATTCTATGGTCACAGTCTATTCATAATATTTATCAATACAATATCTATATATACATAAGTACAGTGGTTATAAACTAACAACATATAATAAAACAGCTTCACGCTTAATATGCACAGTATGTTAAGACCGAGAGAACGTAATCTCAAGACACTACGTTCTCCACTTTCCGCCTGAATTCAACACTACATAAGTTGCGGAAGTCAACGCCGCGTTTTATCATATGATAATAAATAAAGGTCAATATATAAGTTCAAAGATCTAAGATGGGAGATTGAATTCTGGAGCCATGTAGGTTAGTGAGGCTGCGGCCTTATCGATTCCCAGTTCGCGCAGACGCATAACTTGCCAAAACCTTACACTTGCTACATATCCATGGCTTGTTCTGTTCTTACTTGTAAATGCAGGGTATAGTACACAAAAAGCAATGTATATGGTATACGTTTGAGTATATCGCGAGAGTGACATTCCATCTATCTTTCACGTAAATGTATAAGTGGGAAAGTTTGGTCTAATAAGTAAATCGGTTACTGTTCTAGTTATATTTTTGATTTAATGAAAAAATTGGAAGTTTTTTGTGAGATTTTATGGTTGGTAGTAGGTTTGAATCAATATGAGTTATTATTTTTGGTGTAATTTTTTTTTCTTCATTTGAGGTCATCGTGGCGCAGTGACAGTCTCACTGTAAATGTGATTGGTTATCGATTCAATATCTACTCGGAAAATGATTATATTCTATTATTATAAGTTAAGTGGCGAAACCTAACGTCGCAATATATCTCGACAATACAGCAAATTGAACATAATTTGAACATCTAACAGTCATTCTCTACTGAAATCGAATCCATAACCATAGTATTTGCGGTTAGGCTTTTCCACTAGACTACGATGACCGTACAGATATCTATTATTAGTACATACGAGTACATACAACCATAGCTTCATTCTGTATCCCGCATATAGCAGGGTAGGCAGAGGGAACCTAGTGTTAAGACACTCTGTTCCCCACTTTCCGCCGAACTCAACGCCGCGCTTTGCCTTGTTACCAAACCCAGGAAATGAAAAATTCCCATTCCTGGAGTGGGAATCGAACCCACAACCAGTCGCGATTACAGTCGCACGCTTGTGCCTCTGCGCCACGACAGGCGTCTATAATTAGTTTGTTACATATTATTAGAAAGAGGGATTTTCAAAAATACAATATTGTCAGGTCACGTCCAAATAAGAGGACCCCCTGGAGAGCACGTTTGAAGAGGTAAATGACTGTGGATGAAGGAAACGAGATATATCTTTTCCTCATGACCGTAGCCTTCGTCGCCTACCTTATACAAGATAACATACGAGTATGTATATAATGTATGCTTGAAGAATGTCAGTGCAAATGTATAACAGCAATATATCTAACTCGATCGGAAAGCGGTGAACGGAGTGTCTTGATACTCGATTCTCTCTACCTACCCTGCAATGCGGGGTAAAGTGTGAATGTGCTTTTTTATATACATACATAGCAATGAGTACATAAATTTGCACATTATTTAGATCAGAACAACTTTATTTTTTTCATGTATCTTGCTTTTTATGACGTTAATAGTATATTAACAGTAGTAGTACCATGTATTATGAATCGTCGTTCTCCATTTTTTATAGATAAAGACCTTCTAAGTAGGAATTGATTCCGCAATCATTGCCTCTATATTTTTTTTAACAACTTAACGTTTTTTACCACATAGGGTAGTAACACAGAGTCTAGTGCCAAGACAATCCATTCTTCAATTTCCACTCAAAATTGAAAAAAAATGTATTTAATGGCGGAAATCAACATCCAGTTTCTTCTTACCATAGCAAAAAAATGAAAATAAATAAACGTAATTATTCCTCCAACTGAGAACCAAACCCAGAACCACTCGTCTTCACAGTCAGAATCTCTCCCACAACCATAAGCCATAATATACTGGCCATATTTTCGCAACCAAATCTTGTGACAGTCCAGTAGAAACATTCCATGCATTTCGCTATAATTGCAAGCGCGTCATCGGCTTCCTCCCGAATTCCTCGGCTGTTGAAGGAAGCCGGTTACTTAAAGCATTAATTTCACTTCTCGTTGCGGTTATTTGCGGCTGTTCAAACTTTTGGGGTTCGTAGTTGAGGTTCGCCTTACTGTGTTCTGTTTATTATGCCCGAGATTCAATTAGTTAATTTGTTTCTGTCTTTAGTTAGATATAGACTTGCCTTTAAGTTACATGTTTTTTTTAAGATTTTCCGCTCTCAAATTGAAATTCCGCTTCAAATTTTGTACTTCCTTTTTTGCAATCGGTTAAACGATTGCAAAAAAGGAAGTACTCAATTTGATTTTTCTTTTATATGTGTTATATTTTTATGTATGTTATATCATAACTTTTTATTAGCTTGACCGATTTTGATGATAATTTTTTTTATTATATAGCTAATGCATCTGAAAAGGAGGAGGTTCTTAATTTGTAAATTACCGCATAACTTTTTGCTTCCGATGTTGTATTTGAATTTAATAAAAATCTGAAGAGTTTTTGAGATATTCGTAATAATGTTACTTTTTAGTGACATTAGATTTTATTTCATATCAGTTTTCTTTTAAACAAAGTAAAAAGTTGTACGGTAACACACGTACAATAACAGTCAAATTCGTCGACCTTTTTAGTAGTTGGTAAATAAATATTCAAAACTCAAGTATCGTGTCGTGTCCAATTAGCAGTGAGTGTTAGTCTGAACTGCGCTGTCACGATGTTGTTCCACGAGTATTTATTGTAAACAAGCAAGGCATACAGTTACTGTCGAAGTTATAACAAAAGAAATAGGGTAGGGAAGTCAAATATTTCCCATTTACCATATTTTTAAGCGATTTCCCTAGGTTTGGTAACAAGGCAAAGCGCGGCGTTGAGTTCTGCCACTCAGCACGCAATGCCTCAATTCGGCGGAAAGTAGGGAACGGAGTGTCTTAACACTAGGTTCCGTCTGCCTACCATGCTATATGCTGGATACAGCGTGAAGCTATGTATGATTTCAAAAAATTAAGATCAAGAAAAATGTGTGTTATCGCATAACTTATTATTAGCTGAATCAACTTTAATAATGATAGACACTATTCCTGTGTGTGTGGTCTCAGTGTTAAGTTTTATTAGGATCTGAAGAGTTATTTTTGAGATATTGCCAATATTATCAATATCATATTGGTAATCATTTTATATTTTTACTTTTGGCGCGGGTTCGAGTCCCACTGCGTTCAAATTTTTATAGGTTTTCTAAATATGTAATTTTTTTGTATATTTTATTAAAAGTCCGTTTTCTTTCTTGGTTAAAATGGTAATTATTCTTTTTAAACTTGAGAAAATAATTTTAAAATGTGTTAGAATTGTAATTACATTACCGATAAGAACAATTACCCGTATCACTGTAGTAAATAGATAAGAAGATATCAATATTGGTATTAGATTACAATTGACTGCCTCCCCTCGCAAGGGAGGGGCCCTTTCCCCTCCCTACCCCATCCCTTCTCCAACATTCCTCAGCATCCCATTGTATAAGATAGATCTGCTAATTAGTCAACTGTCACATTAATGACACTTACATGATTAGAAACGTTTCAAAGGGATTACTGTTCACATTGTTCTAGAAATGTTAAAATATAAGTGTGTATATGTTTAAATTTGATTTCATATTGGGTTACAGTTCTTGTTGACATTATTTTTATTTATCTTCAAGCTTTATCCCGCATATAGCGGGGTAAACAGAGGGAACCAGATAACCTAGTGTTAAGGTACTCCATTCTCTTTCAACAATTCCGTTCTCCACTTTCCGCCAAATTGAGGCTTGTGTGTTGAGTGGCGGAACTCAACGCCTCGCTTTGCTTTGTTACCAAATCAAGAAAGGCCGGTCTGTAAAGCATAGACATATTGTATCGATCTGAAAACTATGGCGTAGATAGGCCAATCTATTATTCGAAGGTATTGAGTACCGCCAGAACGAAACGTAATGTCCGTCAGCTAACATGTCGTAACACTAGTTTTTTTTATTTATTGCTTGTACATGGATGAAAATAAAAATAATTAAAAAAGTAGAAAGTATGAACTGTTATGAGAAACATAAGTTAGATCTGAATTCAGTGTTTTAAATATTAGCTTTGTTTATTCTTGTACAAGTTTTTACGTTCTTATAGATCACTTTTTTTACAGTTTCACGCTTTTTCCCATATAGCAGGGTTATCAGGAAGAACCTAGTGTCAAGATATTTCGTTCGCCATTTTCCGCCCGAATTCGATGTACTGCGTTATATATGGCGGAATTCAACGCCGCGCATAGTATTTGATGATGAGGGAAATGAAAATAATTTAAGTACTCATAAAAACCAGTGTTCAAACTTGTTTCTTTATTTTTTGCTTCGTTCTAGAATTATTACGATTTAGGTAACGAAACCTAATGCACATTTTGTTTTGATGAGCGAAGCCTTGGGGAGCGGAGCGAGTAGGAAACAAAGCCCCCTAGTTTATAAAATTCA
The DNA here is from genome assembly GCA_033558755.1 of Philaethria dido. Lineage (NCBI taxonomy): Eukaryota > Metazoa > Arthropoda > Insecta > Lepidoptera > Nymphalidae > Philaethria > Philaethria dido. The sequence continues at coordinate 230,060 of JAKGSA010000131.1, forward strand.
ATCAAATACATCTTAAAAGAGTTAATTTTAAAATATTAATAGGTAAATACAATTATATCAAAAGCAAACAACGATATATCAGTCAAAGGTGCAGATAATGCAGGTGCATGGCGGCATACATCAAAGGAGCTACTTTAATTAGAACAGGTAAACTTTAACGGCCCGCATCTCCGCAGCATCCCGCCAATATCTGCTTGTGTTATCTTAATTCTAGTTAACTGCGAACAACATGGCAAAGTGGGAAATCATTTGAATATACACGCGATGGTATCGGTTTCATTTGGGTTCTAATGAGATGAAATGCGGCGTTGTGTTAAATCATTCAATTCGTAATATCTCTTTCTTTATTTATTTTCTGCTTTATTTTACATTTTCAAAGATAGATTTTGTTCAGGACAAGAAAAATGCATACAAGGGTCAGAGAAAACCTAGCAACAAATCAATCTACTTTCCGCTTTCCATCTAAATTTATGATATGTCGAAACTCAACGCTGCGCATATTTTCGGCTTAAGCGGGGAAATGTAATTATAATTTCCCCTATAGTGGGGAATTCAACCCACAATCAATCACGTTTACAGTCAAATACTATCCCACTTTGCCATGATGGCCTCCCTACACATAAGTAGTAAAATATTCTAAGTATAAAAATTATCTTTGGGCCCTATAGGACTTTGATTTATTAATATATCCGTATGTTCTGAGAAATGTATGAGATTTTTATTGACCCTGTTATTTTGCTCGTAATGATATATTATGTTAGCTTCTGCTCGAAATTTCAGATAACTAAAAACTATGTAAATTATAAATTTTATGTTCTTGTGATGGATGCTATCGTACTATAAAGTTTCATTTAAATCCGTTCGGTAGTTTTACGTGAAAGATCAACAAACATACATCCGCCCTCATGATTTTTTACATTTATAATATTAAAAGGATAAAACGTGAAACTAAGAAACGAGACACAATCAATAATTTAGCTATCTTATTTAATTTTGAATAATATTTAGCATTTTCATTTTCTGGGTCTGGTAACAAGGCAAAGCGTGGCATTGAATTCCGCCACTCAGCACGAAATGCCTAAAGCTAGCGGTAAGTCGGGAACGGAAATGTTGAAACAGAACGGAGTGTCTTAACACTAGGTTCTCTTGTTCCCTCTGCCTAACCTGCTATATGCGGGATACAGCGTAATAAAAAATAACTATCAGATATCAAAATGTAATTGGAAAAGGCTTATTTAAAAAATATGGCCAATATACCTTCGTAGCTAGATTACGATGAGATACGCTTTACAGACTTCCTATATTAGCACTCGCTAAGCCGATAGGAAACGCTGCGAGTAAAAGCTGCCTTCAAATATTACTTCACAAGAATGCCTTGAGAAGCTAAATTAAATTCACAAATTGAACTTTCCAGTCAATAAGCAAATATTTTCTTTTTTAATATATAGAGACCATCGTAGACATTGCTTGTTGAATAGCGGAACTCAACGCCGCGCTTTGTTTTACAAGTATCTTTGTCAAAGAAAAACTAATTTAAATGCAATCATTCTGCCGAGTGGAAAATTAACCTTTCTTTTATGGATAACGGATGGCAAATGAGCAGAAGGACCACCTGATGGTAAGTGGTTACCTTCCCCCAGGAACATCTACAACACCACTACCAGAGATGTTGTAGATGCGTTGCCAACTTAGAGGATACAAATGGAAGAGGAGGACAATGTAGTAGTCCGCTATCGGAACCACCACATTTTGGGGAAAGGATGGGTGGGAAAGGGGAAAACCTGGCTTATATGTCATCGAACCGGAACTCATCAAAAGATATTTGGCGGTTCGTCTTTGACATGATAGTGGTCGCGAGCCAGTAGGAGGAGGAATGTCCTACCACCAAACTACTGGGATTCCCGACTCTTACGGGACGCTACCCAGCTATTTTAACACACACACCTGCAACAATCCTGTTTTAAGTAAGACGTTGATTCACTGCGCCTGAGATACGATGGATCGACATCTACGTATTGTTAAGATTTTAGGAGAACCTAGTGTTAAGACACTCCGTTAAAGTTGTATTACGAATAACTCAAAAACTACTCATTAGAACTAAACTTACCTAACTAAATTTAAATGAAACTTCACAAAAAACTACTTGCTATCATACAAAGAAAGAATCATCAAAATTGGTTATAGCAGAAAAACGTTTTGCGGTAACTCACATAAAAAACAGGCGAATTGAAAACCTTCATTTTCACAAGTCGGTAAATAAGCTGCCTTAAAACATTACACAAGAATGCCTTAAAGAGAGCAAAATTAAATTCACAAATTGAACTTTCCAGTCATTTCAACAAATATTTTGTTTTCAGATACAAAATCGTCGCTCGAAAGCTATAGCTTTCTAATTGAGTTGGTGGAATACGTATTTGGAACAAATTAAATCCCTAATTTCAGACGTTAGGCTGATTTAAGGCGGAACAAATGTTATTGTAAAGTTTCAACACGTTTTCATTATTAGCAGCTCCACGCTTCACTCGTAGCAGGGTAGTCAGAGTGAACCTAGTGTTAGGACTCTCTGTTCACCGCTTACCGTCCGAATTCGAGACATTATGTGTCAAGTCACGGAACTCAACGCCGCGCTTTGTCGATGCTGCTGCTACTTGATTGGTTACGTATGAAAAAAGTTAGGCCATTTTGTATTATGATTTTTTTTCAATTTCATGCATTTTGCATAACAGCGTAGACAGATAGAAACATAGTGTCAAAATACCACACTTTTTGACTGAATTTGAATTGTGTATTAAGTATTAAGAGCCGCAACACAACGCCGCGCTATCTTACCGAAGTGGAGAGATAGAAACAATTTAAATATAATCCTGCCCTCGAGTGGGAATCCAACCCACAACCAACGCGCTTAAAATCAGACACTATCCCACTGCGCTATGATGGCCTCTTCAACACGTTTTCATTATTTATCGTCGGAAATAATAAACTAATTATTGAGCGATACGGAAGCGGGAGAATTAATAAACGCGTACGCCCAAATGAGTGGCCAAATATAATCATAGGCAATTTGTAATTTTCAATATAAATTTGATATTCATAATGTACTAGCTGTATCCCGCGACTTGTTTCGCATAGACACGTTTAGCTTAGCTTCATGTTTTATCCCTAACGGGTTAATCAGAGAGAATGGAGCGTCCAACGCTACGGTTCTTGCACACTTTTTTCGTCTCAGTTAACCTCTTCATACATGTTGTCTTCAGGTCTTCGTGCCTTTTAAGTGACCTTCCTCCTGTACCATTGCTATCGTGTTGAGATCTCCCTCTGTCTATCCTCACCTGTCTTGCTGTATACCTTAGTTGTATATATCTAATAATTGCAATATAATTAACGGATGGAGAATGGAATGTCTTAACACTAGGTTCTCTGGTTCCCTTTGCCTACCCTGCTATATGCGGGTTACAGCGTGAAGGTAAAAAAAAAAGGAAAAAAAATGTATTTTTAAAAAAATACTATATCCTTATAAAATTAAGATCATCATGACACATTTAAACCGCGTCTACTGTAAACACGGTTGGTTTTGGTGTCTATACTCACTGAGGAATCATTTACCCGCTTTAATAAAAACAAAAGGTGGTAATGAGTTATACCCTTAAACAAGTAACTCGAGCAAAAAGAGTAGACTGGGGTATCTTAACACCAGGTTCCCTTTACTCAAAAAGCATGAAATTGAGAAAAAAATAACACATAATACCTTAATATTCTCCATATATCAATTCACATATCAGCCACATCCCAATTAAATAATTAGAACGCAATTATTACAATATGCAAAATCGTAATTGGCAAAAAGCTAATCCATACTTAACAAACTCCGCAGAGAGTCAAATTAACAGTAATAACGTCATTAGTTATATTAATATATCGATTTTCATTCGGTTCAAGCAGGATACGTTATTTGGCAGATTATCTATATTAATATTTTAATTATCGATATTCGAAGTATGAAGATCTGAATGTAAATGAACAATCAATTATTTATTTATTTATACTTTATTGCATATGAAGATGATTAACGCCTGTCGTGGCGCAGAGGCATAAGCGTGCGACTGTACACGCGACAGGTTGTGGGTTCGATTCTCACTTCAGGAAATGGATTTTTTTATTTCCTGGCATCCCATATATAGCAGGGTAGGCAGAGGAAACCAGAGAACCTAGTGTGAAGACACTCCAATCTCTTTCAACAATTCCGTTCCCCACTTTCCGCCGAATTGAGGCATTGCGTGTTGAGTGGCGGAACTCAACGCCACGCTTTGCCTTGTTACCAAATCCAAGAAATAAAAAACTAAATTTTACATTTCCTGGAGTGAGAATCGAACCCACAACCAGTCGCGTTTACAGTCGCACGCTTGTGCCTCTGCGCCATAGCAGGCGTTCCTATCTCTTTCAAGGACTTCTATTATAAAAAACGTCAGAGGACTCATGCATACAAATTATTCATATATTCTTTGACCCTGGATACCACAAAGAATTATTACATTCACGTTATTTTCTGTGTTACAAGGTAATCAGAAATAAGAAGCCATCTTCTGGTAAGAATTTGGACGGCGTTAAATTAAGCCACTTAGTACACAATGTCTTTAATTTGGATGAAACGTGTAGAACGGAGTGTCTTGACAATAAGTTATTTCTGAATTTATGTCCCTTTGTAGAATTTATATCCCTATATAAAATAAAACAACATACGATCAGAATTTACCAGCCAGCTCATCCAAGATGTCCCGAAGTGGATTTCTAAGTTTTACTTTGATTGGCGGAGCTTAACGCCGCGCTTTACCTTACCTCCTTACCAGAGCAAAGAAATTAAATTACTAAAACACACGATCAGAATTTACCAACATGATCCAAGATGTCCCAAAAGTGGGTGTATAAGTTTCATAGCACATTTACTGAATTGAGAGCCGGTTTATGGCGGCATGCGGAATGGCGTACCTCTCACGCCTAATCTTTATGTACGAATAAAACGAAACACTAAATGTACGTCTTAAATAAACGTAAGCTTCGAAACTGCTGGAGCTGACACAGGATGGGCCATAAAAGGCCTATTCACATATTGTTCATCAACTATCGCGAAGGTACGACTATGAAAACCACCTTTATGGTGATACATGATGTTACATTATGATAATCGTTATCAGTTTTGTCTTAACAGAACGAGGAAATGAAAATAATTTAAGGGTAATTATTCCCCCGAATGAGAATCGAACCTTCTACTACTTGTGTATACAGTCAGAGGCTAAATTATGCGCTTTATACATTTAATAAATTATGTGTCAGTGCCATTGCAAGTATATAATTAGAATACAAATATTGCAATATGCATGTTTAAATTTATACGTAATATTTTATATTGAGGCCATAGTGGCGCAGTAATAGGTACCTAAATGTGAATGCAATTGGATGAAGGTTCGATTCTTTGTCATGAGAATGATTATATTAAATTATTTTCATTTATCTGCTCTGATAAGACGAAGCGTGGTTTGAGTTTTACTATTTAAGATGCTTTGACGCCTGTCGTGGCGCAGAGGCACAAATGTGCGACTGTAAACGTAGGTTGTGGGTTCGATTCCCACTCCAGGAAATGTAAAATTTAGTATTTTCATTTCTTGGGTTTGGTGACAAGACAAAGCGCGGCGTTGAGTTTCGCCACTCAACACGCAATGCCTCAATTCGACGGAAAGTGGGGAACGGAATTGTTGAAAAAGAATGGAGTGTCTTAACACTAGGTTCTCTGGTTCCCTCTGCCTACCCTGCTATATACGGGATATAGCGTGAAGTTAAAAAAAAAAGATGCTATGTCTCGAATTCAGGCGGAAAGCGCCAAAAGCAGTGCTTTGACACTATGTTGTCTCTGACTATTATAATATCTTTACTTACTCTACCACATTAGAATACAGTTCCCAAAAACAATTTGACATCATCTGGTAAGTAGAATGCAATTAATTGCCTTTCTACTGAAGTAAGCCTAAAACTGAGAACTCTTCAGATACTGGTAGAGGTACTTTGTTAGCAAATTTCCATTTTACAGTGTGATGGATGTCAGTGGATCGTAGAATAGTAGACGTATGAAAATTGATTAATTTTGCTTTGAACAGCTTTCATGTTCACGAAATGATGTACCTGCTATTTGAGACACAATTATGAGCCACTATGTGTTACGAGAATTGCCTGGATTTACACGTAATGGTTAATATAAAATCGCTAATATAAAAGTATATATTTGAAAACAATTTCATTCACTCGGCCTCAAAAAAAATATGAAGGCAATAAAAAGAAATATAATACAAACATATGACGCTATAAAATGTATAAAAAAGTATATATTTGAAATCATAAGTTCCAAGTAATACGTATCAAATTTCACTTTTAGTTTAGATCTGAAAAAAGGCTCATTTTGGGAATTGAATCGCGATGGAGGTGGTTTTTTGCGATGGGATTTTCTTTAGGTATAATCATGCTAGCGTCGATATGTTACTGTTACTGTCTAACAGTTGCTACTTTGGTATTGTTCTACTAATATACATTTTTACCCTACTTTCAACTTCATGCTTTTTTTCTCATATCAGGATGGGCGGAAAAAACCTAGCTCTATTCTACGCTATCTAAATTCATTACGAGTGCGAGTAGCGGAACTACCAGTTCACCATATTGTCTTAAAAGGAAATGAAATTAATTTTAAATATTTAACATTCTCTCGAATAGGGTTTGAACCCACAACCATGTTTAGAGTCAGAAGCAGTCTCACTACGCCCCTGTGGTCTACTTCCGGCACCATGCCAAAACGAATATAGCTGCATAACCATTATTTTTAACCAATCAAAAAGCAAGCAATCTGTTTCAATCTTTATTACGTTTTCCAATCAAAAAACCACGACATTAAAATTCAAAATTAAGTTACAATATCAAAATGTAACTCCGAATCTAATCTAGGGCGAAATGATTTCTTTACTCAGTTCACTTAGTTCAGTTGAGTTGAGTTCAGTTTTTGCAAGTCCCAGTTCCGCATGACGTGCTAATTACGCCGGTATCCGGGATGCCACGGTTAATTATGTTAACGACCTACCATTATGATAATATTAGTGAATATCAACGTTTGTGGCGCCCATCGTGGGACACCGTACTATGAACGTAGTTTGTTGTGGGTTTGATTCTCAGGTAGGGCAATGGTTATATTTAATTGTTTTAATTTCTCCGCTCTGTTCAGATCAAACGCGGCGTTGAGTTCCGCCACTTAATATGCGATGTGTCAAATAGGGGAGAAATTAATATTTGTTTATTATATGACTTAATATTTGAAATAATACATATATTGCTTATAAAAAGTTATATGTATAACAAATAACTACAGAAAATGTGGTGGTTGTTTATTACGTAGCTCCACGCTTTTCCCCCATAGCAAGTAACACTCTGTTCCCCACTCTTTGTTTGAATTGCGTGATGGTGTACGGAAGCCAACATTTTGGTCTACCAGAGTGGCAGAAAATGGAACCCACAGGCAATCGCATTTAAAGACACTATGCCACTAGACTACGAATCATTCACCTTAAGTTAATGACTACATTTTTAACTTTTATTTTAAGTTATCTAAAACACAAATCACCAAAAATATTAAAAAATTGTAATTGCAACAAAACATTGAACGAACACCGCACTGCCGTAATGACACGTATAAGAAGGCAATTTATGCTACGAGAGGAAAGCAAAACGAAATCAGAAATTACAATAATATGAACGTTTGCGAAATGGAGTGAAAAATTTTGCTCCGCTAACTATAAGTCACATAGTGGTTGAGTTATAAACGTTTTATTTTAAGGGATGAGGGTGGATTTTGGGGTCTGGAGCCTAAAAGGATGAGTACGAAATACAGGACTCTCTTAAGAAAAATATAGCTATGCTCTAATATAGCTATGCTCTGTGAATGGTATAAGCCTAGTTTTAAATAATCAACTTAGCTACTGGAGGAAGATCACGTAAAAAGCATGAGGACCTCCTGGAGGGCATGCATGAAGAGGTTAATGACTGTGGACGAGGCGAAAGAGGTATGCAGGGACCGTAGCGTTTGGCGCTCCGTTTTGTCTGAGTACCCTGCTAGGGCTAAAGCGTGAAGTTAGGTTAGGTTAGCTTTGGTAGTGGTTTCAATTCCTACACGAATGAATAAGATATACTAAGTATAATATATATCATAAATAATGTAAAAAATGAAGCTTGTAACTTCTTATTTTGAATAAAATTATTTGACTTTGACTTTGACTTTGACTTTGACTTTGACTTTGACTTTGTAATAAAAACATTGATTTGTGGAGTCAAAAATATGAAATTAATTTAATCTTAAGTTATTAAAAAATAATCTGTATGTTTTATTACTTATTTTTTTTATATTAATTATTTTTTTATGATGATTTATTTTATTATAACAAATATATATTTTTTTATGGAATGGGAAATTATTTCTTTTAATTCAATAAGAATTGTCATATTCATTATCATATTCTTGCTCTAGTTTAAGACAGTGTTGTTGTGCTATACCATTACGCAATGTTTCGAATTGGAATGAAAAATGACTTAACACTAACCTGCTCTACGGGAAAAGTTTATAATGAGATATAACGTTATCATTATAAAAAATATAAATAATATTTTCTTTTATTAAATTTTCACTCAGTACATTTCCATAGTTAATCCTCACACAGAAATAACATAAAACAATTTAATATTAACATTAAAAATTAATTATAATTAAATACTAATTACGTCAATTAATGTCCATGTAACTGAGTTACCAAAAATAGGGACTCACAAATTTTCGCAAACACTTGTTCATCCCGTTGCTAACATTCGCGTTAAGTTAATCAAGTTACACCCCTAACAGAAAGTGGGTTCGACCGATGACAAAAGTAATTTAATTATGCCACTTTACTTATTTAAAATTCTTGTAAAATATAGATTTTTGTGGTTTGAAATTCGATGTAACGAAAAAGCGACACTAAAAGGAGACATATACGTCTGTAGAAAAGAGTAGTGTTTGCTATTACTAAATTATCGTCTTCTGTTTTTCTCATATTAAACCATTAAAAGATATTCCATGAAGGGCAAACCAGCCCAATAAAACCCAGTGGAAACCCTCTTCACCATCATGAGGTGCCGCAGGATCGATAGCGCATGCCACTACGATACCTCGATACAGCCCGCCTATTTCAGGCCACAATCGCCTTCAGGCTGCTCTGGAGTTTGGGCAAAGCAGCCTATGTAGCACTTTGTCTAAACAATGAGATTCAAGATTTTACCCTTTTGGCGTAATAAAAGGTGTTCCTATGAAAGTAGGTTTACCACAAGACATATATTTGAGATAAGGATCTAATTCCCCACTCAACACGACATATCTCGAATTAAGGCGGAAAGAGAACGACCAGAGTGTCTCGACATTAGGTAGTCAGAGACTACCATGCAATATGGCATAAACCGAGAAGCTGGCAATTTTTAAATTTATTGGGAATTAAACCCTTTCCCACCAATCCTTCTAAAAATAAATACCATACATTCTAGTAGCATCATTATAGAATAATTATTACTAGAAACTTATAATAATATTTTAAACAAAAATTCTAGGAAAAAAAAACTAATCTTTTCCTAGCAAATTGCATAAAATTGTCAACTGTTTTGTTTGCGTGGCTTGTAAAATAGTGGGGCAATTAAACTAACCGGAAAACTCGGTGTCAAGATACAACGATAATAGAAAACTTCCTTTCTCCGTCTAAGTAGCACTTTCAGGGGAGAATGGGGAAAAGTGGCCTATTAAATCTACGCTTGAAATTAAAAAAATAAAGTTTTGCCTGTTTTGCTTGCAAAAGTTAATGTTGATGGATTCTTGAGTTATTTAAATTGTAATTGTTAATTTTTTGCCTATGTATCTAGCTAAAATTGTATAATAAAAATTTCATAAATACTTTTTTTTAGTGTCACGCTACGTGCGGGATACATACCGCACGTAGCGTATACCTACCCTAAGCAGAGGGAACCTGAGAACCTAGTGTTAAGACACTCCGTGCTATTAAGATTTCCGTACCCCACTTTCCGCCTAATTGAGGCACGGCCTGCTGATAGCTGAACTCAACGCCGTGCTTTGCCTTGTTACCAGAACCAGATTAATAAATACCAATAAATTAAATAAGGGCAGTGGCTATCGTCTTGCAGGGATATTGTCTGAATATAGAAGAGATTTCTTATGGGTTCGTTCTCTGCTTGGGAAAACGATCATATTTAAGCTGTTTTATTTCGCCATTCTGATAAGACAAGGCGCGGAGTTTTGCTCCACCTCTCAACACCCAGTGTCTAGAATTCGGACAGAAAGCGGAAAATAGAGTGTCTTGCCACTATGTTCTCCCTGTTATGAAGGATAAAGCGTGAAGCTCTAAAGAATATATATAATTATGTTTGGACAAACTTCCTCAGCCTTAGGAGTACCTTTAATATGGTAATCAGATAATTAACATTACCTATACAGAAGTTGGAAAAGCGAAAAAATAATTTATTTTTGTCTTACATGTACGTAGTTTAAGTCAATTTTGATGATGTTTTTTTATATTAATGTGCTTCTGATGTGGTTACATACATACATACCTAGTTTCACGCTGTATCCCGTATATAGTAGGGTAGGCAGAGGGAACCTAGTGTTAAGACACTCCGTTTCCCACTTTCGCCGAATTGAGGCATTGCGTGGTGAGTGGCGGAACTCAACGCTTTGCCTTGTTACCAAACCCAGGAAATGAAAAATCCATTTCCTGGACTGGGATTCAAACCCACGACGCTTGTGCCTCTGCGCCACGCGTTTTTAGGCGCTATTTAGATAGGATCTGACAAGTCGTTTTTGACTAACCATTATTAATTAACGTTTAATAATATTTAAAAAAATATACATTGTAGTGTGTAAATGGACTTGTTAAACTGTTTATGCCTTGTACGGGTATAATTTTTTTATTTGTTATTTTAACAGAAAACCAATTACCAAATAAAATAAATTAAATTTGAATATTGATATGTAAATTGTGACAATCAAGGTCATCGTGGCGCATGGGCCCTGCTTCCTTGTGCGTGTTCTACCGCTTGTATAATGGGTTGTGTTCTGAAGAATTGTTTGACATGATGCCCACGGCTACTTTTCACCATCGCACCGCTCGCCATCGACAGGGAGTTCATGCTCACACTTTGGAGCCTAAATGGTCCCGAACAGTTCGATTTCAAAGGAACTTTCTTCCGCGGACTCTCCAATTGTGGAATGATCTCCCTGCCGAGGTTTTCCCAGAGGGCTACAATATGGGGTTCTTCAAAAGGGGAATAAATAGGTTTTTGAAGGGTCGGCAACGCGTAAGTGATGCCCCTGGTGTTGCAAGCGTCCATAGGCCACGGTAACCACTTACCATCAGGTGGGCCGTGTGCCTTGTTGCCACCGTCGTGGTATAAAAAAAATAAAAAAAAAATGGGACAGTGTTTAACTGTAAGCGCGATTTGTTGTAGATTCGATTCTCTAGTCGAGTATGTCAATATTTTATCATGTGTCCGTTCTGGCAAAACCGTTCCTTAATACGCAATGCCTTGAATTCAGGCAGAAGCGGTGAATAGACTGCTATACACTAGATTACCTCTGGCTACCATACTATGCGGGACAAAACGTGAAACTGTTTTGTTTCTTATATGTAAATTTGTTAAGAATAATACCTCAAAGGTATAAAAGTTTATTTCTATAACCGGAACCGGAAATCTTAAAATATATTAAAAGAAAACGTATAAGAAAGCAAAGTAGAAAAGCTGAAAGAAAGTGGTCCTTCGTTAAAATATACATCTTTTTTAAACGCAACTTGGTTTTTGGCAGTAAAGAAAATCCGATTTCGCGAACTAACTGTCTAGAAGCTTATGTGCGTGATTTATCTTATTAAATAATAACTAGCTGTATCCCGTAACGTCGCTTGTGTAGTCTATAAAATCTAAAATGCCTTATTTCTTCCATTTTTATAAAAAAATATAGAAATCCTCTCTTCATGCTCCCCTACACTCCCCAAGGAGTCTAGAAGCTAATTTGCAGCTTTCTGAGCCCAGTAGCGTTGCCTGTACATTGTCTGTCAGTCACTCAGTAATACAAGCATTTTATACATATAGATTACTAGCTATTACCCTCGGTTTTGCTTACGTCACACATGAATTTGGAATGCCTTCATATTCGTGTTATTAGGCAAAAGTCGAATTAATAACCAATATATATCAAAGTCGGTTAAAAAATTGTTACATAATATCGTTTTGTTGTGACGTAAAAGAAGAGCAAACAAACAGACACTTTCCCATTAATCATATTAGCACATAATATATCTTTTTTAATACAATAGAATTAGAATTTAATTTCGTGGGTTTGGTAACGAGGCAAAGCGCGGCGTTGAGTTCCGCCATTCAGCACGCAATGCCTCAATTCGGCGGAAAGTGGGGAACGGAGTGTCTTAACACTAGGTTCTCGGGCTCCCTCCGCCTACCCTGCTATATGCGGGATACAGCGTGCTAAAAAAAAACGTGCGTAGCTACAAACGCACGTTTTTTATTTCGATTAAATGGTGCGTGGGATTATCTTTGAAGTACGGTTTGGAAAGCTTTTTGTCTGTAAGTGTTTTTTGTTCTAAATTTTCTTTGCAATATGAATATTTGAGCAGATTGTCTATTATAGCTTAAGTGGATTGAGACTCTATATTAGAAACTTTTTTTCATCTGTACTTTCTATTCAGATATTTTTCAGACTTTAAGTTATATAATTACGAATAACTCAAAAATTAATCATCAGATTTAAACTTGATATAAATGGGACAACATCAGAAACACTAGCTATCGTATAAAAAAACACATCAAAATTGTTTCATCCAGCAAGAGGTTTACACCTTAAACAGTTAAATTGTTAACCTCCTCTATTGGAAGCCGGTTAAATCAACAGAAATATCAAATTAAATTATCCAACATAATATATTTTCATAAGAAAAGACACAACTATTGTTCTGTTCACATTTTTAATGTGACTTCTTCCTAGAAAGGCCACATTTTAATAAGGAACCTCGTTTTACGACAGATTTGCCTTTATATTCCCAGCTCGGGCTTCATTCCTGATTATATCATCTCGGACATTGACGCTCGTAATATCTTTTTTTGTTTAGTCATTTTGTGCGCAAATCCTAAATGTTTTGGCATTACGTTGTATGAAAAAGCAGCTTTAATCTACATAGCCGGGTAATTAGAGAGAACCTAGTGTTAAGACACTCCATTCCCCACTTACCGCCGAATTGAGGCATTGCGTGCTGAGTGGCGGAACTCGACGCCGCGGTTTGCCTTGTTACAAAACCCAGGAAATAAAAATACTAAACTTTTACATTTCCTGGACGGGGATTCGTACCCACAACCCGTCGCGTTTGCAGTCACACGCCAGTCACAGCCTCTGCGCCATATTATATATATATTCGTAGATATATTTTATTAATTTATATCTAATTTGAACGTCACAAACACCTTACTTCGAAATGTGATGTAATTATGAACTCCTGTACTGTAAATTAATTAAAACAATCCAAAAGTTTACTACAACTTAATTTGTATGAGGAATCAGTACATTTGTTTTGTAGGAAACCATATAAAGAGTAAGTATGAACGACAATTCTATTGTTTTTACTATGGCTCAGTTTTACTTTGCGTATTGGAATTATTACTGAAGTCTTGTGAAGGAAATTATTGTTGAAATGTTATGAATTATGTAGCAGTCGTGAATATATTGATAAGTCGATATTATTTTTTAATTTTAAAAGTTATTAGGATTAGTTTTTTTTTTTAAAAAAAAAGAATTACTAAGTAAATAACACACATAATTAGAAAGAACAAAAAACTCGACTGAATCAATTCTTTAAATTTAGGAAGCAAATACAAATAAAGTAAGCTATAAAAGCTAGTTATGGGTCATATATTTGAAATGTGCTAATTAAGTCCTTTCATTTGATACCCCACACGGTACATATCAACGATTTTTTTTTGTTTTTAGCCGTGATGTAATTGCTTCTAGAGTGCGCCATATTAAGTTAAGAGTGACGTCACATCTAAGAATACTTGGAGTGTCAATACCTATCTAACGTCATCTTAAATATATAATTCGGTCCAAGGGTTTGGAAGATATGAGGTAATAAAGAATATTACAAACATACATGATACACGCGAAAAACATAACCTTCTTCTGACAGTCGGAAAAGAAATATAATACATTTTCTTGATTTTTATTTTTTTTTTATTTCAAAACTGACGCGTAATTAATTTTGAAGTGAAGCTGACGCGTAATTATTACGGTGAGAGTGAGTCGGTATTCTTTTTTTCAAGTCTTGATTATCAAGACTTGAAAAAAAGAATACCGACTTCAAATACACTAACATGCATAACTCAAAAACTGCTCATCAGATCTTAACTAAATTTAAATGGGACCACAACAGAAACACTAGCTATCATATCCCAAAAGAATCATCAAAATTTGTTTACCCAATAAAAAGTTATAACACACACATAAAAACAGTCGAATTGAGGAACCTTTTTATTTAAAATCGGCTAAGCATATTCTCATTTAATAGTAGCTTCTATAAACTAAACTACATTAAAGATATTTCTCAAAGAGAGACGCAAAATGAAAAATTCCTTTGTTTTGGAATTTTATCCTCTTTAAGGTTTTATGGGAGGCTAAGTGCCTGTTTACTTAACTATTAAAATATACTAGATATTTTTTATCTTTACGCTGTATCCCGCATATAGCGGGGTAGGCAGAGGGAACCAGAGAACCTAGTGTTAAGACACTACGTTCTATTTTAACATTTCCATTCCCACTTTCCACAGAATTGATACATTGCTTGCTGAGTGGCGGAACTCAACGTCGCGCTTTGCCTTGTTACCAGAGCGAGGAAATGAAAATACTAAATACTATTTAATATTTTCATTTCCTGAAGTGAGAATTGAACCCAGAACCTGTCGTGTCTGTAGTCACACGCTTGTGTTTTTGCGCCACGACATACCAAATAAAAGCCGAAAGTTAAGTATATTCGTTATTGTTTTATGTTCTGATACATCGCTCCCATTCTGATGGGTAAAGGCTTCCTCTATTTTGCTCCATAGCTTTCGCTTTTTGAAAATTTATACATGCATACATTCATAGCTTCACGCCGTATCACCCATATAGCAGGGTAGGTAGAGGGAACTTAGTGTTAAGACACACCGTTCCCCACTTTCAGCCGAATTAAGGCGTTGCATGCTAAATGGCGGAACTCAACGCCGGGCTTAGCCTTGTTACCAAACCCAGGAGATGAAAAATTCCATTTCCTTGAGTGGGAATCGAACCCACAACCTGTCACATTTACAGTCGCACGCTTGTGCCTCTGCGCCACGACAGGCGTTGTATTTATAATTTACAAAATATTAAGAACTTTAACGTCTCCATATAGAAGCTTATTTTAAGTAAAGTTGATAAGTCTTTATATATTTTCGTTAGACTTTTAGAATAAGTAGTTAATAGCTAACAAAATATTCAGATAATATTCTTGATTAAGTAGCTGTTACTCCATTATAAAGTTTATTTTATAACTAAGATTTTAATAAAAACAGACGGATTTCAAATAAAATGTACTAAAAAGTGATTTTATTACGAATAACTTAAAAACCAAATTAAATGTAGAGGAGAGAAAACCTAATTCTTGTGCACCTTTACGCTTTATACCCTACAGTGAAGTAGGTAATCTACCACTTTAGGCCTTTTTCCACTCTAGGCTCGAAATCGAGAAATTGTGCGTCGAGTAGCGGAACCCAATTGGAAATAATCCCTGTGAGGGGATGGGGTACAGTTCCCCTCCGCCGCTGGGTAGCGTCCCGTAAGAGGCAGGTATCCCAGTAGTTAGGTGGTAGGAGGTTCATCCTCCGTCTGGGTCGCGACCACTATCATGTCAAAGACGAACTGTCAAATATCTTATGATGTGTTCCGGTTTGATGACATGTAAGCCAGGTTTTGTCCCTATTCCCACTCATCCTTTCCGCAGAATGTGGTGGTCCTGATAGCGTACTACTATATTGTCCTCCCCTTCCATCTGTATCCTCTAGGTTGGCAACACGTTTACAACACCTCGGTGTTGTAAATGTCTGTGGGCAAAGGTAACCACTTATCATCCGGTGGTCCTTCTGCTCATTTGTCTTCCGTTATCCATGAAAAAAAACCCAACGCTGCGTTTTTACTTACTATAGCGAGAAAAAGAAAATAATTGCAATAAAATCACGTCCACTAGTAGATGCCCACAACCACAACTACGTCCCACTTCGCCAAGGTCCACCTCAACTTAATATAATATTTTTGTAAAGATTTTCTTCTGAACTCGTCTAAAGTAGAGAAAAGTTTCACGTGACATTTATTTTAACATCCGCCATATTACAGTAGATTAGATCAAGTCACATCTGCTTTAGTTCCCTTTTCACGTCTCATTAGTTTTATATAACAATGAGAAGATTTTTGGACCATCATGGTTCAGTTAGTTAAACTGTAGGTGGTGGTTGTGGGTTCAAATTGTTGCATGGCCAGGTAAGAGAGAGAATTTAGGGTTAAGATACTTCATGTTTCACTTTTGGCTAGAACTGAGTGACGCAACTTTTAGCCGCACGCACCTTAAATTTACCATTTATTCCAAAAGGAATGAAAAGAATAATACATTTTACGACTTATGTTCAAAATTACGGAAGATAGAAAAAGCGCAGCGTTCTATATGGCAAAAGGCGGGAAGCTGTAATGGTAAGAGACGGGTCATAAAGTTTATGCAAACTAAGTTGCAGGCATCAACTAGCGAAGGGATGACACTCCGGACTAGGTTTGCCGTGTGAGTGCCCATCGCCTTGCAGAGAGACCCAACGACCCAAGCCTAGGATTAAGGGCCCATTAAAATACATCACTCCACTGTATCTCGCTCCTATCTCTACCTAACCAAATTTGAAAAGAACCTACTAGTTCCGCCTTTGAAATATATACTAAAAATAACCTAATAATGTTCTAAAAAGGCTAATTTAATAGAAATTTTTGTACCATAAATATTTGCGGGTAGTTTGAAGCAACAATACGCTACGAGGGTAAAGACGTTCTCAAAGTAGGTCAGTAATCAGAGTATTATGGCAATTCGATATTTTGATTCCGTTTCCGTTTCTGTACTGTTGCGAACATTTCCAAAGATTATTATGACGTTTGTATTCACTTAGTAATATTATTAAAATATAAAGGGAAAAGGAATGTATGGGGGAAACAAATATATGGGAAAAGAAATATATCGTTGAAAGTTATTATTTGGATGCTATCGTGGTGTAGTGGCACAGTGTCTGACTTTACACATGATAGATGTGGGTTCGATCTCGATGTGGGGAAATGATTCTTTAAATTTAGCTTCACGATGTATCCCGCATGTTGCAGATTAGGCAGATAGTAGCGTTAATACACTCCGGTCTCTTCTGATTCATTCTCCATTTTCCGCCGAATGGAGCATTGCGTGCTAAGAAACGGGGCTCAACGTCACGCTTTGAAACGCTACCAGAGCGAGAAAATGTAAATACTAAATATTAATAATTATTTATATTTAATATTTTCCTTCCCTGGAGTGGGAAGCGCGCCCAAAATCAGTCGCGTTTACACTCGTACGCTTGTAGTGCACCACTACTGGGCTGAGCAAATTATAAAGTGTATTTAACCGAGTATTGTCATTGTGGGTCATCCGACTGACCTCAGCATGGCGGGTACTGTACCCGCTGACGCTAACTTTATTGTACTAATAAATTAACCGAGCTAATTTAACCAACGTTGCGCTTTAACAGCGATTCAGTTGATTTACAACACGTAATAACTACGTAATAGGTTGGTAAGTCGATTTCCATGTGCATTTTTTAAAATGAAACCATCACGGCTAAATGGGACGACGTCTGATTGTAAACGCGATTAATTGTGAATTCGATGTCCATTTGAAAGAATGATTTTTTTTATTGATCACAAGAGACAAACGAGCAGAAGGACCTTATCTGATGGTAAGTGGTTACCTTCGCCTATAGACATTTACAACAGAGGAGTTATAGATAGATGGAAGGGGAGGAGACAATGTAGTGACTACGGCAGTCCGCCGCAGAAATAACCACATTCTGGGAAAAGGATGGGTAGGGATAGGGAAAACCTGGTTTACATGTCACCGAATCGGAACATCATTATATATTAGGTGGTTTGTCTTTGACATGATAGTGGTCGCGATCCACACGGAGCAAGAACCTACTACCACCAGATTAGGTTACTGGGTTACCCGCTTATTACGGGACGCTACCCAGCGGCGAAGAGGAATAGTATTCTAACCGACGGGGGTCGTACACTACTGTTGGACTGTAAGTTAAAGCGCGGTGTTGAGTTCCGCCAATTACCATATAATGTCTCGAAATTCATTGAAAGAACACTGAACGGAGAGTCTTGATCTAGCGTCAAACGTTCACTCTGACTACCCTGCTATACGGGATAAGGTGTGACGCTGGTTTTTTTTAATTAATACACATTAGGGTTTATTTTATTTATGAAGTAAATATAAAACATTTTCAATTAAAAAGTATTTAAATAACACAAAGACAGTTTTTACAGGTAAATGACATGAAAAATATGCATTTTCGATTTATCAACTTCACAACGTCACTTGTGGTATGACTTACACTTTACACTGTAGCAAGCCACTTACACAATGATTTTGCCTCACAGCAAATCCAGCCAGTGTATTCATTTAATTTTAGAAATGTCTTACATACATACATACATAGCTTCACGCTGTATCCCGCATATAATAGCGGAAGAGCGGCGGTAGGCAGAGGAAACCTAGTGTTAAGACACTCTGTTCCCCACTTGCCACCGAATTGAGACACTGCGTGCTGAGTGGCGGAACTCAATGCCGCGCTTTGCCTTGTTACTAAGCCCAGGAAATGAAAAATTCCATTTCATGGAGTTGGAATCGAACCCACAATCTGTCGCATTTACAGTCACACGCTTGTGCCTCTGCGCTACAATAGGCAGAAATGTCTTAAATTAATAAAATGTAAAAAAAAAACATAATATTACAAAATTATCCTTCATTCCTTTTCTCAAACCTTACCAAATCGGGGAAACGAAAGTAATTAAAATATAATCATTCCTCTTAACTGAATATCGAATCTACAAACATCACATTCACGGTCTACTATCCTACTATCCCATAGCTTCATTAACCGTTCTAGCATTATTTTCAAATCTATTCAAAGCGCTCCACCAGACAGCGCTCTGGGGAGCTACTTAGTGAACAAGTAATCCTTATTAAATTAAATAAGGAATTTTACTGTGTATTTAACTAGCATATCTATTTTATAACTTTAGATTTGAGAATAATATACACTAGTGTCCCCGTTGACGCGTTAACAACAAGGTAAGCATGGATGTTAAACCGTGGTAGTGTGTCCAACATTTAGTTATTAATTTAATATATTTTTTATGCATTACTTTAAAAAGATTCATGCTCCTTCGTCATAATTTTCGGAAAAAAGGTACATTTTTTTGTTTCACATATTAATATATAGATATAAATGTACTACAATATTACTGACAATTCGCAGAGAGGCCATAGTGGGGCAGTCTGACTGTACTGGCGATTAATTGTAAGTTAGATTAAAGTTCTATTTAATAAGTATTTATCATTCAATTTATTAACTTATTGGACTAAACACGACGTTGAGTTCCGCCAATTAACACGCAATGTGTCAAATTCGGGGGATAAGCGGCGATTAGAGTGTCTTGATACTTCTCTCTGACCACCCAGCCATGCGGGATAAAGTTGGATAATGCTTTTTTAATGTAATTTCTGCAATTTCACAAATTTAGACACTGTCCCACTTTGCCACGATGGGCTCATTTATAATAATAATAAATCACACAATTTGTATGTCTGTACGTGACTTACATACATACATAACTATTGTCTGCTATAAATATATGAGAACGACTCGACTTGACGTCTACCCAAAACGCAGTCCATCAACATTATTTGACGTTAGTATGTCACAGTTATATGTAAATTCTAAAACTGTATGCCATATATCAATAAAAGTAAACGAGTGTCTTGACATTATCTTCTATTTTCGTGCGTGAAATGAACAAGAAATATGTAAACATCCAATCTTTTCAATGTATTCGAAGACCTGAAGATTTCGTAGTTACTTGTAATATTTTTAATTTTTTTTTACGCTGTATCCCGCATATAGCAGGGTAGGCAGAGGGAACCTGAGAACCTAGTGTTAAGACACTCCGTTCTTTTTCAACAATTCCGTTCCCCACTTTCCGCCAGATTGCGGCATTTTTATAAACTTAAAAAACTAATGTATACGTACCTTGCATTACTGCATGACAGACAGTGCATAAGTGAAACTACGGGACATAGAAAGCTGAAATTCAGCAGGTAGGCTTCTTGGGGAGTGTAGGATCACTAAGAGAGAATTTCTCAAAATTTATACGAAAACGAAAAAAAATCAAAATTTTTTGTTCTATAGTCAACTAGTTTTCCGTCCGCGACTTCGCTCGCGTGGAATTCGGCTATATCACGCGACATGGTAAGGTGTAGCCTATTGTCTTTCCCAAGGCCTGGTAGACTATTTATCAAAATTGGTAAAGTGGTTTAGGTGTGAAAGTTATAAACAGTTGAACAATCTTACATGATTTTATGATTGACCATAAAGAACTTCCATACAAACTTTCATTCCCTATCTCAACCCCATCTACCATTTTTTTTGCGATAAATAGTATCCTATGTCCTTTCCCAAGTTCAGTTCTATCTTTATACCGAATTTCATCAAAATTGGTTGAGTGGTTTAGGCGTGAAAGCGTAACAGACAGACAGACAGTGTTACTTTAGCATTTATAATATTAGTATGGACGAACGGAGTCGTGGGATACAGTTAGTTAAATAATAAAATATTTAGCAGTTTACAGAATATTTAATACACTTTGATGAATGATCAAAGACATTGGAAGTGATTTGTGTCGTGAACACAAATCTGAGATGGCTTTTAGTGGGCGTCTTACTGTTAACTGTAGCATTCTGTTTCTATGTGCCAGAGTAAAGTCAGTTAGTTCAGTCAACTGAGCAAGAATTGAGATAAAATTATATAAGTACTAGCTTTCCGCCCGCGGCTTTGCCCGCGTGAAATTCGGTTATATCGCGCGATATGATAAGGAGTATCCTATAGTCTTTCCCAAGGTCTAGACTATTTTTCAAAATTGGTTAAGTGGTTTATTTGTCAAAGTTATAAACAGTTAAACAATCTTACATGATTTTATGTTTGACAATAAGGAACTTCCATACAAACTTTCATCCCCTATTTCAACCCCCTCTATCTTTTTTTTCACGATAAAAAGTATTCTATGTCCTTTCCCAAGTTTAGTTCTATCTTCATACCGAATTTCATCAAAATCAGTTCAGTGGTCTAGGCGTGAAAGCGTAACAGACAGACAGACAGACAGAGTTACTTTCGCATTTATAATATTAGTAAGGATATAAATGTTATTTTTTTTTTAGCTTTACACTTTATACCACATAGGCAGTTCAAGAGAACCTTCGTTTCATTGTTGTCAGATATTACTTATATCCACGTATCAGTATTTAATAGTTTCCTTATGTGGGAAAGGTAGTGAGTAGAATATTAAAACTCTAAATCTGTATCCCGCATATAGCAGGGAGGGAACCTAGTGTTAAGACACTCTGCTCCCCACCTTCCACCAATTGAGGCATTGCGTGCTGAGTGGCGGAACTCAACGCCGCGCTTTCCCTTGTTACCAAACCCAGGAAATGAAAAAAATTATTTTCTGGAGTGGGAATCAAACCCATAACCTATCGCGTTTACAGTACCCTTTGTGCTTCTGCGCCACGAAAGGCGTTACAACGACGGCGTTACGGCGACAGGCAAAAAATATGTACATGCCATTTATTAGAAATATTTTGTCCTCTAGCATACAAACATAATATAACGGATAATTTCTTTATCCGTTTATTAACATTAATCTAAAAATTAAATTATTAATATACGAAACAACGTCAAAATCATAAGGACTTAAATTGAATTATCTATTGGCTATGTTGAGTATTTAGGCCGCGTAGTCTGTGACTTAGCCTAGATTTAGACAAACATTGTTATAGATAAATTTAAGGCTATGTCGCTTTGGGACGTTTGACTGTAAACGCGACTTGTGGGTTCGATCCTCACCACAATGGCTATGTTTAAATTCTTTTCAACTAATATGTTTAGAAAACGTATAAAAATTGAACGCAGTGAGATTCGAACCTTGAAAACCGTCCAAACAATAACAGAACCTTTTTTCCCCTTTCCCACCCATCCTTTCTCCAAAAAGGGTTTTGGTTCCGATAGTGGACTACTACATTATCCTCCCCTTCCATCTGTATCCTCTAGGTTGGCAACGCATATACAACATTTCTGGTGTTGTAGATGTTCATGGGCGAAGGTAACCACTAACCATCAGGTGGTCCTTCTGCTCGTTTGCTATCCGTTATCCATGTTATCCGTTATATATTAAACCTACACTTGGGTCGTAAGTCCCAGACACTTTTCAAAGTCCTCTCTCTGCAACACGAGGGGTCCGGCACCCTCACGGTGAATCCATGGATTGTTAAGGAGCTTCTTCTCAAATATTTAATAATATTTTCAAACTTATACACTAAATAATATATTTGCGTGAAGGTACTTTACGAGGCACCTGTTTTATAGCAATGTGACAAGTCGACGATAAAAACTCAAACAAAAATAAAATAAAATATGCTCGTTTGGCTCAAGCACGACATCGTAAAAGACTTAAGCGCTGTCCCAGTTTAGAACTTTAGTTATTCATAAGTAAACGATTACGTGAATAGAAAGGTAGACGCTATTGTGGCGCAGTGGGGGTGTCTGACTGTAAATAAGTGGTTGCAGGTTCTGGGGCTGGAGAAGGAAATTTAAATATTATATTCAAAATTATTTCCGTTTCTCCACTCAGGTATGACAGGAAAGCATAAAATTTCGCCATTTTTTTATGTATGTAAAAAAAACAAATAAACAAAATTAAACAAAATCTTTTAGCCGAATTAATCGCGTATATTTTAGTATTAAATTTTAGACTAAGTGGTTGAGTCTACGTTGACACCATGGAGCAGTGTAAAATATTCGGAACGTGGAGTTTCGAATAATGTATTTCCAAATACTAAAATGTACATGATTAATCCGGTTAAAATAGTTTTATTTCACATATATCATTTAATAAACAAAATAATAATAATATTAATTAAAAAATAAAAGCATTTTGAAACAACATTTCTTTAGTGATTTGTGACAATTTTACATACCAGTCCGAAGACAAACCTCCTACCACCTAACTACTGGGACACCCGCATTTTACGGGACGCTACCCAGCGGCGGAGGGGAATTGTGTTCTAAGCCCGTCCTCTGACAGGGAAAAGTAAAATATCACTGTTCAATTTAACAAATAATTTCCATACGTTAGATATTATTCGTGTGATAATAAAACAGTCGCAAGTGTAGCTAGTTAAGGTGATTATGTAAAACGTTGAGGTCGTCAACAGTTCTGATACTAAGCTAAGTGTGGAATATAAATTGGTCTTGCATTTGCATGAGTACATACACCGTATACTGTAGTGAACATCGTACTGGGCACGTCACTTCTAGCGTGTCGCTTGTATGCAAGTCAAATAATATATTTAAACTAGTTTCTTTCAAAGCTTTCTAAGCTTTTCTATATATATTATTTATTGGATAAGGATCTTCTTAAGTGATTTCATAGAAAGGAAGTTATCAATTAAACTGTATTTCTTTTTTTTTATAGTTGGACCTCTGGAGTGGTCCTATTTTAATTTAGTTGAGATTTGATGGGAACTTTTTGAGTAATTCGTTATAATTTAACTTTTTAGTGTTTTTTGTTAGAAGTCAGTTATCTTCCCCAAGTGAGAATCGAACCCTACTACTCGCATGTACAGTCAGACACTTTCCCACTACAGTGAAATCACTACAGTACTTTGTGTCTTCCAAAAGTCTTCCTGGTACACCAGGAAGACTTTTAACAAAAAGCGCTTTCAGTGAAAACGAAAGTTATGTTTTTACTCACTTGAATGTAGTCAAAGTCGAACCTTTTCCTGAAGTTAAAAGGACTGGTACAATTTTTCACCGACTCCAAAAAAAAGAAGTTTTTCAATTCGACTGTGTATGTATGTATGTACAATTATTACTGGGGGAACCGAGTTTGATAATACTTTTTTTATAAGACAGCTAGTATTTTTGATGTGGCCCCACGAGGAAATGTAAAAGTTTTGTATTTTCATTTCCTGGGTTTGGTAATAAGGCAAAGCGTGGTGTACATTTCCACCACGTAATGCCTTGATTCGGCGGAAAGTGGGGGACGAAGTGTCTTAACACTAGGTTCTCAGGTCCCCTCTGCCTATCCTGCTATATGCGGGGGAGCGGGATGAAGCAAAAAAAAAAGAAAAAGTAAAAAACAGCAATTTTACACTTTATCCCGCATAACAGTACTCTGCTGCTGCCAAAGACAGACTAGTGTCTAGACACTCTGTTCGCCTGTTTCCGTCCGAAATCGAGACATTGCGTCACGTGGCGGAGTTCAACTACGCACTTTGTCGCTTTAGGAAATATAAACATTCCCTCGAGTGTAACTCGAACAGCCACTGCGAAGGCTCCTTAACAATAAGTATTTTCGGTAAAAACCAATGTTTTGTTTTTACTCACTCGGATGTAGTCGAAGTCGGACTTTTTCCTTAAATTAAAAGTGAATCAAAAAGACTTTGAATTTTTTACATTTAAACAGTAAACAAGGAATAAATTTGGCGGAAACTGTTTCCCTAAATTTATTCTATTTAATTACTGAAAATGTTTCTTTTCTTATCTCTGGAGACCATCGTGTCGCAGTGAGGCAGCATCTGACTCGATTGGTTGTAACTTCAATCCCTACTCAAGTCAATACATATATTTAAATGGTTTTCGTATCCGCTCCGGAAAAAAGATGCGGCGTTTAGCTCCGTTACTCCACAATGAATATCTCGATTTGTTATTATTAAATTCCATGATATATATACACGACGTAGTATATGATAAAAGGTTGACGTTTGAACCTAACATTAAACAAATAACAAGCCGAGTGTCAAAACTGCTAAGATTTATTTTAAGAAATATTAGAGGGCTACGTCATAACAAGGTTCGAATTCTGCTATACAACTCCCTTGTGCGCAGCGTCTTAGAATATTGTTCAGTTGTATGGAAGCCTCATTACGCGACTTATTTTCTGCAGATAGAACGAATACAAAAACGATTCTTACGGTACTTATTATATTCAAATAGTATTGCAAAAAAGAAATTGCCTTCCTATAATAAGCAATTAAAATATTTCCGAATGACTTCTTTAGAAGAACGCAGAAGGTGGTTGGATCTATCTCTCTTTTTTGTCACCAAAATTTTCACCAGTGGAATTGATTGCCCTCAATTAATAAATAAATTTAATATACGTGTACCAACAAGGCCTCCTCGTTATAAAATAGCCCCCTTCAGTCCACCACACCGGAAAACTGTGTTTGGTTCATACTCCCCCGTTCCTAGACTCTGCAAGTTGGTTAATGAGTACAGTGACCTATTAGATATTCATGTAGATTCAATCAATAAGATTCGATTAATGTTAAATACAAAATACTGGTCATCTTAAATATTTTTTTAACGTCACACTCTTGCTATTTTTTTCCTGTCTTATTTCTGTATTATTCGCACTTAGGAATTTATTTTGTTTTAACTAAGCATGATGTATCTGCCTATAAGTGCTTGTTACACCTAGATTAAGTCCTGTGTACTGAATATGTTACTTGTATGTACTGATGTCAATAAACGTTGGTGAATCAATAAATAAATAGCAGGTATTTCTAAATTCCAGTTAAGATAATAATAACATTTAATAAAATAACAAAGAAAATAACATAAAATATATTAAATATCAAAGTGACTTGTGCGATGTAGTGTGAACGAATGAATGACACCGCCCTCCGAGCGGGCGTGGATAGAAAAAATATCGTCGATAGAAAGCAATATAACCAGTGGAGCTATGTGACAAGTAGAATATAGTTTCTTGTTTTTTTTAACCATGTTCAAATAAAGGAGGTTTTCAATTCGAGTGCTTTCTAACAGGCTTTAAGAAAAACATATTTAGAAAACGTACAACATTTTTTAACGCCTGTCGTGGCGCAGAGGGACAAGTGTGCAATTGTAAACGTGACAGTTTGTGGGTTTGATTCCTATTCCAGGAAATGGCTTTTTTTATTTCATGGGTTTGGTAACAAGGCAAAGCGCGGCGTTGAGTTCCGCCACTCAGCACGCAATGCTTCAATTCGGCGGAAAATGGGGAACAAAGTTCCCTCTTCCTACCCTGCTATGTGAGATACAGCGTGAAGCTATGTATGTCAGTCCTTAATTTTACTGTTTTTTAATTAATTTTAAAAAAGGATGACGTTCTTAATTCTATTTTTATACCGACTTGGTATGTGATGATTCTTTTTCATATATGATCGCTAATGCTTCTGTTGTAGTTTTCTCCAAATTTAGTTTAGATCCGACGAGTAATTTTTGAGTTATTCGTAACAATTACATATACTTTTTAGTACATTTTTTTAGAAGTCTTAAAATCTTAAGTTACTAGCAATCCAAAAAGTTTTACTTGGTCATCCTAAGGATACGTTACTTAAAAAGATAGCTATGTCTTCGATTAGCTGTCTTAAAAACTTTCTTTACCAGTATTACATTCGCGCTCTGTACAGTTTACAAAGAAATAACTTAGCCGGTACAAAAAAGGTTTATATCATTTTGTAAAACATTCTTATAATTTTGTACACAAATTCTTATTAAGTTCTTATACACGAAACATCAGGCTTTATTCGATAAGACAAGTTAAAAGAGAGTACTAGAAAGAAATCTTCTAAGGGTTTTTTATAAGAAGACTGTAGGAGATACTCCCTTTGTCAGTTTAGTTTAGTTCTTCAATTATGATGTTTCGAAGGTGCCAGTGGAGCATGGATCATTTATTTCATGTCACGTTGTCAAGGAGGCTACATGGTAAAATCAGTATTCTGCGGCCAGTGTATGTTTGTTTGTATGTTGTCAGTCAGTCAGTAACGTAAGCCTTTTATAAATATTCTTTTTTGCTGTTTTATTTAAGCATTGATAAACCTAAAAACAATACGTTCACCACTTTCTAGAAGAGGTAGAACTCGAGATCGCATATCAACATTCATTCTTCCTAGACAAAAGATAGAACCTACAACCACTCACGGACACTGCCAGTACACCATAACGACATTTTCACCTCCAATATATCTAAGTAAAATATATAAATTCAAATTAATCCAAGATTTGTCGAAACCCATTAATTCCAGTCCGTTCATTTTTCCATTTTCATATTTTCCTATTCAAAACTAGATATTGAAGTCTAAAAACATTTATTTTTACATACAAAACAACATAGTATCAATGGTATTCATATTATGGAAAAATAGAATCGAAAGAGAGCGGTTTCAGTTCAGTTGTACTTTTTACAACTTTTGTGTTGTTATAACTTTAAAATAACTCGAAAATTTTACGTTAAAATCAACATTTCCTCGATTGTATTTGTAGATTTATATATACCTAATTATTAATTACTGTACATACATAGCTTCACGCTGTATCCCGCATGTAGCAGGATAGGCAGCGGGAACTTAGTGTTAAGACACTCCGTTCCCCACTTTCCGCCGAATCAAGGCATTACGTGCTAAGTGGCGGAACTAACTCCGCTCTTTGCCTTGTTACCAAACCCAGAAAATGAAAAATTTCAAGTTCTGGAGTGGGAATCGAACCCAGAACCTGTCGCATTTACAGTCGCAAGGTTGTGCCTCTGCGTCACGACAGGCGTTTATTACTATAGACGGGTCGAATTCGGACGGAAAGTGGAGAACAGTGTGTTTTGACACTATGTCCCTTCAAACTACCCTGTTATGCGGCATAAAACGTGTAGTTAAAAAAAACGCAGTAGTCTTTCGTTATTTTTTTTTAGTTTGTAAGGACGAGAGGTATATGCTATTCTTCTTCCTACCCAACACGCTCGTAGCTTGAACTATAACTACGTCAATTTTTTTATAGCTTCACGCTGTATCCCGCATATGGCAGGTTAGGCAGAGGGAACCTGAGAATCTAGTGTTATGGCTTTCGTACCCAAAATGACACTACTAAAAAGGATTATATATTATGAAAAGTATTATTTTATATAAAAAATACTAGGATTTAAATAGAGGTCGTGTCCTTGACCCGGTATCTGTACTACCCTCGGGCCGACATAAGAAGCTCCGACGCCATGGGAGCAGTTTTGAACAGCTCAATACAATATACATACTATGAACGCAGATTTTGTCAAAATACCGAAATCCCTACTGAAAACAAGTTATTATGATTATTTTTCCTTATCTTTATGCTTTTCTGGCATATAGTAAGGTTGGATTAAGAGTAGCTAAAATGTTCCTTATTCAGTTTTTCATTATAAGTTGAAATTCGTAACCTAACGCCGCGCTTTGTCTAATTAGACTGAACAACTGGCGTTCGCTATTTTCCCCCCCAAATTCGAGACATAATGTCTTAAATTGCGGAACTCAACGCCGTACTTCGTCTAATCAGAGTAGCGTAATGAAAATAATTTAAATATAATCATTACTCCAAAAGGGAATCGAACCAATCAATTGTGTTTTCAATCAGACGTCCCGCTGCGCTATGATGGCCTTACAAGATATATCTTTATAACAGTATCTATATATAAATACGTGAAGCAAAATCTGAGTACCCCTTTTTATGAAAATTACGCGGACGGAGGAGCATGAAATTTGGCACACTTATAGTTTATATAGAGGAGTACGGAATAAGTGCTATTTTTTTTTAAATAATGCACAAAAAGTATATAAAATTAATAAAATAAATGTTACACACACTGACATGGTTTGGCATGCATATTTATATAAAGTGACATATACAATACATTGATAGACAACGCGTTGTTAACGCGTCAACGGGAACTCTAGTGTTAATTTAAGAGAATAATTTTTCTTAACAGAGACATTAACACGCAAAATCTAAACTTCGGGTGGAAAACGGTGCACGGAGCTTTACGGGATATAGCGTGAAGCTTATATTCCTCTAGTATAAAATTTGAACTGGAAACCATTGCCTGAATGGCACAGTTCCACTGTTCACTAAGGTAGCTAGTTATTATGGATGATGTAAAAAGTTCGCCGTCGGTCGCAAATAGCGGGTCATTAGAGTAGCGTCGCTGTCGCTGTAAATCATCCTTTTCATATTTCACAATGTGTTCGCTGTGCTGTTTGAGTTAGCAACTTAAACTATTTCCTGTCTTATTATTGAACTTACGTTTTTAAATATATATTACTAAAATAATTGGTAATAATTGATATTTGAACAAAGAAAAACAATTTCAAATATATTTAACTAAAAGTAAAATTGTTACGAATAACTCAAAAACTACTTGTCAGATCTTAACCAAATTTATGTAAGAGCACATTAGAAGCACTAGCTATTATATAAAAAAAATATCATCATAATTGTTTCACCTAGTATAAAGTTATGCGGTACACTCGTATTGATAATCGAGTAATCGAGATATTATATGTCGAATGGTGAAATTAAACTTCGCGATTTCCTCGAAGAATAAGAAGTGGAAGTAGCGATTTTATCATTTTTGTTTTAGACATGAATTAGTCTATTTTATTTTTTACGTTAATTTTATTAAAACTTTAGTTTAAATAAATAATTGGTGGAGTAATCTTATAATATAAAATCATGAATTGCATACACTAACTAAGTTTTAGACATACACTTTTGTATAAAGAGACATACAAGTTGCTATGGCAACGCATATTTTACGTATCACCGGAATTTATAAGTTAGTAGGTTTGTACGATACCTTGCAGACAGTAGAATGAAGTAATGTAACTCTTACCTGTAACAAAAACATTAGACAATATTATAGTCAATATATATTAGATAGATAGATAAAATTATTTTGGCTTCCAACATAATAGTTTAAATAAGAGGTATAAAATTATTTATAATGGCAGCTTGCAAAGGTTTTATCACTATTAGTGACATCTCACAAATGATAAAATGGGTAACAATACATTTTTTATAGGGTAATCAATGAGAACCTACCTAGTAAACCTAGTGTCCAGACACTCCTTTTGCCACTTTCCGCATGAAATCATGATATTGTGTGTTTGTCTTACCAGAGAGAAGAAATGAAAATAACTCAAACATAATTATTTACCGGGATGGGAATCAAACCCACAACCCATAGAGTTAACAATCAGACAACGACTAAGCCACGATGGCTCAGCCTCATACATACATAACATATTCAATTTGAAACACAAAATCTAAGCTTTTATCAATATTTGCGTTTTCAAAATAAATCGGGAACGCTTTGCATCTCTTCCAGCTGAGTTGTTCCGAAGCGAATATTGAAATATTGTTCTAAAGCTTTAAAGCTTTAAACTTACACTATTTTTTAAATCTTCACTACGCATTTAGTGAGATGAGCAGAGAGAAACCTAGTGTCAGGACTCTCAGTTCTTCACTTATGTCTGTCTTAAAGACCTTGAATATTAGTTTCCAGGAGTGGAAATCGAACCCACAACCTTTCTTATGTAAAAGTTTAGTATTTTCATTTCCTGGGCTTAGTAACAAGGAAAGCGCGGCGTTGAGGTCCGCCATTCAGCAAGCAATATCTCAATTCGGCGAAAAGTGGAGAATGGAGTGTTTTAACACTAGGTTCTCTGGTTCTCTCTGCCTACCCTGCTATATGCAGGATACAGCGTGAAGCTAAAAAAAAATAAAGAATATTAGTTGATGATCAATTACCGTGGTTTGTCTAATCATACGAGAAGAATCGATAATATTTTTTTAATATGAATATTTCAGCGAATTGAAGCATTAAAGGTGCAGTTGGACAGGATCTATTAACATAATTAATTGTAAGTTCGATTCTCACTCGTGGGGATTACCGTATTTCAATTATTTACAATTTTCCGCTTTAGTAAGACACGGTTCAGCGTTTCGCCACAAATTTTGAATATCGTCACGAATTTTGAATTTCAACTCAAATTCAGGCTGAAAACTCTTCCAACTACCCTGCTATGTGAAAAAAGTGTAACGCCGAATGGACATAGATTCTACAAGCAATATCTATAGCATCTATATTCAAAAATTACACCAAAATACTGTTCATAAAGAGAAAAATACTAAAAGTATTCGTTGTGGTGGTAATTCTGCGTTAAATAAGGTCTTAGCAACGCCTCTGCCTTATTACATAGGATTATGTCAAGGGATAAAGGATTCGCTAAGACTACTGTCCTTTTATAACCAACTTCAAAAATTGAAGAAGTTTTCCATTTGACTGAATTTTCTTGATATGTATTACCGCATAACTGGATACTGGATGAACTGGGTCTACTAATTTTTATGACTTTTTTATATATTGCAGATGTAGTTCATTTGTTAAAAGACAGATTCTTTAACCGCCAGATTTTTATTTTGACAAAAGTAACGACTTCAAATAAAATGCATTAATATTTGAAATATTACGAAAAATCCTCTGACCTTACCGAAATTTAAATGGAACATCAGAAGCACCAGCTATCATATCATGCGCATCACAAGCATGCGACTATAAGCAATGCGCCAATCTGGTGGAAAGTGGGGAAAAGAAATGTTGAAGGAGTGTCTTAACACTAGGTTCTCAGGTTCCCTCTGCCTACCCTGCTATATGGGGGATACAGCGTGGAGCTATAAAAAATTGGTTAACCCAAAAAATACAGAACCTTTTCTTTTGATGTCGGTTATAAACACTTTTGACCCACTAAGTCATATACACGAGCTACGCGGGATTGTATCGACAGTCCTCTGAATATTTTATCTCGCCTCGGGGCTCCTCGTGGATTTTTAATTCGGCACGTCCTACCCTTATACAGTGCGATTTTTTATTTTAAAACAGCTTCACGCTGTATCCCGCAATAGCAGGGCAGGCAGAGGAAACCTAGTAGTGAGAACCTGTTAAGACACTCCGTTCCCTACTTTCAGCCGAATTGAGGCATTGCGTGTTGAGTAGCGGAACTTAACGCCGCGCTTTGCCTTGTTACCAAACCCAGGAAGTAAAAATACTAAACTTTTACATTTCCTTAAGTGGGAATCGAATCCACAACCTGTCGCGTTTACAGTTGCACGCTTGTGCCTCTGCGCTACGACAGGCGTCAATTAATTTATTTTAATTATTATAAATATTTAATATTTTCACTACCTGGAGTGGGAATCGAACCTAAAACCCGTCGTGTTCATAGTCTCACTTTTGAGTCTCTACGCTATGACAGGCCTGTGGACTTTTATTTTAAAATTGTTAATTTTTCCGCTTTGTTCAAGTCTGTTTGGGGAAGATGTGACATGGGTTGTTACAGTGTCTGTTAGCTGTTAACGAATGTTTTTTTGATGAAAAATATTTGAGCCTTTGTAAATTGCACGTCTGATAAAATTTGGTGTTTTTAAATTTGAAATGACGTTATTAGTTACTTTCTTTTCAAGTTTATGATTATTATAAATTATAAACCCAGGAGATGAAAATGTTCCCTGTGAGGGGACGGGGTTAGAATACAATTCCCCTCCGTCGTTGGGTAGCGTCCCGTAAGAGGCGGGTATCTCAGTAGTTAGGTGGTAAGAGGTTCGTCCCCCGACTGGCTCGCGACCACTATCATGACAAAGACGAACCGCCATATATCTTATGATGTGCTCCGGTTCGATGATATGTAAGCCAGGATTTCCCTATTCCCACCATCCTTTCCCCAGAGTGTGGTGTTTCGAATGGCGAACCGCCGCGGCCATTATTTCCTCCCCCTCTTATTTGAACACTAGGTCGGCAACGCATTTGCAATTCCTGCGGTGTTGTAGATGCCCATGGACGAAGGACCACTTACCATCAGGTGGTCTTTCTGTTCATTTGCCATCCTTCATCAAAAAAAAATTAACATTACTTAAAGACATTATGATTTCTCATAAAATATCTAAGTTATTCATACATGTGAGTAAGAGATTCTTCTGTTACGGAATGACTGTAAGACAACGTATAGTCGAAAGAACTGGGTTTAAAAAACTGAGATTCTCTATCTTTCTACATACGATACATCTTCCTTCACAGGTGTAAATGAGACTTTTTTTTTAACTTCACACTGTATCCCGCATATAGCGGGGTAGGCAGATGGAACCAGAGAACCTAGTGTAACGACACTCCATTCTCTTTCAACATTTCTGTTCTGTTACCGAACCCAAGAAATGAAAATACTAAATTTTACATTTCCTGGAGTTGGAATCGAACCCACAACCTGCCCCATTTACAGTCACAAGAGAAAACACGTCATGTAGAGTCAAAACACTCCGATCTCCTCTTTCTACCCAAATTAGAGACATCCCGTGTAGAGTATCGGTACTAAACGCCGCCAAAAAAGAATAAATCAACCAATATCGCGCCCAATATCAAGAAAACCACCAGAGATGGTTATCATTACTAATTTTTATGTAAATTAAGCTTTCCCTTTGTCACACTCGAGATGTTCTGAGCGCCAGTTAATTTTATATAAGTACTTCAAATATTGCTCATTGGGCCGACTACGAGAGATTGTGCGTAAAAATTCAATAAGGTTCGTGATCGAGTGAACGGTTTTTGCAAATTAGACAAGTTGAGGGGCTTCCCCCTTCCTTTGCCAAGTAAAATGACCTTTCTACTTGGTCCGGGGGTCCCTCAGGGCTCGCGCTGACGCCGGACTTGTAAGTGAGTCGTCAAGTTTATGTTTTTCATGTGAAAAAGTTTACTATGATTTACTTATATTCTATATGATTATATATTTTTTTATCATCTTTTTATATATATGTATGTATGTATGTATGTGTAAGTATGACATGTATGATATGATTATTTATTTATGTTATATTTATATTATATATACATATATATCATTTTAAATTTGCTTTTACGCACCTTTATTTATTTCCTATATAAAGAAGGTTGATTGGTAGAGAATGTTAGTTAGCGTTAAGCTCGCCTTATGTATATATTTATTTTAATTGTGTGTTACAAAATAAACAAACCCGACAGGTTGTGGGTTCGACTCCCACTCCAGGAAATAAAAAGATTGAATAATTTTTAGTATTTTTATTTCATATTTAGATATGTTAAAAAAGAATGGGGTGTCTTAGAATTAGGATCTCTGATTTCAGAGGGAATTTCAGAATAATCCAGGATAGATAGAGATCTATTCTGACATGAGACATGTATGTCCCATAGCGCAAAGCTAAAAATAAAATGTAAATACTTAATATAATAAAAATATAATAGTAAGCAATGCATAACCGTATGAATATTACTATACGTTACTCATTTAAAGTTAACTTGTTAAATGTGTATAAATATTTCATTGAATGGCGCATGAAGGTAATTATAATTTTGTAATTAATTTAATATTATATGAAAACCATATGTTTTACAGAAAACCTATAAAAATGAATGAATTAGGTAAAAAAAACCGTTATAGCACAGTGGTAAGAACTGATTATCCAGTGGTGTGGATTTGATTCCCATTCGACTAATGATTACGTTTTAATTTTTTTTGACGCCAGAAGCCATTGTGGCGTAATTTAAATGAATACATGAAAACATAGTTTCAAGACTTCGAGAGATATTTATTTTATTATTTTTTAACACCTGTCGTAGCGCAGAGGCACAAGCGTGCGACTGTAAACGCGACAGGTTGTGGGTTCGATTCCCACACGGGAAATGGAATCTTTTATTTCCTGGGTTTAATAACAAGGCAAAGCGGGGCTTAGCACGCAAGGCCTCAATTAGGCGTAAAGTGGGGAACGGAGTGTCTTAACACTAGGTTTTTCTCTGCCTACCCTGCTATATACGGGATACAGCGTGAAGCTATATATGTATGTATCTTCCTGCAGTAGTCAAAGTGAACTTAAGTATCAACGAGACACTCCGTTTGCCGCTTTCCACTTGAATGAATGACATTGCGTTAAGTGACGGAACTCAACGCCGCGCCTTGCTTAACCAGTGCAAATAAATTAAAATAGTTTAATTATAATCATACCCCGAAAATCGAATTCACAACCCATTACGTGCACAGTCAGACGTTGTTCCACTGCAATAGCCTCTAAGTAATTTAAGTATAATCACTCCCCTTTGTGAGAACTGAACCAGCAATCATCCTGCTTACACATACGGACTGTTCCATTGCGCTTGCGGGTACTATAGTACCCCCGTCATGGGTATAACCGGCTATAAACAAATTTAATACAGTTATTACACACAAGGGAAATACGTCAGAAATTGGAAAAAAGATTCTTCATACAAAATTCACCCCGAATTAAAGTTCGGAATAAATTAAAGTGTTGTAGCTAATGACAATATATTGTGTTATAGATGTTCGTCACGACACTTTGCATGTGGCGTTGAATAGATATTTACCTGAGAAATAGAAAACCGACTTTAAATATGCACTAAAAAGTAACATTGTTACGAATAACACAAAAACTACGAGAAATTAGTTATGCGGGAATACTCGTACTTATAAAAATACTGTTGAATGATAATCTTGTCCTGTTTTGAAGTAGTTGATAATAAGAATTACAATTTCAGAAGAAAAATACATTTAGAAAAACAATGATTTATTGATAACAGTGAGAAGAAACTACGAGAAAAAAAACCGTGCCCATCTTACAGACAAAGAAGCACCGAGCAAGTACCTGAGCAAGTGTAGGCTAAAGAGACCCATTTAAACAGTATACTATCTATCACTCTCTCCTACTGTTCAAGGTCCTTTCTCTACCTAACTAAATTTGAAAAGATACTAATGTCTCAACACCTGTCGTGGCGCAGAGGCACAAGCGTGCGACTGTAAACGCGACAGGTTGTGGGTCCGATTTTCACTCCAGGAATTTGTTTTCATTTCCTAGGTTTGGTAACAAGGCAAAGCGCAGCGTTGAGTTCCGCCACTCAGCAAGCAATGTTTCAATTCAGTGGAAAGTGGGAAACGGAGTGTCTTAACACTAGGTTCCCTTTGCCTACTCTGATATATGCGGGATACAGCGTGAAGCTATATATGAATGTATGTACTAATGTCGTCTTCGAAAAAATTCTAGAATTTAACTGATGTTAGTTTTTGACAGGCCAAGGTATATAGTAGGTAATGATTCCGATGTGGTTCCATTTAAATTTAGTTAGATCTAACGAATTGTTCTTTAGGTATTCGTAATAATTTTAATTTTTATTGCATTTAATTTGAATTTACTTATCTTCTTTGTCAAAATTTTAATTATTATTTATATTTTATTATTTTAATTGTAAAGCTGCTGTGGCGTGCGTTATGCGGTGGTTTTCATCTCTCATACTTCAGTAATGTCAAAATAATTGAGGGTCATTTAAATAATGTTTTGTTTAAAATATAAAATCAAAGATCATTTCAAAGAACAATCATTTGGCAAGAGAGAATGCTATTTATCAAATATTTTGGAAATTTTAAAGTGTTTGATCTTTGGGTAGCAGAAATTTATAATAATCTCTCTCAGTCTCTCAGTCTCAGGTCAGAGCGCTTGGACGATTTCCAAGAGGCGCGGCTTCGAGTCCCGCCGCGTTCAAAATGTTTATACGTTTTCTAAATATGTTTTTCGTTTCCTAAGTGTGTGATTAAAACCTCACTTTAAAACCTCAAAAACATCTATACTCTTTACCCCACCTAGAGGGTAGTCAGAGTGAATTAGTGTCAAAACACTTTGTTCACAGTTTTCCGCCAAATTTCGAGACATTGCGTGTTCATTGGCGGAATTTAGCGTCGCCCTAGCTCTTGTTACCAGAGCGAGGAAATGTAAACACTAAATATATTTTTATATAAATTTAATATGTTCATTTCCTGTCGGACCCAGAACCAGTCATCTGTACGGTCACATTCTTCACGCCTCTGAGCCACGACAGGCCTTAGGACAGAAAAATAATTTAAATATACTCATTCGCTCGAGCGGAAATCGAACCCACTACCAATCGCGTTTACAATTAAATACCTTCTCATAGCACAATATCCTCATAGGTACTCTTACATACATAGCTTCACGCTGTATCCCGCAAATAGCAGGGTAGGCAGAGGGAACTTAGTGTTAAGACACTCCGTTACCCACTTTCCGCCGAATTGAGGCATTGCGTGCTGAGTAGCGGAACTCAACGCCGCGCTTTTGCCTTGTTACCAAACACAGGAAATGAAAAATTCCATTTCCTGGAGTGGGAGTTACTCTTAAGGTAAGCAAAAACATTTTTTATTAAATCTAAACTAAAAATCCGTTGCAACTTCTGTTTACTTTCAGTTCTATGTTCCTATGAATATTTTATATAACAATCCTGTGTTCAAATGAGACGCGGGGAGTTTCAAACTACTGCATCATGTATGATCCTGTTTGAGACACACTTGGAAATTAAATTTTTCATTTACATTTGGTTTCGTATAGTGAAGTATTAAAGTTGGGAAATGTCATCAAAAATGCATTAAGCTTATACACAAAGTTTTAATTTTTAAAAAAGTAACTTCTTTACTTACACGCTTTATTCTGCATAGCAGAATAGGCAGCAGGACCCTGAGATCCTAGTGTTAAGACTCTCCGTTCTCTTAATATTTTCGTTCCCCACTTTCCGGCATTGTGTGGTGAGTGGTGGAACTAAACGCCGCGCTTTGCCTTGTTACCGGAGCGAAGAAATGAAAATACTAAATATTATTTAATAGTTTCTTTTCCTGTAGTGGGAATTGAACCCACAACCGGTCGCATTTTCAGCCGCGTGCTTGTGCCTATGCGCTACTGCGCCACGATGAAATCGTATAATTACCAAATTGACCCTCAAAGACAGAAAAAATATCTAATAAGAAATTCCTCTTCCGGTAGATTGATGTAGAGACAACGATCACCCACATAAGTGTAGATATATAGCATACATTACTTTGACAAAACAAAATATTACTTAGCATTATTGCGGAGCTAAGCTCTGCATAATGTTCCTTTTTCTGTTTCTTTATGTTTACACTTGTAAAGCTCTTAGTAGAGCAAAGAACATCAGATTAGAACCCATAAAATATTAGGCGTAACCAAACGCCGGGGAATCTAAGAAGAAATTCTTCCAAAAGTGTATCAAACTCAAAACAATCGCACTTAGAGCCAGTGACTGTAACCTTTGACGCATTACACATTCAAACAAAAATCCATTTACCTGACCTTTTTTGTAGAACACTTATTTTATATTCAGTCTACAATCTAGAATAACTGAGTACCTTCTTATTTATTATCTTTATTGTTTCGTGACTAAACAGTATTAATGGAGCGGCTCGACGATAAGTGAGTGTGCGAAATTCTAAAAATGTCATATAAAAAATACCTTCACGATACGGTACGAAGGTACCTCATGTACAATTGTAAAGCGAGTTGCTTTTTGTTCTATATTCTATTTTTCTTTTATTCTGTATTTTGTTTCACGCTGTATCCCGCATATAGCGGGGTAGGCAAAGGGAACCTGAGAACCTAGTGTTAAGACACTCCGTTCCCTACTTTTCGCCAGCAAGGCATTGCGTGCTGAGTGGCGGAACTCAACGCTGCGCTTTGCCTTGCTACCAGGAAATGAAAATACTAAGCTTTTACATTTCATGGAGTGGGAATTGAACCCACAACCTGTCGCATTTACAGTCGTATGCTTGTGCCTCTGCGACACAATAGGCGCATTATTTTTCTTTTTTTTAGTTTTGGGTAAAAGTTGCAAGCGTTGTGGTACTATGGTTGTGATGAAGTTAAAAAGTGGCTAGCTTTAAGACAGATTAAAAAATATTTATTTTTTTAAGCTTATACAATGCCTTTAAAATTGGTAAACAGTAAAAAAGAGCAAATTACCATAATTTAATATTCTCCTTACCTAGTATAATAGCGGTACTATGTACATTTAAATAATACGAGAAGATTGAAGTAAAGAACTGCTTCGCGTTTTGTGTTATACATCAAGATAGACAGATAACGTAGAATCAAGACATTGTGTGTTGACTGGTGTAATTTAACGCCGCGTTTTATCTTACTAGAGCGGTCAAATGAAACAAAAATAATTTGAATACAATTATTGTTAAGAATGGGGAAACCCACAGTCAAACGGTGTTTTTCTCCCCATGCTATTGGAGCACTCTTTTATGTGTTCTTCATTGATTTAAGATTTCATAACGACACAAAAAAAATCTCTGGCCAATTATCGGAGAGAACGGAGCGCTAAACGCCCGTAACAAGTAACGCCCAAACTCTACATTCCCTACATACTTCTTTTGCTCGTTCATAGACATCAACCACGTCATCGTACCCTCTAGGAGGTTCTCATTTTTTACGTGATCTTCCTCCAGTGTTATTGATACTTTGTGTGTAAGTAAGGCTCATTTAAGACTACTATTATATTCCTGCGACATCATAAACCTGCAATAAATAAACTATAAAAAAAGGCTATATTTTTAAAATGAAAATGTGCGAATTTAGCGTTCACTTTAATATGCGAGTACGCTAATGTCTTAGCGAGAATATTATATTCGCGTAAGGATAGTAAATTGAGTAAGTCGGTGTAATTACATGCAGCAGATACTCCACCGTTGAAGTTGGCAGCGTCTGCTGCGACTTGGCTTTCCTGACAATTTCTACGCTTAGGAAATGTATGATTACTTTCTAAGAAATTAAATAGAGATTGTGGCGCAGTGGGACAGCGCTTGACTGTAAGTATGATTGATTGTGGGTTCGAATCCTACTAGAGGGAATGATTATATTTATTTTCAGTCCTCTGCTCTGGTAACATGAAGCTTTCGAGGTCAGACACTTACCATGCAATGGTGAAAAGGAAAAAGAAAGGAAACAGACAACTTAGAAAGAATAGAGTGTCTTGACACTAGGTTCACTCTGAACCTGTTAAGCGAGTTAAACTTAAATCTGTAATTGTATTTTAAATATGTTTTTCAATAGTTTTGAATATTTAACTTATTACAAGCGGGGGTTGGCGAACGAAACAATCATGAGACGGAACCTCCTAACATTATTATAACTCTTTTTAAAAGTAAGTTATATCATCTTACAATTTTGTCAAAAAAATTCCCGCCAATACGTTCAACCATAGATAAAATATACAGTAGAGTATGCTATATTTAATTATTCCTTCAAAATTAAAAAGAAGAATCGTGTCAAAAGAACATTTCATTTAGCAAAAGCCTATAATTACCTTTAAATACAAAAATCGACCTCGAAGCTCTACATAGAGCTGTATAAAGGTGATTTATATACTATAGTTGGATATTAAAAAAAAAACTTCAACATGTTCTCTCTTATCTACATCTTAATTACTACGTTGCATTTCCAAAGCTCGCGTGAAAGACTAAACTATTTTAAAATATAACACCATGTATAAATAAGGGGTATTTATGTAACGGTATTTGTATGACGCATGTTGCTAAAAATGAATTTATTACGTATATTTATTTTTAAATATACGCTTATTAACCTTTAATGGGGTAATTCTGACTATTTTAATTAAAAAATAAAAAATAGCTTTCATGGCGTAATGGCGTGGAATTTTTTTTTCACGCTTTTTCATATAGCAGGGTACCTAGAGAGAACCGAGTGTTTAGACACTCTAGTCTCTACTTTCCATTATCATAAAATATTGCGTATTGTGTGGCGGAACTGAACGTTATGGTTAATTACTTTACTACTTTATTAGTGGTGAAATGTAAATAGTTCCAATATATATTTAGAAAATGTATAAAAAATTGAACACAGCGGAACTCGAATCGGCGTCTCTTGGAAACCAAGCGCTCTGACCACTAAGCCATGCGTTCTATACTCGTATACGGCTGCGTTGAAATTTTTATACGCTTGTTACAACTTTTTTTCTACAATATAACCATTTTATAGTCCTCTATATAATGATTATATTATATATATTGGATTACGATGGCTTAATTAATAAAACCCTAAATAATCTTCTAAAACTCCATGTCCCTATTCGTATGTCACAAGTAATGTCACAGAAAATAAAAAAAGCATAACACATCCAAAACCGAAAAACCCGCTAAGTCAAACTACTGTTGCATAACATATGACATAGAAACAAGCCTGAATCTGGCAGAATTCCTAATGCCGGCCCAATATTTTTCTCACCATACACCCATACATGTTAGAAGCTATAAATCGTCATGCGTTCTCAATTTCCTACCAATTCCTCCTTTCCACACATATCATGCGAGTACATAAATCAAGTATCTAAATTGAATTGAAAGCTGAATAGCACCTGAATGTGTTACTAGTATCTATAGATAGAGCTCTAATTATGGTTCACGGTGTACTAGACTCTATGAGCTGCTGTAGCTTTATTATGAATGCAAATTTCATAAATTTCGTGATTTTTTAAATATTTTTTGCGTATTTTCATACAAAACAAATTGAGGTAGATAGGTTTAGAGTTAATTTAAACATGGTAGAGGTAGGAGAGAGAGGTATAACAGCGAAGTTTCTCTATAATGTACTAAAACATTTTGGCCTTTTTAGAATTATCAACAGTTAATTTTTAGCACATATTTATAAGGTAGCATTAGTAGAATCTTTCTAAATTTGGTTAGGTAGAGAGAAGAGCGCGGACAGTGTAAGTGAACATTAACTACTTATGTCTATAAATTACTTATGTCGTAAGTCCCAGAAACTAAAACAATCCTTTGAACGATATGGGCAATCACACATCACGGTGAATCCATGAATTGCTAAAGTGTTTCTTCTCGGGTAGAGAATATCTAGTTGTTCCAGATCTTTATTATCTACTTTTTACGCATTACTTATTAGTTAGTGGAAATTAACGTCGCAATTTGCTTGGTAAAATTGTAACAACAAATATTTTCTAAATAATAATTTCATCTAGAGTTGAATTGAATTCCTAATTCCAACGTACTCGTAGTGAACGTTGACACTGAGATTTACAAAATGTAACACATAAATTTAGAAGGAAGTAATAAGTCTTTTAATTGTTTAATTGACGCAGAGTATATTTAGACAGAGTTTTCATTTCTTTGCGATTTCGATATTCAATGACCAATGAAATATTATAATTAATTACACTTTAAATAAAATTAATATTTATTAGTTTGTAAATTTAAAAATGAATTACTATTCACTAAGCATATACCATACTTTATTGATTTACAATATCATTGCCTATAAAATGAGTTTTCAGGTAATTCATTATCACAAAAACGTGATAAGGATAGATTAGAACTCTATCATTAATTTTGAGATGTGCAATAAAATGATTACAAACACAACTTAAATGAAACACATCGCAAGTAAAATTACAAACCACAAAATAATTTATCAAAGTTTATATTTTTGAGTAATAAATCACGGAAACACTATAATTCATGATGATATCTATCTGACTCTACATAGTAATTAATTTGAAATCACATACGAATTTAAGAAACGTTTTCCATTTATTATTATAATTTTGCATCTTTACGACTTGTCACTGCATCGAATATATCTTAACATAACATAGAAAGCTTAGTGTCAAAACACTCTTTTTTTCCTCTTTATTACCATATATATTGAGCTAAGGTCATCGTACCGAAGTGGGATAAAATCTGACTGTGAACGCGAATGCTTGTAGGTTCGATTCCCGCTTGGTAGAATAATTATATTTAAATAATTTTCATTTATTCACTCTGGTAAAGCAAATCGTTGCGTTGAGTTCCACTTCTTAACACACAATATCTAGAATTAGGACAGAAAATAACAAAAGGAGTATTTTAACTCTACGTTCTCTCTAACTGTCCTGCTAAGGTGTTAA
Source organism: Philaethria dido (assembly GCA_033558755.1). Taxonomy (NCBI): domain Eukaryota; kingdom Metazoa; phylum Arthropoda; class Insecta; order Lepidoptera; family Nymphalidae; genus Philaethria; species Philaethria dido. Next base: position 273,228 of record JAKGSA010000131.1, read on the forward strand.
GCTAACACTAACTAATGAAATTCTACCCTATTCGTATTATCTGAATGAGAAAATGCAAATAATTATCAATTTTTTCTTTTTTTTTTTTACTTCACGCTGTATCCCGTATATAGCAGGGTAGGCAGAGGGAACCAGAGTATCTAGTGCTGAGGCACTCCATTCCCTTTCAACAATTCCGTTCCGCACTTTCCGCCGAATTGAGGCATTGCATGTTGAGTGGCGGAACTCAACGCCGCGCTTTGCCTTATTACCAAACCCAAGAAATGAAAATACTTAATTTTACATTGCCTGGAGTGGGAAACGAACCCACAACCTGACGCGTTTAAAGTCGCACGCTTGTGCCTCTGCGCCACGACAGGCGTTATCAATTTTCAAATAACAAAATTAAGCATTTACCTCTATTCCATCCGTAAACCAAAATTGGAGTTTAGTTCCACAGTGTAAAGCTGTGTCCACACCAACTGCACGACAAAGCGCCAGCATCAGCGCTGAATCAACAGACTCACTAACTTTTATTACTACCTGCGGGCTTCGCAATTACCTTTCTATTCGTATCTCAATGACTCTACATCTCATCAGAGTTAAGTTGTTTGAGTTGGACTCTAAAAATTTTTAAGTTTACCAAAATAAATTGCTGTTTGTATTTATTTTGAGGTTTAGTTTTTAGTGTGTTAAAATTTATATAAATTTAAGGAAATAATTTTGAATAAGAAATTTTTTATTATTATTATTATCCGTAAAGGTGTGAATAAGTTGGTAAGTCTATTTGCATATACAACTCATGCTTCATTATTGACAAAATATATAGAGTTCAAAAACTGCTACTGAGTTCAGGTAACAATATATTAAAATAAATTAAAAATAGAATTTGAAACTATAACTTTTTTTAAAAATAAAATGCCTGTCCTAAAAGGTATGCACTTATGATTTATTACCTTATTCACGCCTATATAAAATATAGTTATATAGCTTATAAAGAAAAATAGCTATGAATCATTTCTTAGACGTCTTTTGTTATTAAGATATCATTTTAATTTCAAATGATTTTTATATTATCTACTATAAGAGGAGCAATAAAAGCTCTAGGTCAATAAATTCTTTCTATAGAAACTCTACCAGTTTTTATAGCAAAGTAGCTTCCCTCATAACAGGGTCAGAAAGAGCCTAGTGTCCATTTTGTATCCGTATTCGAGACATGCGTTGTATAAATGGCGGAGCTCAACGCCGCGTTTTATATTATTAGAATGGAGAAATTAAATATATATAATATATAGTCATTCCAAGTGGGAATCGTTTCACTGATCTAATTTTCTTTGGGATATGCTGTTTTTGGTAACCAAATTTTCCTTTTGTTTAATAGTTACATCTACACTGTTTGTGTTACCTTACTTAAGAATGAATTTATAGTTTTTCACTATACTCGTATTTACAATTTTTTTCAAGTTTTTATAAAAAGTGGAAATATAAAATAATTTATGACTTGCTCTTGATTTATTTTATAAAAAATAATATTTTAAATAATATTATTTTTTCTTTAATTACAAAATCCAGTTACAATTTTGTAACTTGTTGAAGTCTATATTGAAGACCGCTTTTAATCTTTAAAAACGTTAAGTAATTTATACAGAGGCCGCGCATCTGAGTGAGAGTGTCAACGTAATCAAAATAATGAGGTACTTTCTGTGGAAGTAAAAACTTCAAATTTGAATTGTAAATAGTACTACACTGTATATAAATTTGTAGAGGTCGATTCTTGTGATATAATTATTATTTTGTTTTATACATAGCTTCACACTGTATCTCGCATATAGCAGGGTAGGCAGAGGAAACCTAGATTTAAGACACTCCGTTCCCCACTTTCCGTTGAATTGAGGTATTGCGTGCTGAGTGGCGGAACTCGACGCCTAGCTTTGCGTTGTTACCAAACCCAGGAAATGAAAAAATCCATTTCCTGGAGTGGGAATCGAACCCACGTCGTAAAAAGTGAGAATCTTTTCTAAAAAAGAATACCCTATCCTTACTCTACTAAAGGAATAAACGATTTGCCACCAAAAATGTATGAGATATGAGTATGTAGAGTCTCAATGATTCACAATTGAAAAGAATCCATATATAATATATATTATTATATTAATTGTCAATTATATTTAAGCTCTTTATTGAAGCTTATTGAGTGATAGAGAGGCCATTTTGGTCATCTGAATGTAAACATAATAGTCATGAGTTGGGTTTCACTCGGAAATGTAATTAATTGTATTTAAATTATTTTCGTTTACCAGTTATGGTAACACTAAGCGCGTCGTTGACTTCCGCCATTTAGCAGTGTCTCTATTCGTGCGGAAAGCGAAGAGCGCACTTTCTTCTAGATTCTCTGTGACAACCTTGTTATGAAAAAAAGCAAACACATAAGTAAAACTAGATCACAGATACTAAAAAGTCCTTTCCCAACCAATCAATTAAAAAAAAATGTCTAGTTAAATAAATAATTTAACCAACACACAAGATGATACAAACATATTATTTATTTACAAAAACAATGTTACATAAGCTGTTTGTTCTCAACGTGGTACGCGGTGATATAATAATTTTATCATTGGCGCCGACTCGCCTGTTTGCCAAATAAATCAAGTATCCCCGCGCATTACTCTTCACAGTTTGCCTTCCATTTTCTTATTACTTGCCACTTCCTAGTATTTCGCAACAGAAAAGGTCAACTGAAATACTAAATAACTTTCTTACTCTGCATTAGTGAAAAAAAAGTTTTGAAAAACTACTTTTCTTTTAAAGTTAAGTTGTTAGAAGGATACCGTAGATTTACGTATTACGAGTGCATGGCGAACTCAAAGCCGAGCTTTGTCTTGCAAGAGCGAAGAAACGAAAATAATTTGTCAATTCCTCCGAGTAAGAATTGAACCCACTACCTATCGAGCTTACAACCATACGCTGCCCCACTACGCCAATATCTTCTCCCAATTCGGGTGTATTCGGTGAACGGCATGTCTTCACACTAGGTTTTCTCTAACTACCCTGCTATGCTCAATAAATCATGACGTTTCTATAGATTTACATCAATTACAAAATAATTGATAATTCTATAAGTCGTCTTGACGCAGTGGCACAAAGCTTAACTATAAACACGATTGGTTGTGGGTTCGATCTGCATTCAAAACAATATGATTAAAATTTTAATACTTACATTATACCACTTTATTTACTCAAAACGCGGCGTAGAGCTCCGCAACTGAACATACAATATCTTTATTTTAGACGAAAAGTGGAGAACAAAATGTACTAAATTTGTAATGTAACACTATTTTCCCTATGAGGGGACGGGGTTAGAATATTCCATTCTCCTCCGCCGCTAGGTAGCGTCCCGCAAGAGGCGGGCATCCCAGTAGGCAGGTGGTAGGAGGTTCGTCTTCCGACTGCCTCGCGACTACTATCATATCGAAGGCGAACCGCATAATATATAATGATATGTTCCGGTTCGATGGCATGTAAGCCAGGTTTTCCCCTTTCCCAACCACCCTTTCACCAAAATGTGGTGGTTCCGATAGCGGACTACTACATTGTCTCCCGCTTCCATCTGTATCCTCTAGGTCGGCAACACATATATAACATCTTTGGTGTTGTAGATGTTCATGGGCCTTCGCCCATGGACATCGTTGAGAGTGGTTACACTCGTAACCACTTACCATCAAGTGCTCCTTTTGCTCGTTTGCCATCCGTTATCCATAAAAAAAAAGATGTTCTCTCCGACTACTCCGCTATAAAGGAAGAATAACTAAAAGTAAAATATTTTTCATACAAATAATAGTTTCAAACGATAAAATGTATATATTGCATATTATATACATTTAGTAGCTTTTAAGCTTAATAAATGTATCATGTGTTTAATTGTTATGCTAATTAGACTGCCACTGTAAGTTATTGCAACTGCTGTTTTGTTTACTGTAATTTATATATGTATGTTTTAGCCCCAAATATCTACTAAATATAGCGGATTAGAAGTAAACATAGAGTTGAGACACTCCGTTCTATATTTTGTGGAGGCAAACATACTATATTAACGTACATTAAACAACAAAAAAAAAATATTACAATTGGGTAATAGAAATATTTTCAAGCGACTTCAAATAAAGAGTAAAGTAGAGTCTTGAATTCTTGAGAATTGTATTTTTTATATATAATACCGTATAATTTTTTATTGAGTGAACCTGATGATTCTTTTTTTTATGTGATACCTAGTGCTTTCAAAGTAAATTTAAATTTAGTCATGACTACGACAAGTAGTTTTTGAGTTATTTGTAACAATTTTAAGTTTTAGTGCTTTATGTATGAAATTGATTTAGTTTTGATTAAAATATTATTATTATTATATATATCTTATAAGACAAAATACTAAAAATTTCATAAAATTCCCAGAATAGTTTCAAGTACTTTCAATGTCTCGATAAGTGAAGATTATATAATAAATTTAAATAAAACTCTTTTATATATAGTTAAAAGGAAAATTTCTAATTTCGCTCTTTAGTGTTCTTAAACGTCAGATGTATTTCGCAGTATCAGTTTATTCGTAGCTTGATTAAATATTTTATGGGCACTAACCACTAGTGACGCGTTTTTATTTAACGTACAAATAAAACAAAGTAAACTTATAGTGAAATCGGAACAAATAACGAAACGTTTTTAGTTAAAAATGGTTGTGGTAAAATAGTGTTGTAAATTTAAGGCTATTGTAGTGGAACAATGATGAACATTAGATGGTTTTCGGTTCAATTCTCGCTTGGTATAATGATTGTATTTAAGTTATTGTAACGTTTTCCCGTACAGGTAAGATTAAACGTGGCGTTGAGTGCCGCGACTTCAATTTTAACACACAATTGAGTAGAAAGCAAGAAGTTCAAAAGAATCGTGATATGTATCCAATTAGACTAAAGGTAGCCGTAGAACGCATCGTTAAGTTACGCAACACAAAGGCGTTGTCTTGAAATTGATAAGAATGCGAAGAATTAAAAAAATCTAGATATACATCTACTAGATTATGTATTAGGTCACCGCGTCGCAGTGACTGACCGACTGTAAACGCGGCGGTTGGGGGTTCAATCCCGTTTGGGGAGTGATTAAATTTACATTATATTCATTTGCCCTTTCTCGTAAGACATGCAATGTTGAATTTCGCCTTCCTTAATATGCCCAATATATTCGGACGAAAAGCGAAAACAAGAGTTTCTAAATACTAGATTTCCTCTACCTAACCTACTATGCGCCAAAACGCGTGTAATTGATCTATATTTACAACTAAAGCTTCCATAGTCTTTTAAATGTTAAAAGTAGCATTACAATATTTAAATAGTAAAGTCACAAGTCTCTAACTTCACGACAGACACTAAAAAAATACAAATCTAAATTCCTAGGCCTTAACATAAAAAGGTTGAGACAGTCGTCTGCGTCTAGTCGGGAATAAATTAAAGATTTTCTCAGTGAACGCTCGTAACAAGTTAGTACAGTTTTGAATAAGAACAATAATCTTTATGTAAGACGATTACTTTCATTTTGTTTTATTATTTCACTTATTCTAATGTGGGGGACAAAAAATAGATATGTTTTTGGATAAAATTATTGTAACTTCTTGTATGTGTTGCGTGGTAGAGTTCTAATTAAGTACGAGAGTTTTACAAATGAGTTAAATACCTTACCTTACCTAACTTCACGCTTTATCCCTAGCGGCGTAGTCAGAGAGAACGGAGCGCCAAGCGCTACGGTCCCTGTATACCTCTTTCGCCTCGTCCACAGTCATAAACCTCTTCATGCATGCCCTCCGGGGGGTCCTCATGCTTTTTATGTTAGTTAAATAAATACAATAAAATAAAGCATAGATAAAATTTATAAAAAAATAAAAGTAGAAAGCAACTAAAATAAGTTGTAACAAGCGTAAACTAATTTCGACATTCTTTGTGAGAATGTAACTCTATACATTCTCACAAAGAATGTCTAAG
>JAKGSA010000131.1:284228-319042 GCA_033558755.1 Philaethria dido
TTATTTTATAAATAAAAAATCATCAAAATTGGTTAACCCAGAAAGCTATGCAATAATACACATAAAAATAACATTAAATATGAGAAGCGCCTCCGTTTTTTGAAGTCTGTTAAAATAGATCTCTTTCTTATTATCAATATAGTGTAAGAAAGGTAATACATTCTCGTTAGGTAACTTACTCAAACACAGTTTAAAAATATCTCTTTAAGATCTAGTCTGAGATTTTCTTAGAAGTTAGAACTGGAACAAGATATTGTGCACAAAAATAGCAACACTAATCTAGGATGTTGATATCGTACAAATACATGAATGAAAAATAGTTATGAAGTGAAAATACTAATAGAAATTACTTTTTTATTAAAAACATTATTTAAAAAATTTTAATATCATCATGAATTTTATACATATATGAAAATGAAGAGGCCAAGTAAGGCAAAGTGTAGCGTTGAGTTTTTGTTATGTATAACAAACGGCAAACGAGCAAAAGGACTACCTGATGGTAAGTGGTTACTTTCGCCCATGGACATTCTCAACACCAGAGATGTTGTAGATGCGTTGCCAACCTAGAGGATACAGATGGAAGGGGAGGACAATGTTGTAGTCCGCTATCGTAACCATCACATTTTGGGGAAAGGGTGGGTGGAAAAGAGGAAAACCTGGTTTACATTGCTTACATTGCCATCGAACCAGAACACATCATTAGTTATTTTGCGGTTCGTCTTTGACATGATAGTGGTCACGAGCCAGACGGAGGACGAATCTCCTACCACCAAACTGAACTACAGGGATACCCGCCTCGTACGAGACGCTTCCCAGCTGCGGAGGGGAATTGTATTCTAACCCGGTCCCCTCACAGGGAAGAAATATGTTTCTTCACTTAAGACTCAATATTTTGAATTTGGGCTGAAAATGAACGGAATACAATGGCACTAGGTACTCTCCGACTACCCTGCGATACGAGATAATGCGTGAAGCTAAAAACAATGCATAATGCCTGCCTCTTTATTCCACACACTTTGTTTTTTAATCTAAAATAATACAAGCCCAGACGGACCTATGCTAATTTAAGCCTTTATTAAGCTCACGTAAACATTCTAGGAGCAACATTAATATTAGATGTACTGTACGTTGATGAGAGCACTTTGGTTCACATTTAAATTTATTATGTACGTCATACATTTTGAATTAATACATTTAAATATATTGGATTTACATAAAAAAACAGCTTTGTAGCAGGGTAATAAGAGAAAAATTAGTGTCAAGATACTCCGTTTACGCGGAACGGAATTGTTGAAAGACGTTCTCTTTCTAGTGTGTCGAGTGTCTTAACACTAGGTTCTCAGGTTTCCCCTGCCTACCCTGCTATATGCGGGATACACGTGAAGCTAGTGCGAAACAATTTGTTCACCGCTTACCACCCGAATTCCCGTCATTTTGGGGTAAGTGGTGGATCTTATCTCTTTTTGTGTTGCCAGAGTAGAGACATGAAAATAATTTAATTATAATTATACTGCGAGTGGGAATCGAATCCACAACCAATCGCGTTTACAGTCAAACGCTATCCCATTGCATCATGATAGCCTCTTTATGTAAATATACTTAAGATTTATTTAATTTGGACTTGAATTGAAATCTTGATATTATAAATTTTGATCTAAATTTGCTCTACCATTGATAACTTCTACGGAAACAACCTCAGCTAGCGAAGTACAGGTATTCGCTGGAAGTTTATTCAGTATTGTATCTATTGATAAATATTACCATAATATTATGTTGAAATTAGTTATCATTTATCCTTCCATCTCTATATTCCTTTCTCTATTTTCTGGCAACTTTTTAGAAACATTTTTAGGAAAGCGCTTTGACAGCTGAGCCATGCATTCAATGTTTTCTAAACATGGTTTTCGTTTCCTTACTTTTACCTTTAAACCTTTAAAAAATATTAAGAGGTATTACGTGCGGAAGCTAACCATGGGTTTGATTCCCAGAAAACGTCAAAGAACTTTCCATTTTACAATTTTAAAAAAATTGTGAAAAGACGTTTGTGTGTTAAAGGTTATTACCTAATTAGTGATTTTATAAATGATAACACACCTTGGGAATGAAATGCTTGCTCCAGTCTGTTTCAAAGGTATCATTGCCACTAATAAATAATTGTAAACCATTGACGAATAAAAAAAAATCCCGCTGAGTTTCTTGCGCCGGTTCTTCTCAGGTCTGAGGCATTAAATTTAGTGAACCGGTGGTAAATTATTTGACGTTCAAAAAATGAAGCATATACGAGTCTTACTTTGTATTCAAAAATCTTATTAGATTATTTGACTTTGACTTTGACATCGATTTTGACTTTGACTTTGACTATGATTTAAATTGTCTACTACTAGGTTTCCTCTGACTATCGTGTTGTGCGGGATAAAGCGTGCAGCTGCTTTTTTGCATAATATAAAAAAATCCCCTGTCAAGTATGACTTGACGTTCCAATAACATATTTTCAATACATATTAGAAATGGCAGGGCGTGATCAAAAATTTAAGACAATCGTGTAGTGTCATTACGTAATGGTGACCCAAGACTGAGCCTCGGTAATCTTATAAGAAAGAAATACTGAACGTATATTGATATTTATAGAACTCAAGTATGGATCACATTATTTGAGAAGTTACGAAAGCTGACCTTTTGTTTGACACTTACTAAGTTATGATTTGGAGACATTATGAATATATTTGGAAAAAAAAGACTGATCGTCAAAGAAAATGCACTGAAAAGTACAGTTACGAATAAGTAGTATTTCGCAGTAAAACTATATTTTAACAAAATCTTAAACCTTTTTGATGTAGACTCTATCTTTCAAATCCATTATGTCACAATCAAAGCTCGAGACCTTTGAACGTCATTTTAGGAAATATTGCGTAGTATAATACTAGAATAGAAGAATAGTCGTGGCGCAGAGGTACAAGTGTGCGACTGTAAACGCGAGAGGTAGTGGGTTCGATTCTCATTTCAGGATATGAAAATATTAAATATTTATTATAATTAATATACAAGTGGATAACCGATATGTTAAAAGTGAACGGAGTGTCTTAACACTAGGTTTTCTGGTTACCTCTGCCTAGCCTGCTATGTACGGGATAGAGCGTGAAGCTAAAAAACATATTAAATATTTTCATTTCATTTCATTTCGCTCTGGTAACAAGGCAAAGCGCGGCGTTGAGTTCCGCCACTCAACACACAATGTCTCAATTCGGCAAGAAGTGGAGAACGAAAATGTTAAAGAGAACAGACTGTCTTAGACTAGATTCTCAGGTTCCCTCTGTCTACCCTTGTATGTGCGGGATACAACGTGAAGATAAAAAAGATACATATAATAATAATAATAGAAGGATTATAACAAAACGGCCGAGGAGTACGCACGCGTTGGACACAACGTGACTTGAATGTTTTGTGGATACGAGCACCCCAAATTTTTCCACTCGAAAACTCTTTAAGACAAAATTGGGTTAATATTTCATATGAAATATATTTTATATCCTAAAATAATTAAGATTTTAACAAAAAAAAACAACGACGTTAAATAAAATTATTATGAATAACTAAAAATGTATTTGTCAGATCTTAACTTATTTTAAGTGAGACCACCGTCAGCAGTACTATGTAGCTATTATATAAAAAAAGGTAACAAACATTAAAAAAATACAGTTGAATTATGAACATCCTCGTTTTTTCGACTTCGATTTCAAAAGTAGCTTACTAAACGTTGCTCGAATATAGAGCATTTTAAATTGCCAATATGTAACACTAGCAAAATGAATTTTCAAATAAACTTGTATAATTATTTCGGCCATGGCGTTGCAGCACCACATACATCTGGCTGTAAACGGGAGTGATTGTTGGTTCGATGCCCACGGGGGTTGATTATATTTATATTATAGTCATGTCCTTGTGTGGATTGTGGAAGTGGGGAACGGAGTGTCTTATGGTTCCCTCTGCCTACCCTGCTATATGCGGGATACAGCGTGAAGCTATGTATGTATGTATGTATGTATGTATGTATGTATGTATGTATGTATAAAAAAAAAATGTATGTATGTATGTATGTATGTATGTATGTATGTATGTATGTATGTCATGTCCTTGCTCTGATAAGACAAACGTATTGTTGAGCTCTGCCCCTCAGCACGCAATGTCTTGAATCCGGACGCAAAGACGAGAAAGGAATGTTTTAGAACTAGGTTCCCAGGTGAAGCTTTGTGCTTTCCTCTACTGCTTTTTATATCAATCTATAAGATAATAAGCAAACATAAAAGTTAATAAACATAAAAATATCCACTACCATGTCAAGAAGAAGAGAAGTCTAATCAAATATCTCCTTTATTATTCTATCACACAAGCATTCCTTGCCTAAAGTAACAAAAAAATAATATTTTCGTTATATAACGTAATAGGCATATATTCGTAAAATTAGTGTCTTACCAGCATAAACCTTTATCAGGTTGAAGTTAAAGCAGTAAATGTGATGACATACGTACTTTACGATCTCGTAACCTCTTGTTATTATTGGTATAAGTGTGACTGACGAACTTTATTTTATTTTTCTTCATTTTTATTGTAGAGTAGGCAGAGAGATTCTCTTTTTTTACGCTTGAAGCTTTTTCTTGTATAGGACAGATAGAGTCTAGGAGCTAGTCTAGATCAACATAATACGTTCTCTATTATTCACCTTCCTTCGAAAGTGGGGAATGAAGTGTCTAAAGACTAGGTTCTTGGGTTTCCTCTGCCTACCCTGCTACATGTGGGATACAGCGTGAAGCTAAAAAGAATTTGAAACATTACGTTATGACCGGTAGAACTTAACCCCGAGCTTTGTCTGTCTAGACCGAAATGTAAATAATGACCACAAGCGGGAATCAAACGTTTAACCAATCGGGTTTATATTCTATTCCATTATGTTACAATTTTCTGCTCATGTAGAGCTCTTTTTATTTTTTATTTTATTTATTGAGTCAAACCATACTGTGTGCTAACCAGACTAACTAGTCTGGTGAAATCAAAATATTTTAAGAACAAGATCGAACCGGTAACTAACGGTTCTCTTGCCAGAAACTGTTCCACTGTGCCACAACAGTGTCAACAATATTACCCAATAATATTGCGGCACTCAAGTTACAAAACTTTGGTGATAATCTTAAATTTTGACGACTCTACCTCGAATTGTAGAGCGCATGAAACTGAAATGTCTTAAGGAATACTTAATTTTTCATATGAATTTTTCAAGTGCTCTTGTATATTTGTTATATGACAATTTTTGTGAGAATGGGGGAAAATGGAAACGATAAATGTATTATTATGGACTATTATAGGTTTTTGGTCTCAATAAAAACAATTAAGAAACAAAATTACAAACTTCTCAAAAAGTATTCGTCAAATAACTGCGTTAGAAGTAAGTAGCTATCATATAAAAAGGATCATCAATATTGGTGATTAGGTTAGTTTAGTTATGCGGTAATGCACATACAAAAAATACAATCGCATTGATAATCTCCCCTTTTTTGAAGTCGGTCACAAAAATGAAAAAAAAGATAACGTTCCTGATTCTTAATACTCAGCCAAATTTAAAATATTTTTTTTATTGGAATTGAATCCCCTACTAACGTTTACAATCAGAAATCCATTAGTACGCCACTATAGCGTCAATATAAAATGTACTTATTTACTATTTCTAATTTCTAAACATCATCGTGTTATACTAAAATACATTCTAACTGTAAACGAGAGTTGTAGGTTCGATTCCTATTCAAGGGGATGGGATTTAAATTATTTTAATATCCTCACTCTTGTAAGATAAAAAGCGGCGTTAAGCTTCGCCAATCATCACGCAATATCTCGATTTCTAACAGAAAGTGGTGAACGGAGTATTTTGACACTAAATTCTTTTTGAAAAACCCTGCTATACTCGCACACAAAAGCGTGAAGGTATTTTAAATATAAAACGTTTGTAACATCGTAAAACTGTTGAAATGTGCTGACAGTAGAAATCGACACGAAACTGAACATACGAGTACGTTTGACGTTTTTATATTGCAAATACAAGCTTTACATTTGATTTTAAATTTATTTTGTAAATATATAAAAAAATATGCTATAGCACATTGATCACATTCTGTGTTTGGATCTGACTGTAAACGCGATGGTCCTGGGTTCGATTCCCACTCGGGGGAATGATTTTATTAAACTATTCTTTTGTCTACTCTCTGGCCAGACAAAACATCTGTATCCGGCATATAGCAGGGTAGGCAGAGGGAACCTGAAAACCTAGTGTTAAGACACTCCGTTCTCTTACAAAAATTCCGTTCCCCACTTTCCGCCGAATTAAGGCATTGCGTGCTGAGTGGTGGAACTCAACGCCGCGCTTTGCCTTGTTACCAAACCCAGGAAATGAAAATACTAAAAAATATTTAATATTTATATTTCCTGGAGTGGGAATCGAACTCTTCTATAATATTTATATTTAAATCTTTTCATGTAGCTTAAGTTTTAAGTAGGCTTAATTTCGTTTATAGCAATAACTGTTTTTACAAAGGCTTACAAAAAATCGTACAAAAATAATTGTTTTCATGTTTTAAAAATCTAGCAAACCACTCACGCAAGCATGACCTACACTCTCGTTCCAATTACACACAGACCGTCCTCATCCATCTTTCTTATTATATATACATAAAATATATTTAAATATAAATACATTTAATGGAAACTAACCATAAAACAGGACTCTTTTAGGGACAGATACACTAAGCTCTATGAGACTAGTTTTAAGTAATAAAAATGTAAAAAAAATCATCATGGACTTTACGCTTTATCCTTTATAACAAGGGTAGCTAGAGTGAATCGAGTGTTAAGACACTCTGTTTACCGCTTTCCACCCGAATTCGAAAAGTTGCGTGTTAAGTTTCGGAATTCACCCTTTAAGGGGTTACACCACCCTGAAATTATTGAAAAATATTTTTAGCGTTTTAATTTTTTTTTATAGTTTTTAAACCTTAAAGAAAATTCTAAGCTGAATGTGTAATTTCCTTATATTAACAAATATATTTTTTTTCCGTGGAAAGTGGGGGACGGAGTGTAGCACTAGGTTCCCTCTACCTACCCTGCTGTATGCGGGATACAGCGTAAAGCTGTGTATGTATGTATGTATATTTTTTTTTCTCTTGAAATTTTCTTAAAATCGTTTCTTCGTTCTTATTCGTTTGGTTTCTATATTATTATATATCTGTATACATAAAATATGTTATATCTGATACTATCGAGAAAATCAATAAACTACATAAAATGAGTAATACATTATTTTTTTTCTCTACCGTTGAAGTCGCGTCAGAACTAAACGCGCTTTTCCTCAAAACGACATTTTTTGGAGCTGCGAGAAACATAACTCAACAATAGCTATTCTACACTAGAAGAAATAGATATCATATAAAAAAAGAATCACAAATATTGGTTTACCCAGTAAAAAGTAAAGGGGTAATACATATAAAAAACACAAAAATTGAGAATTGTCCAACAAGAGAGTTGAAACACCAGCAAAACTTACAGACCATACATCTAAAGTTTGTTAACAATAACAAAAAAAAAACAAAGTGGCATTTTTAAAAGTTCAACGCAATTTTAAAGTGAAGCCCAAAGTATCTCAGTTTTGAATGTAACCGCTCGTAAGCATCGTTTGACAACTTTGGACAAAGTTTTCAACCGCACACCTCTTGCTCCATTTTTGTGGTGGCGCGGTTTTATTTATTTTGAAAATTTTATATACAATTGTGACAATTTCTTTGTGAAATGAAAATATTAAATATATATTGTGATGAACATTTTGGAAGCCATTTCTAGAGCGACAAACTATGACCAAATTAGTGAAACAGTTGAGAGCAACTGTAGTGTGAAATTTTGTGGATTCGTCAAGAATATGTGGAGATAAAATTCAAAATAGAATTGTAAGCATATTAAATAACATATCTTGCAATTATTTATATTTTTTTCCAATATTTATCATTCCAAGCCAAATATTAAGCTATTGTTTTTAATAGTTGTCTAAGTAGACAGACCGTAATTTATTCGAAATTAACTTCTTTTTATTTTTTTTTATTGATAAAAGGTGGCAAGCAAGCGAGTCCCATCTTAATGTTTACTTTCGCACATGAAAGTCTACAACGCCAGACGAATTGTAAGTGCGTTGCCGGGTAATATTCAGGAGAAAGGAGGGGTGGGAATGGGGAAAATTAAATATATATTCAAAAACACTTAGAGAAGCTCCTATCCTCTAACTACTCCAACTAAGCTAAAAAGAGACTTTAGCATTTCATAGGTTCACCGTTCACAGTTGCCGGGTTTATTACAAGAAGAAGGAGCAGTGTAGTAACCCAAGTGTAGGCTTAAGGGGCCCTTAAAAGGTCATTGATACTTATCAAAATCAAAATCAAAATATTCTTTATTCAAATAGGCTTTTACTAGCACTTTCGAATCGTCAAGTTACAAAAGATGTCAGTCTTGTCAGTCCAAACTAATGCTACTTTCATTATACACGCTACAAGTAAACTAATTACTAATATAATTTAATATGAAACATTACCTTAATCATGATAATAATTTTAAAAAAATCTCTTGAAATAATTTCCCATCTAGAAAGCATCAAAACAATCTACCTTGCAATAATCCTCATAGAATACCATACAATACATTATTCTCATGTTTCTAACGCCAGTTTCTACCGACTTCCGGAGGCAGACATAGTCGCGGCGCACTACCAACCTCTTCCTGCCTCCACTGCTTAGATTTAACGAGCAAAATATTTTGTCCAGTAATGATATGGAAAAAACCGCAGTTCCATTGTTGGAATATGAATATATGTAGGTTATGAGGTTGAATGGAATGCGTTATACTGGAATTATTTTCTTACTCTACATGTGATTTTTTTTAATAGATTATTATTGTCCTGGAGTGTTCACGTGGTGTAGGTTGTGAGTTCAAATACATTGTGATTCGAATATGACATGTATAATATTTTTATTATATAATAACGCTAACGCCTGTCGTGGCGCAGAGGTACAAGCGCGCGGCTGTAAACACGGCAGGTTGTGGGTTCGAATCCAACTCCAGGAAATGTAAAATTTAGTATTTTCATTTCTTGGGTTTGCATTTCATTATCACACAATGCCTCAATTTGGCGGGAAGTGGGGAACGGAAATGTTGAAAGAGAATGGAGTGTCTTATCACTAGGTTCTCTGGTTCCCTCTGCCTACCCCGCTACATGATACGCGGGATACAGCGTGAAGTTAAAAAAAAATAAAAAAATAAATAAGAAAATAGCCTCACATTTCAGAATTCATTCATTCATTCATCAGTGGTAGTCAGAGAGACCCTAGTATTAAGTCACTCCGTTCTTAACTTTGCGCCTGTAATTGAGTTACAGAACTCAACGCTATGGTTTTTATTACTATAGCGGAGATTTTTTTACTTAAATATAGATACATACACAGCATCACGCTGTATTTCACATATAGTAGGCTAGGCAGAGGGAATCTAGTGTTAAGACACTCCGTTCCCCGTTTTTCTGCGAATTAAGGCATTGCGTGCAAAGTGGCGGAACTCAACGCAGCGCTTCGCCTTGTTACTAAGCCCAGGAAATGAAAAATTCCATTTCCTGCAGTGGTAATCGAACCCACAACCTGTCGCGTTTACAGTCGCACGCTTGTGCCTCTGCACCACGACAGGTGTTTACTTAAATATAAGTAGCGGAAAATAAACTTACAACAAATGATATGACAATTACAGTCAGTCACTGTCCCACTGCGCCACGACGGTCTATTAAAATGTACAATATAGATCCACTTAGACAAAATAGTTTGATATCAATATAATTAAAATGGGCAACAAATTGACTACGAAATACTGGTTAACAAATAGAATGCAAAATAAAAAATCGAAAAAAAGCTTTCCAAAGGCTAAAGGCAACTATTAAAACCAATTTGTTTCATTGCAGTAGACAGAAAAAAGAACATAATGAAGACTCTCTTTACATTTACCGATTCATTTCTAGTTACTACATATTGAGCGGAACTCTACGCCGTGTCTTTTTTTACCAAAACTGGGAAAAGAGAATAAGTAGCGATAACTAAACGCAATTACTTTACGTTTATTGGTTATCTTATATCAAGATAGAGAAAATGAACTTTATAAACACTTTGCTTTCCAAGCTCTATTTCAATTGAAGCCTCATCATGTTGAGCGGAACTCAACGCCACGGGGTAATAAAAATAATTTTAATATATATTTCACCGATAGTCTTCTGAGTCTGAGCGTTATCTATTAAATGGAACTCAACGAGCGAATAAAAGTACATACATACATAGCTTCACGCTGTACCCCGCATATAGCAGGGTGGGCAGAGGGAACCTAGTGTTAAGACACTTCGTTCCCCATTTTCCGCCGAATTGAGGCATTGCGTGCTGAGTGGCGGAACTCAACGCAGCGCTTCGCCTTGTTACTAAGCCCAGGAAATGAAAAATTCCACTTCCTGGATTGGGAATTGAACCCACAACCTGTCGTGTTTACAATCGCACGCTAAATAAAAGTAACTTTAATATATGATTCTTGATTTAATATATATTTCTTGATTAAAGGCCCCCAAGTCTAACTCCGACTCTACACTCACCTTTCTTTACTTTTTTACTTCACTTTATCAAAAATGAAATAGTAAAATATAAAATATAATGGCAGTACTGCTCGTTACAAGCCTCCACTTATAATTAACGCGGCTCGCTACGGATCAAACCTTATCATCCGAGTTTTAATCATTTTTAATATTTAAAATGCCATCAAAAACTTTATCGTTTAACAGTTAAATTACTGATTGTCGTATTTGTATTATGAATTGTAAACTAAAGTAATTTTTTGGCAGCTGTGTGTGTGTGGTGTTTTTTGCATAGGTACTGAAGCACAGAGAATTTAGTTCCAAGACACTCCGTTCTCTTATTTCTGTCTTAATAAGATAAACAAAAAAAATATTAATATTATGTACCACTCCCTCGATTGGGACTCGAACCAATGACCATTGCGTTTGCAGTTAGACGCTATGTGTTTCGCTGATCTGTAATTATTTATATTTAATTTAAGCATAAAAATATTAAATTACATATTGTACAAATCAGTGGCAAAGGGTGAAAATTTTAGTCAGGCAAGCCGGTAAATTTAGAGTAGCTGATGTATATTTTGGGAAGCCGGTATATGATGTGAAGGTATTTAGTAATTTCACTATAGAATTTTGGTGATAAACTTTTCTTTTTATTTTAGGTCTCGTACTTGTACTTTGAAAAATTAGGCAAGCCGGTGAAAACCGTGTTGTATGGACGCCTGGTATACATGCACTTTAGAAAGTTGAGGCCATCGTTGTGTTGTGGGATAATATCTGACTGTAACCTCGATTAGTTTTGCGTTTGATTCCCACTCGGGAAAATGATTGTTTATTTTCATTTTATCCGCTTTGGTAAGAGAAAGAACAGCATTGAGTTCCGCTACTTAACACGCATCGTCTTGAATTCGGATGAAAATTGGCGGAGCGTCTTGACACTAAGTTCACTCTGACTAAGTAATAAATATATTACACGCGGGATAAAGCGTAAAAGTGCTTTATTCACAAAATATAAAACCCCATACATTTTTATTATTATTCGCGTTCCATTTGGTTTCTCAACAAAATATTTTTACTTGAAATATATTTAACGTTGAAAAACGAACTTTTCCCCTTTACGTAGTAAAATAACTTCGTAATGAGAACCAGCAGGTGCTAGTCTTTGTTAGCTACCTTTATTTTGGTATTGCAAGGCGTTGTTTTCGAGTGGTCGGGATCAGGGCGCTATTGTCGAGAAGAATTAAAGACGCCTCCCCTAGATAAATGTAAAGGAATAAAGCTTTTGAATGTTCAAGTTGAGTGAAACAAACAATATTGTGAGTCAGTCAAGATTTTGTTAAAATATTGTGAGTCAGTCAAGTTTCTTATTAAATAGCAGCCTTCGACTTCGTTTGCGTTGAGTAGGAAATGTAAAATCTCGTTTTTTCCCGTTTTTTGTTTTGTTAGTGCTTCCTAAGGGGCCTACCAAATTATAACGGCAGCAAGATTGGCCTGTACGTTGTCTGTTAGCCATTTTGTAACGTAAGATATTTATATATATGAATACATAAATGATTTTTTGTAGGTTCTCGTTTTTTCCATGCAACAGGAAGGACAGAGAGAGTAGTAGCCTTTTTTTTATGGATAACGGATGGTAAACGAGCAGAAGGGCCACCTGATAGTAAGTTGTAGATGCGTTGCCAACCGAAAGGATACAGTCGCGGGGGACAATGTAGTAGTCCGCTATAAGAACCACCACATTTTGGGGAAAGGATGGGTAGGAAAGGGGAAAAATGCCTGGCTTACATGCCATCGAACAGGAACACATCATAAGATATTTGGCGGCTTTCTGATATGACAGTGGTCGTGAGCCAGACGGAGGACAAACCTCCTACCACCTAACTACAGGGATACCCGACTCTTACGGGACGCTACCCAGTGGCGGAGGGGAATTGTATTCTAATCCCGTCCTCTCACAGGGAAAAGTCTATCGAGTCTAGTGTTTAGACGTTCTGTTCCCTATTTTCCGCACGAATTCAAGACATTTAGTGGCAGAACTTAACACCGCACTTTGTTTTACCAGAGCAAAAAGTAATATAATTATAATTATGCCTCGTATGGGAATCTAACCCACAACCCCCAATCACGTTTGCAATCGGATATTATCACACTGCGCCACGATCACCTCATCTGATATAATATAAATGAGATACATAAAAGTAGATAGTTACCGTTACGACTAAATTACACAAAATATTTATACATCATATATTGACAGAAAATCGTTTAAGATGGTATGGACATATTAAAAGACTATTAGTAAATTTGGCTTTTAATATACCGAAGTCAAAAAGAAGTAGAGGCCGCCTGCCTTTGACCTGGTGGTCCACTGGTGGTCCAAACAAGCCCAATTGTATGAACAGACAACCCAGGATCGCACGTCTTGACGCAGAAAATTAAGGAGACCCGACCTCAAATAATGAGATAAGGGTTAGAAGAAGAAGTATATTATTATAAACTTTCATCCAGATCGGTTCAGTATTTTCCACGTGAAAGACCAACAAACATCTAAACATACTCGTAAGCAGCTTCACCCGAATTCGAGTGCCTATCAAGCGGCGGAACTAAACGTCGCGGTTTGTCTTACCGAAATGGACAAATGAAAATGATTTAAATATGAACGAATAATAGTGAATCCCAAATTGGCCCACTTCCGGTCAAATAACATGGTATCACTCGCGTAATGAGACCGTAACGTAATTATTGTTCTGACGACACTTAAATACAGAAATAAAAGCTCATTGTGAGTAGTAAATACTATCTGTTGTACTTAATATGTTTTTACTATGTTATTATTATAACCGACATTGGCTTAATTTTCACGATATATTTGGCATATTCAAGAGAAAGTGATAAGTGTAGTTAAGTGACGTAAATTTTAAAGAAAAGACGATGAGTGTGCAATTAAATTTGGTATAATAAAGAAAGTATAGCATTCAGTAACATTAACAATCATATAAACAAAAATATCATCAGAAATGGTACACCAAGTAAAAAGCTAAGCGGTAACTTACACAAAAAACCAGCCGAATTGAGAGCCTCTTTCTTTTTTGAAGTTGATTAAAAAACTAATAATCTGGCTCGTAGATAATGTGAGAAGAATTTTATTTTCCTTTTGATAGATTAGACTAATTTGCAAGCTTCACGCTGTATCCCGCACATAGCAGGGTAGATAAAAGGAACCTGTGAACCTAATTTTAAGAAACCCCGTTCTCTTAACATTTCCGTTTCCCCCTTTCCGCCGAATTAAGTCATTGCGTGCTGAATGGTAGAACTCAACGCCGTGCTTTGCCTTGTTACCAGAGCGACGACATGAAGATACTAAATATTATTTATTATTTTCATCTCCTGGTGTGGGAATCGAACTGACAATCTATCTCGTTTACAGTGGTACCTCTGTGCCACGACAGGCCTCAAAATGTTCATAACTAATTAATAATAAGTTATTATAAATTCCAGTATTCCATATAGATCTGATTGTGAAACGCCTAGCAAAGTCCCTTAAACGTTTATACAAACAGACCCATGCAAATTCTAGTCAAGTTAATCCCGAGCTATGGAGGCTTAGTTTTAGTCGTATTTGATCATGTAGGCCATGTCTGTGTAAACTTGGTAACTCACCTCGATATTCTATTAGGGTTGTATATATTACGGATTTTTTACCAACTATACCTCTGCCACTTCAACAATTTAAAGTTAAGATTAAGAACATATTATTGAAAAAAGTATATTATTCTGTCCAAGAATACTATAATGATGTCAATGTGTGGAATTAAATGCTGTTGACGCTCACCCGGGAGGCTCATCATAATTAGTTGTATATTTATTGTAAAAAATTTATTTGAAAAGAGCAACTGTTGAGTTTCTTGCCGGCTCTTCTCAGCGGATCTGCCTTCCGAGCCGGTGGTAGCTTCCGTTAGGACTGACACGACTGACTCCTTTGTAAATTGACGATTCGAAAGTACTTGTAATAGTCTACTTGAATAAAGAATATTTTGACTTTGATTTTGATTCTATAAAAGTGTCATATAAAAGAGGGGGTAAAATTATTTTTTTTATTACTACTTCTACTAGAGAGGCTTGATACTACCCTCACTCTACCTTCCTCCCATCATTCTCTTTGTAAACGCCAACAAAACCAACAG
Source organism: Philaethria dido (assembly GCA_033558755.1). Classification (NCBI taxonomy): domain Eukaryota; kingdom Metazoa; phylum Arthropoda; class Insecta; order Lepidoptera; family Nymphalidae; genus Philaethria; species Philaethria dido. Next base: position 299,085 of record JAKGSA010000131.1, read on the forward strand.
CAATGAACATCTATTAAAAAGAAATCACTATTCTCTCCACTTTAAAAAAATAATAAAAACATATAAAGGATGTATCAAATAAAAAAATATAATACAATTCTGACCACAATAACTTGAATGGAAGCTGAGCCGCTTCCGCTCTCAAGGCCGCGGCTGATCGTATTTTTACGTAATTCTCGCCAACTTTTACAAAGCTAAGCCTGAAACCCAATTTATGGAAATGGAAATATATGAGTATAAGAACAAGCGAAAACGTAAAAAGTAAAATAATTTTAGTATATGAAGATTAGAAGAAAATATCTTCATGGATCAGTTCTTGATTGTAGACAAAATGGTTGTGTATCCGATTCGAAATTCCGTTCTCCACTTTCCGCTAAACATGGAGATTGTATTCAAATTATGTCTATTAATCTCAAAGATTTGTGGGTTGGATTCCGACTCCCGGAAGTGGAATTTTTCATTTCTTGGGCTTGGTTTTCTTTTTTCGTGTGTTTGGTAACGAGGCAAAGCGCGGCGTTGAGTCCCCCTACTCAGCACGCAATGCCTCAATTCGGCGGAAAGTGGAGAATGGAGTGTCTTAACACTAGGTTCCCTCTGCCTACCCTGCTATATACGGGATACAGCGTGAAGACATGTATGTATGTATGTATTTATTTTCCCGAATGGGAACCGAAACTACACCAAATCAGTCAATCAGTGGTTGGAGTCTGAAGATGTCCCTGTATTATCTGTATTTTTTTATATTAAAAACCTGTCGCGTTTACAGTCGCACGCTTTTGCCTCTGCGCCACGACAGGCGCGTGGCGTGTATATAGGCATGGAAAATAAATATTTATTTAAAATCATTTTTTCCACTCTCGTAAAACAAAACACGGCAGTAATTGAGCTTTGCCACTCAATAGTGTCTCAATTTTAGAATCTTTCACGTTTTGTCAGAGAGAAAGTGAAGAACTGAGTGTCTTAATACTAGATTCTCTCTAACTACCCTGCTATGCGCATAGCAGCGTGAAGCTGTAATAAATAATAAAAGTGCATATAAAATACAAACGTAGGAAAGTTGGTGATGTGCGAATTGCTTGTCGTTAGACGCAGTCTAGTGTAATATTTATCGTAGCGTATAAAATAGATAGTTAATACTTTAAAACGACTTTGAATAGTAAATACATTTATATTTTATTTTGTTCGACAACTGAGTTAATTATGGTGAGAGAATTGTATTAATTATGGTGCTTTGAACGTGCCAGTAGAGCACAAGGAAAAGAAAAGAGAAAGGATAATAAGGGAGAAAAGAGAGAATAAACGAAATGAAAAAAAAGGAATGAAAAGAAAAATACAATTCCCTATTATGTGTAAGGGATTGGGTTTCGAGAAAGGGTTTATCACTGACATCACTGACAGAGGAAGAAAATTGAAAGAATAATGTAATTAGATTTTCTACCCACTTAAAACTACAAAAATTCTTTATCCATCCAAAAAAGACTAATTTAAGGAAGAAATAACTTGTATTTTTATTTTTTTAAGTAAAATTTTGAAAATCATTAGCAAAAGTCTGTATGAATAATATTGCTAAACTGCTTACTATTAATATTAAATGGGGAGGAATTGTGACGTAAGGATCGTTTAAATATAAATAATTAAGATTTTAACAAAAAAAAACAACTTTAAATAAATTGCACTAAAACTAAAATTAAACAAAATTAAAAAGGTATCACATCAGAAGCACCGTCTGTCTTATAAAAAAAGAATAGTCAAAATTGATTCAAAACAATCAAATTGGGAACCTTTTTTATAGCTTCACGCTGTATCCCGCACATAGCAGGGTAGGCAGAGGGAACCTGAGAACCTACGTGTTAAGACACTCCGTTCCCCACTTTCCACCGAATTGAGGCATTACATGCTGAGAGGCGGAGCCCAACGCTGCGCTTTGCCTTGTCACCAAACCTAGGAAATGAAAATACTAAGCATACTTTACATTTCCTGGAGTGGATTTCATTGAGAACCTCCTTTCTTCAAAATCGGTTGACAAAAACAAATAAATTCACACGAATAAAACTATTTATTTATTAGCATGTTTTATTCCATAAATTCACGGTTGTTATAATATTTTTTTTCAATTAAGTGTATCAAAAATAGCCTGAGCATAAGTTATTATGCGATATGACGTCGAAACTGCATCGTTGCGTGACTCGCGCGTTAAATAATGTGAAGGCATCGTAGGTGAGGGGCCGGCTGTTAACTGGGTGCGCCTTTATATGTGCTATTAATATTTAAATATTCATATAGCTATAGAATATAGTATGGGAGAAATTATATTTTTTAAGTTTTGAGGACGTCGTGGCGTAGTGGAACAGCTGATTGTGAGCGCGATGGTTTGCGAGCTTAATTTCCATTCAGTTTGAGCGTGATTTTTTATGCAGAATTGTAGATTCCAATCCAGTGTGCAAATATACTTTTTTTACACCATCACACTTTTTCTGTAAAGCAGATTAAAATGTTTTTTGTAGCTTCACGCCGTATCTCGCATATAGCAGGATAGACAGAGAGAACCAGAGAACCTAGTGTTAAGACACTCTACTTTCTTCACTTTCAGCTCAAAATGGAGATTTAGCATATTGATGTCGAGTGAAGTGGTTTATAAAAATGAAAAAAATATCAACCACTCCAGAAAATGTAAAATTTTGTATTTTCATTTTTTTGGGTTTGGTAACAAGGCAAAGTGCGGCGTTGAGTTCCGCCACTCAACACGTAATGCCTCAATTTGGCGGAAAGTGGGGAAAGGGAATGTTGAAAGAAAATGGAGTGTTAAAACTAGGATTTCTGATCTTAAAACTAGGTTCTCTGGTTCCCTCTGCCTACCCCGCTATATGCGGGATACAGCGTGAAGATAAAAAAAAAACAACCACACGCTTCATCCTGTGTACTCAGAGAGAATTTGATGTCAATACACCAGGACACTGCTTTCCGCGAGAATTCAAAGCAGTGCGTTTTGAGTGGTGGAACTCAACGCCGGAGTGAAATAGTCATAAGATAAAAATAAATAGCAAAATACTATTTGTACAATTAACTGTGTGATACAAAAAATATCTTTTATTATATAAATATAGAAAATATACTTTTTATCTCTTCAAAACAGACTTTGTTCAATATGATGTAAATAGGTTTCTAGTCTAATTTGTGTTAAGAAATTTTGAGTAACTTGAAATTTGAAAACTTAATAGGATTTGAACATTATCACAAACATCAATAGAAAGTAATTCGGTTTACTTAGATTACTAAGATAAACTAGGGCGTTGGGTTCAATTATCTACAACACTTTTTAATATGTAAAATATTAAATAATTCAAACTTTAACAATAAAAAAAGCGACTTCAAATAAACGCGCTACAAAAAAGTGAAATAATTACGAATAACTAAAAAACTATTCGTCAAATCTAAACTAAATTTAAACGAAACCACATCGGAAGTATGGTAACATTTGGTAAAAAGGCAAAGCACGGCTTTGAGTTCCGCCAGTAAGCATGCAATGCCTCAATTCCGCGGAAAGTTGAGAACGGAGTGTCTTAACACTAGGTTCCCTCTGCCTACCTTGCTATATGCGCGATACAGCGTGAAGCTAAAAAAAAACATTTTAAAACACCATTTCCACTATTCCCCATAAACTATAATAAACTAATAAAAAAAATGGACTTACAGATAACGTGAACATATTTACAGCTGCCCCCCGGACTATGTTTACGATAACACGCGATTGTATGCAATCACATGCGACATGATGCATTCGCACGCGATGATGGATACTACGATATGAGTTCTATTTTAGCACTATACTTTTTACAACTAAATTGGTAGTTGATAGCTTTATAAATGTCGCATGTTATTAATAAAATAAATTTTAATGTTATGGGGCCATGGTGAAGTAAGACAAATTTTGATTGTAAACGCGATTAATTGTGGGTTCGATTCTCAGTCGAGGAAATTTTCATTTCTTCTTTCTAGACAGTGTCCACTTGGACAAAGCGGCGATGGTATTGAGTATCGTCACTCAACTTGTAATGTTTCGAATTCGGGTGAAAAATTATTAACGGAGTGTCATGACAGTAGGTTGTCCCTGACTACCTTGCTTTGTTGGAAAAAGAATGAAATTTCAAGGCAATACTATTTCCAATGATTAAAAAGGCTCAGAAAGTCTGAATACGAATAACATTTTAAGCGAATGTATAAAAATTTTAAACATAGCAAGACTCAAACCTGCGCCTTAGAAACCGTCGGAAACCGTCTAAGCGCTCCAAGCTACTAAACTAACCGTTTATATAGCTTATCGAACAGTACTTATCTTATACGTTAATAAAAATCATTTCCCCGAGTGGAAATCGAACCCACAATTACTGTACCACGATGGATTCTCATAGTAAAATAATAGCAAACTAAACAATTCGACATATTTGAGTACATATATATTGGTCAGCGGACAGTCAATTGGTCCCGATGTCACGTTCTGTGTGCTCGGCCAGTGTTTGTTTCACTAATGTTGTCCCCTAATTCTAATTAACGAGGTAATTAGCGCTTGATGTATACAAATTATCTTCACGTTTGGACCACTATTTGTGGAGTAGTTGAAAAGAGTGGTTAAAAAATCTTTTTTTTAAAATTATTTTCCTTTTTTATGAAAAAAATTGAGTTCTTAGAATCTATACATACATACATATCTATACATATATAGCTTCACGCTATATCTCGCTCATAGCACGGTAGGCAGAGGGAACCTAGTGTTAAGAAACTCGGTTTCCCACTTTCCGGATTGAGACATTGTGTGCTGAATGGCGGAACTCAACGCCGCGTTTTGCCTTGTTACCAAGCCCAGGAAATAAAAAAATCTATTTTCTGGAGTGGGAATCGAACCCACAACCTGTAGCGCTTACAGTCGCGCACTTGTCCCTCTGCGCCACGACAGGCGTTAGGTAATAATTCTCAATTGCAATCAAAATATAAATATGTTTATCTAATTTCAACCTTACAATAAATATTTACAAAAATATATACGTCTGCTCTACAAAACTGTATCATCCATCTATCTCACGATCCATCCAAAAATACATAAATTCCAATCTCATACCATCCACTTATACTTAAAAAACCTTCCGAAGGACACGTTTTTGCTACTTTGTTGGCGGATCGGGCATTAAAAGATAAACACCCTGAATATATTAAATAAGTTGGGGCCCGTATTTATGTAACGATCTTCTCTTTATATAAAACTTCTTTGTTATTGCAAACATTTGTTGTTAGTTCAGTTATAGATAATGTAAGGTTTATTTTATATATAACGCCTGTCGTGGCGCAGAGGCACAAGCGTGCGACTGTAAGCGCGACAGGTTGTGGGTTCGATTCTCACTCCAAGAAATGGAATTTTTCATTTCCTGGCTTTGGTAACAAGCCAAAGCACGGCCTTGAGTTCCGCCACTCAGCACGCAATGCCTCAATTCAGCGGAAAGTGGGGAACGGAGTGTCTTAACACTGGGTTCCCTCTGCCTATGTATAGTAGGGTGCTATATGCGGGATATAGCGTGTCCAGTCTTATGTAGTTATTAGAAGAATCCTATTATAGGTTTAACTTCACGATTTTCTATTTTTTCAATGCTCTATGCTAAGTTAGCAAGAACAGGTGAACTAAGAGTGACTAAATCCAAGCAAATTAAGTCAGTTAACATTTTTCATCTTCTAAATCTACAAAATATATCCACAACTTAACCATGATACACAAAAATAGCACAAAATATTACTATGAAATGTATTCAAACCTAAGCCATCAAATCTTGCTTCTTCAAATAGGACTTACCTGTAACAAAATATTATTGAGATTAGTATTATACATCAAAGGAGTTGCTATAAGTGTATTAGGATATATTATATAAGAAAATATAATCAGATCTTTGAAATTTATGATATTTACGTATATTAAATGGAAGTAAGGCATAGAAAGAGATCTCGGTTCTCGGTTCTCGAGACTTCGAGAACACAATATCGATCAATATCGGAGGAAGGTCACAAAAAGCATGAAGATCCACGATCGTATGTAGGAATGACTGTGGATAAGGCGAAAGAAGTATGCAATTATCCTATTTTTTTTTTATGGATAACGTATCGCAAGCGAGCGGAAGGATCACCTGATGGTAAGTAGTTACCTTCGCCCATAGACATCTACAATACCAGAGGTGTTGTAAATGCAGTGCTGACCTAGAGGATAACGATGGAAAGGGAGGACAATGTACTCGTATGTAGTAGTCCGCTATCAGAACTACGATATTCTGGAGAAAGGATGGGTGGAAAACTGGCTTACATGCCATCGAACCGGAACACATCATTATATATTTGGCGGTTCGTCTTTGACATGATAGTGGTCACGAGCCAGTCGGAGACGAACCTCTTACTACCTAACTTCTGGGATACCCGCCTCTTACGGGACGCTACCCAGCAGCGGATGGCAGTTGTACTCTAACCCTGTCCCCTCATTCTAACCCTGTACCCTCACTCTAACCCTAACCCTGTCCCCTTCCTAATGTTTGGCGCTCCATTCTCTGACTACCCTGGTAGGAATAAGGTGTGAATTTAAGTATTTTTTTTTAAACAGCTTTCTATGACTTTTAGTTTAACCTGTAAGCTGAAATTTAACATCAAAATTACTATGAAAATGGAAAATATCGTCATTTTAGTGAAGTTAGTTAATAATAATTTGTATATTTCTTCATGAAATATATTAAGCTTTTATATACGTTATTTAGTATATAATACTGACTGACACATAGCACAAGTGTTACTGATCAAATAACGCTACAAGTGCTAAGTAACCCTGCGGGCGTGCGAGTTACTGAACTGAGACTTCGGTATATCCTAGATACACCAATATAGATAATATGATTATTTCAGTATAAATCGTTAACACCTTTGTGGCACGGTTTTGATGTGGATACGATAGTTTAAGGTTCTCGAAACGTGTATTTTGAAAGATATATATATTTTTTAAGTTTTATTTAATAAAATTAAGCAGCGATTGTAATTTAATTTGTAATTCTTAAGGCAATTATAACACACATTGGAATTAATAAACAATTGAATTTCCTCTCTCTCTCTCTCTATCATAAGCAGGATATAACGTGGTTTTTGTAAAAAAAGAGATTTGGAAAACTTTGCTTACCAAATATTATTAAATAGTGTGACCATTTAGTATACTCGTAAGAATAAAAATATTCTGCTACATTCAAGTCGGAACCGGAACCTCCGGTAAAAAAGGCAGTTCTGCTGAGAAGTGTCATAAAAAAACTCAACTAAACTTCAAAACTCAATTAAACTAATATATTAACGTGACGTTATTTATACGTGACAGCTTGTGAGTTCGATTCCCACTCCAGGAAATGTTAGTATTTTCATTTCCTGGGTTTCATAACAAGGCAAAGCGAAGCGTTGAGTTTCGCCACTCAACTCGCAATGCCTCAATTCGGCGAAAAGTGGGGAACGGAGTGCCTGAACACTAGGTTCCTTTTACCTACCCTGCTATATGCAGGATACAGCGTAAAGCTAAAAAAAATATACATTAACAACTATGATGAGCGTCCCCAGTGAGCATCAGCATAGTATATATACATGAGATCTCCAAAACACAACTATAGAAATAATAAATTACGCCGTATTATGGTCCAAAGTGGCGTAAAATATATCTCATGAAGACATATTGACAATAAAATTTCGGCCAAAAACGTGTAAAGGAAGGCCGTGGTTAGAATATGAACGGCAATAATGTGACATCGTAAAGTATAACGTTTTATCACTTGACTTATAATTAAGTTGGGTTATTACTATAAAGTTGCTGGATATTAAATAATTAATGTTTTAAATATTATGTATGTATGTATATGAATAAAAGCTTGAGGGAATTGAATATAATATGATACAATTGTAATTATTAAAAAAGTATGTTTGTCATACACAATAGAAGCGATACTATGAAAATTAAATGTAATTTTCCCTGTGAGGGGATGGGGTTAGAATATAATTACCCTCCGTTGCTGGGTAGCGTCCCGTAACAGGTATCTCAGTAGTTTGATGGTAGGAGACTGGCTATGATGTGGCTCAACGACCACTATCATGTCAAAGACGAACCGCCAAATATCTTATGATGTGTTCCGGTTCGATGACATGTAAGCCAGGTTTTTCCTATTCCCACCCATTATTTCTCCCACATGAGGTGATTCCGGCCACTACATTATTTTCTTCTTTCCATCTGAACACTGAACAGGAAGGCAACGCATTTACAACTCTTCTGGTGTTGTAGATGTCTATGGGCGAAGGTAACCACTTACCATCAGGTGGTCTCTCTGCTCGTTTGCCATCTTATATCAATAAAAAAAATAGTTTCTATTTCATACTTTATTTTGTTTATATAATTTTTATTTGTTTTTTATTGCAAGTAACAGCAAATACTACATTAATGTTTCCAACGGATGTACAAGTTGGTCTTTTTGGTGTCGTTTTTAAAATCACAATTCCAAAGAAAATTTGATTTTTTTAAATTTTGAGCACGTTATATAAAGCTTGGCGTTAAGCTCCGCCAACCATTTATGTTAACAAAATGGATAAAAAGTAGCAAAGCATAAAAGCATAAAGGTTTCATATTCAAAATACAAATTAAATGAATAGCCATACAAAATAATACCCATTAACAAAGTTACAAACGTTAAATATAAGCCGGTTAAATAATAAATGAGTAATATCATGCATTCTGAGGCAATACGGTTTGGTTGACAACATTAGTAATAAGCGAGTTGAATTAGAACTTTCTACTGCAAGCATTCCCAGTTTAATTATACGTCATTTAGTAAAAGCGCAGTTGCTATCTCGTAAGCTTAAATATTGTAAACCACATTTTAATTTATCTATAAATATTTTGTTAAACACCTGTCGTGGCGCAGAGGCACAAGCGCGCGACTGTAAGCGCGACAGGTTGTGGGTTCGATTCTCACTCCAGGAAATGGAATTTTTCATTTCCTGGGTTTAGTAACAAGGCAAAGCGCGATGTTGAGTTCCGCCACTCACCACGCAATGCCTCCATTCAGCGCAAAGTGGGGAACGGAATTGTTTAAACAGAATGGAATGTTTTAACACTAGGTTCTATAGTTCCCTCTGCCTATGCCTATATTTCCTCTATATAGGGATTACAGCGTGAAGTTAAAAAAATAAAATGTTCGTATGAATTTCCGGACTATATCAATTTGTCCAATTTTGATAAAAATCTCTTCCAATTTTTTTCATACGTTTTTAGACAATACATAGTGGATTGGAGTTTATATTCGTTTTTATTTGTTTATATATCGTTCTACCATCTCCTAAGTACATACATATGTAAAATATTGGTTTGCTACTCCTATATCTCTTAAAAAGACAAAGTGGAAAAACGAATGTCATGACACTATGGTCTTCATAGTAAGAAGTACTTCTGATATTGCGTAGGTACTTTGAAATTTTAAATAGTATTTTAGATCAGTTAACAATATTAACGTAGACTATAAGTACATTAGTCGGCAAAGTATTTTATTTTATGAACCTATTATTATTTTTATATAATTTGCTTGAATTTTTTTTTAATAAAATTACCATTCTATAATAAATTATATTAATAATTGAGCAATATCGTAGAAAATAGTACTCCTGGGAATGTTTTATTGGACTCTAAGACATATATTATAATTTCTAATAAAAACTTATACGTTATAATGAAAAACTTTGTTTTTTTTAACTTCACGCGTTAACCCGCATATAGCAGGGTAGGCGGAGGGAACCAAAGAACCTAGTGTTAAGACACTCCATTCTCTTTCAACAGTTCCGTTCCCCACTTTCCGCCGAATTGAGGCATTGCGTGCTGATGGAACTCAACGCTACGCTTTGCTTCGTTACCAGACCGAAGAAATGAAAACATTCAATATTAGTTAATATAGTCTGTATATATTTTAAAAATAGTATCGTTACGTTATTTACGATATTTTTAAAGTTACGGTTTTTCTTTTAAGCCTCTTTAGATATAATTATAATATCTAAAGAGTAAATAAGTTTATTTATTCAGGATAAAATATTTTTTACTTCTAAATTACTTTAGAAATAGTGTCTCTTTTAAAATTTTCTTGTAGATATTTTTATTCTTTGATTGATAAATTACTTTAAGTAAAAAATTAAGTATTTGTTTTGATTTCTTAGTTACTAGCTCCATCCTCCACTTGAGGAAGTATATATATATACATACATACATACATATATATACATAAGTATATATATATATACATAAATTCATACATAGCTTCACGCTGTATCCCGTATATAGCAGAGTAGGCAAAGGGAACCTAGTGTTAAGACATTCCGTTCTCCACTTTCCGCCGAATTGAGCCATTGCGTGCTGAGTGGCGGAACTCAACGCCGCGCTTTGCCTTGTTACCCAATCCAGGAAATAAAAAAATCCATTTCCTGGAGTGGGAATCGAACCCACAACCTGTCGCGTTTACAGTCGCACGCTCGTGCTTCTACGCCACGACAGGAGATTAATTATTGTATATTCAAATATTAAAATTACCACATCTAGCTATAACCGGAATAAAAAACCTTTTTTTACGTTACACATAAAGAAAACTGCAGAGTCAGCGTGCGTACCTTCTTGACCACGGGTGCGAAACCCCGACCTAAATGGTCGTATTAAAAAACAATTCCTTTAAGATGACCTGAATAGCTAAGGCATATGTAGCTAATGTGTTTGTAATGGATCTTGAGCCGTATGGATATTATATAGATTATAAGGACGTAACCGATTTCAAAAAAAAGAAGCGAGGACAGTCGTTCTGTCTTCGACAGGTTGTGAATTCGATTCCCGCTCCAGGAAACGAACATAATAAATAATATTTATTATATTAATTTCCTCGCTCTGGTAACAAGGCAAGGGCGGCGTTGAGTTCCGCCACTCAGCACGCAATGGGTCAATTCGGCGGGAAGTGGGGAACGGAAATGTTAAAAGAGAATGAAGTGTCTTAACACTAGGTTCTCTGGTTCCCTCTGCCTACCCTGCTTTGTGCGAGATACAGCGTGAAGATAAAGAAAAAGAACAAAATATATCGTTGGGTACGCAATGTCTCAAATTCAGACTGTTGGCGGAGAATGGAGTATCTTAACACTAAAACCTCTCTACCTTACCTAGTGAAACCCTGATAATAATTATTATTATATTATTATTAAACACATAGACTGTATATTAATCAAATCCAAGTTAATTACATATGTCACGTGCCAATCGCAACTACGTATATACTAAACTAATTTCAATTTACTATTGCTAATATAATGTACTCATACATACATACATACATACATACATAGCTTCACGCTGTATCCCGCATAAAGCAGGGTCGGCAGAGGAAACCTAGTGTTAAGACACTCCGTTCCCCAATTTCCACCGAATGGAGGCATTACGTGCTCAGTGACGGAACTCAACGCCGCGCTTCGCCTTGTTACCAAACCCAGGAAATGAAAATTTCCATATCCTGGAGTGTGAATCGAACCCACAACCTGTCGCGTTTACAATCGCACGCTTCTGTCTCTGCGCCGGTTCTCAACTGTATGATATATGTGCGGAGTATTTCGATTTTGAGTGGACAACCGATTGATTGTTCTTGATCCTTCTCACTACCCTGCTGTAAGGCAACAAGCGTGTTTTCCTCGATTGGGAATCGAACCCACAACCACTAGCGCTAATAGATGCTATTCCACTGTGAATTTAATTAATAAATAATGAATTTGACTCCATGTGCGTAAACTCTGTAAACGTAATGTAATGTTATATTGCTTTAATATGTTTATTATTACGACTAGTTATACAGAGTGTTCGTATTCAATAAGCGTCTAAATGTTATTTGCGAAATAGGAACATGTTCAGTGCTGTATATTAATATTATTAGTTAAATTATTAATTGTGTATTATATTAGGTTGATTAGAAAATATTTGTACACTTTATAAATAAGTTGTAACAAGCATATAAGAATTTCTACGCAGCCGGGTGTAGAACGCATGGCTTAGTGGTCAGAGCGCTTGGACGGTTTCCAAGAGGCGCGGGTTCGAGTCCCGCTGCGTTCAAATTTTTTATACGTTTTCTAAATTTTTTTATGGCCTATCACTTGCCAGGCCAAAGCCTGGATTAAATTCCAATAACCAGCGCAATATATATTTTATAAATTCAGCTTTAATCACACAGAATCTTATTTCAAGATAATCGGTTCTTATCGAATTTTTTTTTTTCCACCTCAAATCGACTCGTCAATGGACTCGATTCGTCGTACTCAACGACAATTTTTTTTTGTCTTTATCTTCTCGCGGTATCCCGCATATAGCAGGGTAGACAGAGGGAACCTGAGAACCTAGTGTTAAGACACTCCGTTTCCCATTTTCCGCCGAATTAAGTAATATTAGAAATAATGATTAATATTCAGTATTTTCATTTCTTCACTCTGGTAACAAGACAAAGCGCGGCGTTGAGTTTCGTCACTCAGCACGCAATGCCTCAATTCGGCGGAAAGTGGGCAACGGAGTATCTTAACACTAGGTTCCCTCTGCCTACTCTGCTATATGCGGGATACAGCGTGAAGCTATGTATGTATATATGTAACATATACTATATTCCAATATGTGTGGTATATATTATATGTTACCAAATTTTACCATAAAATTGGTAACATTTACACATGAATTGCTTCCGAGGATTCAAAGCTTAAAGTTTTGATAGAAAAGTTAATGAACAGTTCTCGCGTTGCGTAAAATGTTCGTTACTTATTAATTTTGTTCATAATGAGTTCTTCCTTTGACTCCGAAACACTGTTTACAACTTAAATAAGAATTTTAATGTGAGTATATATCATTTTACTTCGGTTAAAGAGTTGAATGACCACAATTGTAATATTTTGTTTTTATGATTAAAATTTTAGTTAAAGGAAAAGCGATTTTAAATACATACATGCATAACTTCACGCTGTATCCCGCATATATCAAGCTAGGCAGAGGGAACCTAGTGTTAAGTCACTTCTTTCCCCACTTTCCGTCTTTGCATTGCGTGCTGAGTGGAGGAACTCAACGTCGCGCTTTGTTTTGTTACCAAACCCAGGAAATGAAAAATTCCATTTCCTGGAGTGGGAATCGAACCCTTAACCTGTCGCGTTTACAGTCGCACGCTTGAGCCTCTGCGCCATGACAGGCGTTAAGGCGATTTTAAATAAAATCCAATAAAAAGTAATGTTACGAATAACTCGAAAACTATTGTTCAGATATTAATTAAATTTAAATAGACACATTTGGAGTATATATAGAAAAGAAGAATCAAAATCGGTTCACCCATTAAAATGTGTTATGCGGTAACACACATACATACACACACACACAAAATACAGTCAAATTTAGATATTCCTCCTTTTTTAAGTTGGATAAAAACAATATTATAATTATATTTTTCAACGAACACTTAAACGTATAACCGTTTTATAAACTAGACTTATTTACTTAAATATATTATTTATGAATGTCATTTATCTAAATTGAATGGAATAATACATTTAATATTCCAAAGAATAAACTTTTTATTCATATAGTTTATTCACGTTTTGTTGTAATGCCAATTTTCATAAAAGTATTACATTTTCAAACTAGTATGGTAATGAGAACAATAATTTTAAATATTTCAGTCTAATAACTTAAAGCGTTTTTGTAAATGCCGGATTATTTAAAGTAACTATTTAATTAATGTATTAAAAAATATTTTGAAAGGATATATATAAAGAACTGAAATACGGTTATTACATTTCCACAAACACAAGCATTAGATACAGTAAACATTTTCATTAAAACTCTACTCGTGTTTCGCCCGAATTCGGAACATTAGATGTTGAGTGGCGGAACTCAACGCCACACTTTATCTTAGAGAGCTCTAGAGAGTGGAAATAAAAATAATTTAACTAACTAACAGCGAGGTGTCCATACAACATGGTTCCCACCGGCTTAACTAACTTTTTAAAGTACAAGTATGACACCTAAAAAAAGACCGCCAGGAAAATGTGGACCGTGTATTTGAATTTATGAAAAAACAAGGTAAAGAAAGGCGAAGAGTCCAAAAAAGGTCACCAGGAAAATATTTGGCATGAAATTGCAAAAAAAAACAAACTTTGACATCTAAAACACCTTTCACATCCAAAACAACCTTGACATCTAAAAGGTCTTCATACCGGCTTCCCTAAATATATCGGCTTCTCTAAACCGGCTTGCCTGACTAAAATTTTCACGCCTCGTGACTACATATGTAAAATTTCTTACTGTGGACATTAATGAGATACGTCAAATCAATAATGAGTGCATTTATCACTTGGTCAGCTCTACGTTAAATCTATTATATTTGCTTTCAGCAGAAGCAGATTAATCCTAATAGAGAAAATTAAAATAAAATCCATTGTTTTCCTCGAAATTACGCCCTAATTAACATAGTTGAATGTTTTATTTTAAATACGCTTTTGTTTTATGGATAACGGATGGCAAACGAGCAGAAGGACCACCTGATGGTAAGTGGTTACCTTCGCCCATGGACATCTACAACACAAGAGATGTTGTAGATGCATTGCTGACCTAGAGGATATAGATGGAAGGGCCACCACATTTTGAGGAAAGGATGGGTGGGAAAGGAGAAAACCTGGCTTACATGCCATCGAACCGGAACACATCATTAGATAGCTAGCTGCCTGTCTTTTATAAAAATAAGATAGGTGTAACCTATCACATGTCATTTATTACATAGTTATTTTTATAATTAATTATATTATTTATGTCAATTAAATTGATTTTACTGTTATTGACATTTGTGGTTACATAATTGCTATTAGTTAATATATGCAATATATTGTTTAAATTATATCTAATATCATTTTCTTGTGGCAGCTTAAGATATTTGGCGTCATCATAAGATATTTGGCGGTTCGTCTTTGACATGATAGTTGTCGCGATCCAGACAGAGGACGAACCTCCTACCAAATAACTAATGGGATACCCGCCTCTTACGGGACGATACTCAGCGGCGGAGGGGAATTGTATTCTAACCACGTCCCCTTTAATACATTGCATATTGGTCAGGTAGAGTAAGTTTTTTCACATAAAATCAAAATCGTCTGAAAACAAATAATTTACTGGTACTCTATCATCCCGGATAGCAGGAAGATCAAAAAAAAACCTCGTGTATAAAGAATTGGAGTATTAAGTATTGAGTATTGATTAGCGGAACTGAACGCCGCATTTTATCTTACCAGAGAATAGAAATAGAAATAATTTAAGTATAATCTTTTCACCGACTGGTTGAACTAACGATCGTCATGTTCACTGTTATGCGATGTTTTACGGCGTCATAATAATTCCTTAGATTTTTACAGTGAATTGAAATAAATTGTTTGAATGAGTAATAACTCCATCATCATCGAGGTGCTGTGAAATATTCTTTTTTTTTGTAACTTAACGCTGTATCCGGTATATAGCAGGGTAGGCAGAGGGAACCTGAGAACCTAATGTTAAGACACTCCGTTCTCCTTTTCCCGCCTGATTTCGAGATATTGTATATTGAGTGGCAGTGACTTCCTAATTGTTTTTCCCTTGAATGAGAATTGACTCTATTCTATCGTTATTCTACTGTTCTATCATATCTTCCAACTACACTATGGAGGAAGCTTACTATTTACCCAGTTATTATTCATATATTTAAATAACGAAAATTTTATTCAGACTTCACTACTTTAATGTCAATTAAGCTACTATCTTACGTTTGCTATCTTAAAATATTCTAAAGAGTTTCTTTTTAAAAAGATTACAGTATAAGTTGTTAAAAAATACATTTTACTTACTGAAGTAGAATCCATTTTCTTCGATCAAAGGCATTGCTTTTGCAAATCCCGTTTTCTATCAATTAATGTCTAGTAAATCAGTTGAGTTGTATTCAATTTATTCTAATGGTTTTTAAAGTTTGAAAGCATCTAACTGTTAATGTATTTGATTGTGGGTTCGATCCCTAGTGGGGGAAATGATTATATTTCAAAAAAAAAATTCCGCCCTAGTTGGGCAAAACGTGGCGATGAGTACCGCTATTCAACACACGATGTTTGGAATTCAGGCGGAAAGTGGAGAACGGAGTGTTTTAACACTAGGTTCTCACTGATTATACCGATATGCGGAATAAAGTATAATTCTTAATTACTCAATTCGGCGGAAAGTGAGGAGCGGAGTGTCTTAACACTAGGTTCTCTCAGACTCTACGGAATATATGCGGAACAAAGCATGAACCAATTTTTAAATATTTAAAGCCTGTCGTGGCGTAAAGGCACTAGCGTGCGATTGCAAACGCGACAGGTTGTGGGTTTGATTTCCACTCCAGGAAATAGAATTTTTCATTTCCTGGCTTTGGTAACAAGGTAAAGCGCGGCGTTGATTTCCGTCACTCAGCACGCAATGCCTCAATTTGGCGGACTGTGGGGAACGGAGTGTCTTAACACTTCCCTCTACCTACCTTGCTATATGCGGAATACAGCTTGAAGCTATCTATGTAAGCAATATTTAAATTCAAATCAATGAATTTATTTCATCTTTGATATCATAAAGTAAGATTTTTTTAGTATAATCAAGATTTTATTAAGAGGTTGTTTATTTTCGAAAGAAAATTGCTAATTATTTTATTCAAATTAGGTAAAAGGGTCTAATGGTTATTATATTACTTTTGGATCCTTCGTGATTCAGTTGAGAAGTGTCTGATTTGATAAACATCATAATCGTTGATATAATACTGACTATAGGTCAGATCAGATCTTTGACGAGTTAACGTCATTTTAAACGAAAATGTATGTCAAATAACTAATAGTTTCTGTTACATTTATTTACATTCAATAACTTCTTTTTATTTACATACATACATAGCTTCACGCTGTATCCCGCATACAGCAAGGTAGGCAGAGGAAACCTAGTGTTAAGATAATCCGTTTCCCACTTTCCACCGAACTGCAATTGCATTGCGTGCTAAGTGGCGGAACTCAACGTCGCACTTTGCCTTGTTACCAAACCCAGAAATTGAAAGATAGGAGAAAACCTGGCTTACATGCCATCGAACCAGAACACATCATTGATATTTGGCGGTTCGTCTTTGACAGTGGTCGCGAACCATACGGAGGACAAACCTCCTACCACCTAACTATCTCTATTCTACCTTGCTGAGAAAAAAGAGAGAAGCTTTAAAATTAAAATCCTTTCAGTCCCTTAATTTTACGTAGTATCGCGGGAATCAGTTTAATCTGACGTTAGATAAATTTGTTTACTTTGTCGAGGAACGCGCAACACCGACTCATTAGGCTGATTTAACAAGAAAATTGGATGTAAGCTTTTACATTTTTAACTTATGCTAGCGATTTTTTAACACAAAAATAAAAAAAACAAGACGCAATTAACGAGTGACTCTAGGTACAAAGGTTGTATGAGTCAGCGACTTCTGCGTTGAGTTCCGCCTCATGTAAGGTCTCAACTTCCGGCGGAAACTGAACAGTGTCTTGACATTTGACACTAAAGTTCCCTCTGACTATATTTCTATACGAGAAAAATCGTAACAGAGAGATAAAGAAAGACAATTAAATACAGTCGGTCATAATCTATATGTGAGTCTTACTTTTGGCATATTTATAGATATTGATGTCAAATATCAACATATAAATGAATATATTAATAGTAGCTATTCCCCTTGGCTTCGCTCGCGCGGTCAATGGTAATCCATACTACATGCTATAATGTACAATGCGTATATGCTTTAACATGAAAAATTTTAAGGAAACTACATTTTAAAAATTTTTGACAAAAATCATATCTGCAAAAAAATATTTTTTTATTATAATCGTATTTCCTTTGTAGTATTTTTAAGAAGATATGTACAAAGTTTCATAATATGAAATCAATATATATATATAATAAGATAATCAGTTTAGTTGTTTTAGTGTGAAAGCGTAACAAATAAACTTACGTTTACATTTAAAATATGACTAGGGATATTTAGACAAACTTTTTTTTTTATAACAGGGTGGGCAGACAACCTGAGAACCTAATGTTAAGACACACCGTTCCCCACTTTCTGCCGAATTGAGGCATTTCGTCCTGAGTGGCGGAACTCAACGCCACGCTTCGCCTTGTTACCAAACCCAGGAAAATGAAAATACTAAAATTTTACATTTCCTGGAGTGAGAATCGAACCCACAACCTGTCGCGTTTACAGTCGCTCGCTTGTGCCTATGCGTCAGGCGTAGATAGACATTTACACATAATATATGTATATTACACATTCAGTTTACACACCGTAATAAGGCAGTAAATTGTTCGTGTAATAAGCTTTGTACCAGAATTGCTCATTACACAAAGTCTGTCACAACTTACGTAAAACTGACAGCTATGTCACATTAAATATTCATAGAGGCTTATATGTTTATGTCATGACATTATTATATGGCGTGTGTTATGCGCTTGACTGACTCTGGGATGGACACTGGCAATATACTTGATTTCGTTTATATTTTTTATAGTTTTACGCGTTATCAGTCAGGGAGAAATAAGTGTTAAGACACTCCGTTCTTCTTTATATACATACATACATAGCTTCACGTTGTATCCCGAATATAGCTGGGTTGTCAGAAGGAACCTAGTGTTAAGACACTCCGTTCCCCACTTTCCGCCGAATTGAGGCATTGCATGCTGAGTGGCGGAACTCAACGCCGCGCTTTGCCTTGTTACCAAAAACAGGAAATGAAAAATTCCATTTCCTGGAGTGGGAATCGAACCCACAACCTGTGGCGTTCACAGCCGCACGCGTGCCTCTGCGCCACGATAGGCGTTACAGGCGTTCTTCTTTTTCCGCCCGAAATCGGAACACTGCGGATTCGCGACAAATTTGACCATTTTTTAAAAAAGCTTTTTTTCCAGTTATATATGAGTTTTTCGTGTCAGTCACTTAGAAATGCAAACGTTTTATAAATATAGATTACAATTTTAAATTAAATAAATAGAATTTTATTTAATTTCATTATTCCATTAATTTTAAGTTTATTATAAAATGAATAAAACAAAAAAAAACTAGACAGAAAATACCCAAAACGTTTGGAGGTAAGCTGATTATAATTCTGCGCAAATTAGACCCTGTGATTGATTTGAGGATCATGCCGTTCCGACCTAACAAAATCAATATGATACAATTTTTAGCTTTACGTTTTTTCTTGATAAAAAACGACAAAAGCACTCTGTTCTTCCATTTTCTACCTGAAATCGAAATACTGTGTATGTTGTAACTTAATGCAAGCGTTAAATTAAATGCAATTCACGCGGATGAAGGTTGTACACACATCGTGTTCACAGTCAGATATTGTCTCACTGCGCCACGATGGCACAGTACATACATAGCTTCACGCTGTATCCCGCATATAGCAGGGTAGGCAGAGGGAACCTACTGTTAAGACACTCCGTTCCCCATTTTCCACCGAATGGGGAACAGTTAACATTATTTGTTTTAATTATTAATGTCTCGAATTTAAGCGAAAAGTAAACAACGAAGTGTCTTGGCACTGCGTTCTTTCTGCATATCTTTCTTTGCGGGATAAAGCGTAAAGCTGAATTTATTTATTCCTTTTCAAATAGTACGTACATACATAGCTTCACGCTGTATTCCGCATATAGCAGGGTAGGCAGAGGGAACCTAATGTTAAGACACTCCGTTCCCCACTTTCCGCCGAATTGAGGCATTGCATGCTGAGGGACGGAACTCAACGCCGCGCTTTACCTTGTTATCAAACCCAGGAAATGAAAAATTCCATTTCCTGGAGTGGTAATCGAACCCACAACC
>JAKGSA010000131.1:319442-337254 GCA_033558755.1 Philaethria dido
TGTATAGGTGTGTATGTGTGTAAGGGTGCATGAGTGAATTCTGTTTGATAGTGAAAGACTCATATTATTCCGGCTATAAGGTTTTCTGTCTCGTCATAATTTAATTTTAGCAGCCAGTCAGTAAGCATAATTTTACATCTTTGCGAGGTTAAGGGATAAACATTAAGTTTTTCGTTGACTCTGTTATACAGCATAGGACTTAAATAATAATATTGTCTATTTGAGGAAGCCAATCGTCGTGGTTCGATTAGGCACACCTTGTCGAATCTACGTTTAGATGCAATGATACTGGGGTCGTAAGAAACACATTTATGTTTACAGAGGATAGTGCACAAAATGAATAATTGTCGAACAGTCAATACATTACAAACTTGGTATAAATCAGAAGTTGGATAACGACTAGGATTGTGTGTCATTACTTTTAAAATACACCTTTGAGCTCTCTCTAAACGAAGCATTAAACATTTAGTTGTGCCACCCCACGCCGGTATGCAGTATTTTAATATAGATTGGACAAGAGAAAAATAAACCATCTTCAAAAGCTGTTGATTTGCACTAGATCTAAGTTTTTTAAAAATGTACACCAGTTTACGCATTCGGGACACCATTGAATGGATATGTTCAGTCCAGGCGAGACTTTCATCGAGGGTTACCCCAAGATATCTAATGGTATGTACACGAGAAACTGGACGGCAATCGCAATTTTTATCTTGGTTCACGCATATGTGAGCAATGATGGAATAGGGGTCACGTGGAAGTTGGGATTTGTGTCCAAAAGTAATAAATTGGGTCTTTTCGATATTTAACGTTAAAACGTTACAAGATAACCAATTCATTACAATAGCTAGTGCATGCTCGCTGCGCCTACGAGTATCTGACCATGTGTTACCATAAACAATCAGAGCAGTGTCATCAGCGTAGGCGATAATTTGACAATATGGAATTTGTAGCTTACACAAGTCGTTTATGTAGATAAGGAAGAGAATAGGTCCTAGCACACTTCCTTGTGGAACACCGAAAGATATATTTTCCTCACTACTTATAATATTATTTATGGTAACACACTGGGTTCTGTCACTTAGGTAGCTTTTAAAAAGATCATGTGCTATTCCTCGAATACCAATTTTCTCTAATTTGGAAAGTAACAGAGGGATAGACACTGTGTCAAAGGCTTTTGATATGTCCAGAAAAATTCCAACGGTTTTCTTCTTCTTGTCAATATGTTGAGATGTGGTATCAATCAAATTCATAATTGCATCCTCCGTGGACCTATTGGCTCGAAAGCCATACTGGTTGTCTTCAAGCAGTTTATATTTATCTAAATAAGAAATAAGCCGGCCGTTAATCACTTTCTCCAGGATCTTGGATAAGGCACTTAATATGGAGATAGGTCTGTAGTTATTAACTAATTCTTTACTACCTTTTTTGTAAATCGGATGAATAATAGCCTTTTTGAACACTCCAGGAAAAACACCCTTCGACAAACATAAATTGCATAGCCTAGTTATTAAGGGAGCTAGGACATCTACAGCAGCTTTTAATATTGAGACTGAAATGCTGTCCCACCCTACTGCGCAGTTATCTTTGAGGTGGCAGATGATAAATCTAATTTCTGAGTCATCTGTGCTATTAATGACCATCGAAGTTGGCATAAATTGTGAATCTGGTATATAATTCTTATATTTAATAGTTGGTCGAACTACCTTATATACAATCTCCTTTCCAATATTAGCAAAAAAATTATTTACTGTGTTTACTGCTTCATTAGTATTATTTGCTAATTTTAAAAGGTGGCCTGATTCGTCAATGTTCTTTTTTGGAATGTTGGCAAACTGTTTAATTAGATCCCAAGTCCTTTTAGTGTCTTTTTTGGCTTTTATTAATTCATTTTTTTCATAATTCGTTTTAATTTTCTTTAATAAATTATTACAAAAATTCTTGTACCGATTATAAGTAGTTTTTATAATTATATTATTAGGATGTTTTTTTGTGTTCTTGTAGAGTTTGTCACGGTTTCGTATGCAACGGAGTAATCCTGGGGTTATCCAGGGCTTCAGTATACGTTTTTTGCTGGGGACAGACACTTTACGCGAATGATGTTTAATGGTAGAGGATATAATTGAGACTAATTTACTTGCAGAGTATTCAGGATCAGTAGAATTTAGTACATCAGAAAAGTCATGTTTTTCGAGATCACTGACAATAGCAGACTTATTAATATATACGGATGATTGTATTGTTGCTTTATGCGTAGTTAGTAGATCGCAGCAAATGCATATTGGATAATGATCTGTAAAAAGAGTATCCAAGACATAGGTATTCGCGCATTTATCTGTTTTAAGCATTATGTGGTCGAGGCAACTATCATTTCTGGTAGGAAGTAAGTGTGCTGGCAGTAGGCCGTATGTGGCACATAGATTTAGATACTCATCTGCTCGTGGATCTTTAGACATGTGACCAATGTTGATATTTATGTCTCCTATAACCATAATAGTTTTAAAAGTATCTATTAAGTTTAACGTGTACTCCAGATTTTTTATAAATGTACTTATGTTTGTATAGGATGGGGATCGATATAAAGCAACCATAGCAATACTGTTTGAGAGTTTAATTAATAAGCAATTAGCTTCGTCAAACACAGGCTCAATTACTTCACAACTTAACTGATCTCTAATATAAACTACAACGCCATCATTTTGGTTACAGTGATTTGACTTGAACGAACGAAAGTTAGGAATGTTAGGTACAATTGTGACTTTACTCAGCCAACATTCAGACAAGACAAGAACATCCAATTTAAGGGTTAATCTTTTTAGTAAAATCAAGAAAGAATCAAAATTGCAACAAAGGCTACGAATGTTAACGTGAAGGACTTTTAAACCCGTATTAAATTTAAGATATTCTTTACATTGCTCGGGTGAACAAACTAGCGAGTTTGATACCGATATCTCCTCGACATCTTCAATGATAGATTTGTTATTCATGTTTACTATTAAGAATAGCACGTGCCCATATCATTACACATATCATTTTATAAGAAATTTTTAATAGACTAAGTAACAAACAGAGTGAAAGAAAAAATGAAATTAGGATCATAGGAGACTTTGATATTATTATCAATCATAGTATTGTGGTTGTAAGAGTGAATTGTTGTATAGTGTATAGTGTAAGAATTTGTTGTGTAGTATAACATTTTTAAATAATAATTTATCACAATTATAAAATAGATATAAAAAACAAAACGACAAAAAGTATACATAATAAAAAATATAAACTTCATGAAAATAAATTCATATGTAAGTAAGACTAACTTAAAATGAATGGAAACTATTTCAAAACTAAATAATAAAAAAAAAGCTAGTCACTTTGTGGCTTTTAAGTCAGACAACTCAGCCTCATCTCTTATAATTATAAAACGTTCACCTTCTTTTTTTCTTAAAAGTATTTTACCATTTGATATCCAACAGTGAGCATATTGATTCAGTTTAGCAAAATCCCGGGTAAGATAAAATAGTCTTTTCATCCTAGGTGATAAACTTTCAGATATGAATATTGGTTTAGATGGACCGTTTAGCCTTAGTTTATCGGTAGTCAATCTGTCGTTTACTCTATTAGCCCTTCTATACATACGTATCATTTTTTCCTTCATCATTACCCCAGTAAAATCCACAACAACAGTTCTAGCTGCCGGACCTTGAGACTTAATGCGAAAGACGTCTTTTATTTCGTTCGGTTGTATTGCAACATTTAAACATTTACCGACTGACACGATAGTGTTAAGTAGGTTTTCTTTGGATTCTGAAGGAACTGTCGGTATATTTCTTACTTCGATGCAAGTTGATTTAGACAATCGTTCGTAGTTATCAATTTTGCTCTGCAATTGTTGTATCTGTTGAAAATCTTTTTGACGTTCTAATTCCAGTTTTTCAATTTGACTAACTATTGAATCGTATTTTTGTGATAAAAATTCGATTGATGATTGAATTTCGCAGTTTTGTCTTTTTATTTCACTTAGAGCCACAGTAAGATTTTCAAGTTTCAGATTTTGCTCCGTTTTAAAAACATCCATTATATCTTTCATTTCAGCCATAAAAGAGGCCAATCTTTCTCCCATATCATCTGAAGGAGTACGTCTTCGCTTGGGACGATACGTAACATTTAGTTTCCCGTCGGTATCAGTACCCTTACTTTCTTTATTCACACTTGGTTCCGATAGGCCATGTTGCAAAGGAGAAGATAAAGATGTTGAGGGAGGAGTTCGTTTTAGCGGCATTGTTATAACAAAAATAATAAAATAAAAAAACAATAAATATCCTCAAAAACAAAACACAAAAAAAAAAAAAAAAAAAAAAAAAAAAATTGAAACAAATAAGTATATTATGCCACGAGGCGTGATTTGAACTTTGTTTTAAGACGAGTAAAATCAGACCCGTACGTAGCTACTCCAAGTGCTATACTTATGATATATGTTTAATTTGTGTTCATGTCTAGTCGTACACTGAGAATGAGCTCAATAAGTTCAAGGTCAGTTCTTTGTCTTGTCACTGATTCATTTGCACAAAGAAAGTTCAACTGTCGTATTTGAATAAAATTCACATAAAACACTTTAGTTCTTCAAGTTCTGTTCACTGTATCACCGATAACATCCATATTGAACATCTAGGCAACTTTTTAAGCTGGATTTACTATAATTTAATAATTTTGAACATTATAAAACAAATAAATTGTGAGGAGCAACTTTCAACGCGTGTACTTCGTTGAACGCGCGGAGGGAGGGGGGAAGAATATGTGAGGATATTGATTATATTTAATTATTTTTCAATTCCCTGCTGTGGAAAGATAAAGCGTGGCATTAAGCTTTGCCACTCAACACAAAATCTCTCAAATCTGGGCGAAAAGTGGAAATATTTGTATTACAATGCAAATCGTCATTTCGTGAACGCATGACATGACGCAATAAACTATATTTGTCATAACAACTAAAATCTACTGAATCTACTGACGATTAATCAAAATGAAATGACATATAAATATAACACATGACATCTAGTTCATTGTTTAGAATTATTTTCTAATTCCATATCAGATTGATCTGATTATTTATGGTACATAACCACGGAGCTAACAAGCTGTGTGCCACAAATAGTAGTTAGTCATGCCATTTTATAGTTATAAATGATTTAAATGTTTAATTTTCATTTTTTTTTTACTATTAGCTCGCTTTTTCGTAGGTTTTTCAATTAAGATAATATGGAGATATGGAATTTCAACAATTGGCCAAGTTTCGGAATCGGTTTTTTATGTGGTGTAAATAATAATTGTGTCAGAAAAAAATATATATTTAGTTGAATTTTTTTTCGATGAAAATATATCCATAAGCGAATTTAAAAAAATTAAAAATCCATAACATTAATAGAGATCGAATCCCCCAAGTGGGGATCGAACTGACAACCAATCGCGTTTACAGTCAGCCACTGCGTCATACTACGATAACTTCTTATATTATATCTTCAATATACTAAATTCTCAGAAAACCAATGTATTTCCAATATATAACTTCCATTTTCAAAGACACGGTCTATACTCTAAAGTACATAGTCCGAAGTGAGACAAGTTCTAATTCATCTCTAACAAGTTGCCGGAGCCGGAAGTCGGGCAATGGGCAGAGATCTCCAACTGAAAGTCCTTAGGCCGATTTGCGAGGAATCATTTCCATTGAATGAATGAATGTTATTGAATGCCTTTTACATATTAAACAGCTCAGTGAACCGATTTTACAGTGAGGGTTCATAAAAATCGATTATGTTTTTTCATGATGTGCTTTTTTTCAGGATTTTTTACTTTATAACTTTTATTGAGTGGAGTTGATTTTTTGTCACTTTTGTGTTTTTTGGCACTTTTGTATGTATTGATATTTGAGTGAATAGTAATTGGTATTATCTATAGTGAGAGCCCATATTACAAATATGTGCTATTTGTAATATGTGCTATTACTATCGATAACGCGTGTCGTGGCGCAGAGGCACAAACGTGCGACTGTAAATGCGACAGGTTGTGGGTTCGATTCCCACTCCAGGAAATGTAGAATTTAGTATTTTCATTCCTTGGGTTCGGTAACAAGGCAAAGCGCGGCGTTGAGTGTTGCGGGTTGAGTCTGCCACTCAACCCGCAATGCCTCAATTCGGCGGAAAGTGGGGAACGGAATTGTTGAAAGAGAATGGAGTGTCTTAACACTAGGTTCTTTGGTTCGCTCTGCCTACCCCGCTATATGCGAGATACAGCGTGAAGTTAAAAAAAAAGAAAAAAGAACTATCGACATACGAAGTATACATTAGAGTAGAGTACCATAAAATTCCATAACATTTTCTCAAAATGAAGAAATAAATTAATAATTATTAAAAGCCAATGTGACGATGCAACAGCATCTAGCTATAAACAATAATGATTGGTTGTTAGTTCAACGCCCACTCGCAGAATAATATTTACATTTTCTCATACCTACGATATGATAAGACAAAGCAAGACCTTAAGTTTCAGCATTTAATACGCAATATACCGATTTCGAGCGCAATTTGAAGAAAGGAGTGTCTCGACACTAGGTAAATATACAATTTAGCTCTGCAAAGAACAATAACTAAAATATCTAAAGACGTCATGTTTTTCTTATGACAAATTTCAAGTGAACTCAGTCGTTAACCCACAGAATGCGAGACGCGTAAGGACCTTTGTCTGTTATTCTGTACATGCAATTAAAAGTTATGTACTTCAGTATAACTACACCATAGTTCCCTCAAAAACGATCTTCCTAACTTTTAAGCTAGCATGATGACAAAATGCCTAAAAAGGATAAGCTAGTTAGTGAAGCTAGAGCACAAATGTAACAAAGCTGGGACCCATGTAGAGTCCTTACTGAAGACTCACCCAATTAGAGTAGGAAAATTTTGTAGTTGCTGAAATACTTTGTACCATTGCTAGCATTTTTAAAGAGAAAATGATGAATTTCTTTACTTTCCACGTATACTTCTAAAATGATGTGTTGGTTGACGTAACTTAACGCTGTACTTTTTCTACCCAGACTAAAAATATTAGTTTAAATATACACATTCCCTCAAGTAAGTACTAAACCAATAACCATCGCTTGTATAGATTTTTTCTAAATATTACACGGTGGCAAGTAGTTTGACCCCTTAACATACACTTTTCGTCTCTACAATAAATTCAGAAATTAAAAAAAGGTAAATCGGAAATTTCTTTTGAAATAATTTCAGAGTCAAAAAAATGGACTTATTCGATTTATTAAACTATATATACATACATAATATGAAACGCTTGCATCACTGAGTCACTGAGATACAAAATACATGTGAAAATACTGGCGATTGAAAACTATAATTCGATATAAGGCTCCATGGGGAGTAGAAGGGAGCACTATTAGAGGATTTCCCGACGAAATAGAAAAAAAATATTTTTTAAGTTTTTAGGTTTTCTAGTCCACACAAACGAGTCCATCAAGATATATCTAGTAAATTAAAAAAAAATTGTAAAGGTTAAATCAATTTTTTGATGTCTTTCAAAATAATTTCAAATTCAAATTAAAATGAATTTATTCTATCAATCTTAAATAATCTGATGAAATTTATTCATCATTTTTAGTACAAGGCCTACAGAATCAAGTTTATAATTTACCTTGGCTCGTCTGCTCCAGTGGCTCGAAAATTCCCTTTTCTTTGTCAGAAACGTGCAAGAAGCGAGCATGAATTTCTGTCAAACTCCCTAACGCATTGTGAAAGGAAGTTTATATAAAATATACTTAAATTTACACCTTATGCTTTCAAAACCTTTTGTTTTTGTTGTATTTTGTCTCGTTGTGAGAATCTGAAAAGATAATAAACGTTCTGTTTTGATTGATGAAAATGATTGAATAGAAATTGGAATTTTTTAAATTATTTTTCCTTTTTTCGCATCAGAATAAAAATAATATATTGACGATCCCAGTTTAGCTTGAACATATGAAATTTGGATTTCTGAAATTTCTGAAATTTTTCGCGTTGAATTCGAGTTGAACTTTTTTGTTATTATAATAGGTTTTATACATTTTATATATAGTCTTTTTTTTGTCTTAGGCTGTATCCCACACACAGCAGGGTAGGCAGAGGGAACCTGTGAACCTAGTGTCAAAATACTCTGCTCTCCACTTTCCGTCACTCAACAATATTTTATTCTCTCTATTATATCGAATTACGGTACAAATGAACGATACTGTGGTTTTATTCAGATTTCAGGCGGTTTAGTGAGTAATTTTCGAATAATGCGAAAGCGATGTCAGCGTCCCGCGGCCGCGTCACGTACATGTAATCGCTGTTCTCGTAATGAGACGGTTACAATTGTACGCAAATTTGAATTTGCTAACACTGTCGTTTTAAAGGTGTAAACCGTGTTTGAAGATTTCAACGATTTAATATAAAGTTATGGGGAACACAGAAATGAAATATATATATGTCGGAGACGGTTATTAGTACGGACCGATAACTGAACGAAACACGAAAAAAAAAACTCGCAAGCTAGGAACTGTTACCTACGTTTAGTTATAACCGTGTTCATAAAATTGTGAATTGTGTTTGTGTTAATTGTGTTCTCTTTGTCTCTTTGTTCGATTACCCATTTTATACGCCCACTATTTCAAATGACGAGGTTAATAATACGGCCCTGCCGACATATAGATAGCAGTGGCGAAGGGGCAAAGGGTGAAAATTTTATATATGTAAGCCGGTATATATAAATCCGACCTATAATAATATATATGTATAGAATGTAAAATTTTTGTCGACCTTGTTTTTTTTGGTGTCCCTAATCTCGCAAATCGTCAGTTCAACCTACTCAAGCTGAATAACTGGTAAATCCGCTACTAATTTATTCTAATTTACAAAAAGTAAGCCGATAGGACTCGTGTTATATGGACGCTTCGCCACTGGTATGTATGTATAAATATTGGGATTTTTATATAAAATGATTACGATGTAGAATGGTGATGATTTCACGTCTTTTCCCTCATAGTAAGGTAGTTAGGGATAAACCAGTGTCAAGATACTCAGTTCTTCACTTCCTGCTCGAATTAGAGACACTGTATGTGTAAATTCACATGACGCGGATACAATCAAACACTATCACTGCGCCATAATGGTCTCAATTTCTACTAAATTTAATATTCAAATCACTCCAGTATCAACAATCCGATGCAGCTCTCATTTACTATCGATACGTTATGAAAATTACATGGAAAGGATATCATTACATAGAAAATGTGTTTTGGGCATGTTTAGAGGTATGCGCTCTAAAGCAATAATTTCGCTGGTTTAATAGGCTTAGTAGAATGTTCATTAAGGCTTTAAACAACCACGATTTGTGTTTGTGTTGATTATTGACTGAATCCGGAGGCGATTTGCTGAGTGAAGATTACTTCCGGTAATTGTTTTGTAACTTAATGGAAAACTAAAATAGGAAAGAGCAGAAAAGAGTATGGACACCGAAGTTTTATAGTGTATTCATTTAGTAATTAAAAAATATATAGTATTATAAACACCTGTCGTTGCGCAGAGGCACAAGCGTGCGACTGTAAATGCGGCAGGTTGTGGGTTTAATTCCCACTCCAGGAAATGTAAAATTTAGTATTTTATTTCTTGGGTTTGGTAACAAGGCAAAGCGCGGCGTTGAGTTCCGCCACTCAGCACGCAATGCCTCAATTCGGCGGAAAGTGGGAAACGGAGTGTCTTAACACTAGCTTTCCTTTGCCTACCCTACTATATGCGGGATACAGCGAGAAGTACGTGGTATTATTTACAGCTTGAAGCGTTACTGCATAGTAGAGTAATCAGAGAAAATCTAGAGTTATTTTTACACATTTTCCGCTCAAAATCGAGACATAACTAGTGAAACGTCGAACTTTGCAACGTGATTTATCCTACTAGAGCTTAGAAATTAAAATATTTTAAATGTGATCATTCTTCCAAGTGAAATTGAAATCCAGAATTATCATGATAATTTTAATTTGTCAAAAATTAAGAAATTTTTTTACAGGAAGTTATCACATCAGATGTCAAACCAGCTCATTGTCGGTCACGTCGGTCATCACGGATTCAAAACAGCTAGCAGCTCGAAATACAATACCTAAAAGAACCGAAGAGAAAGTTAAACAAAATTCTACCATAAATAAATTACTAATCTTATACATACAAGCAATTTAGAATAATATGAGATATGAAATACCTCTAATTCCGTGGTAAGCGTAAATCCAGTTGCTACGCCAATTACATTTCACTGAATAACACTCATTGTAACAAAGATACTTGAGGGTTAAATTATATCCATACTATTAACAATATGAAACAGTAACAATTGCTAACGATTTGAAATTTGAATTTGATTATTGGCGAGACTTAGTACTCTTTATTATTTTAGGTATTTCATCAAAAGTAACTAAATAATTTTCGCAAGGCAGACCTCAGTTGAATTTCGAGAATGTAGTATCTATGATACTAAAGGGAAGTGACGTAAAACGTATGAGGACCCCTCAGAGGGCTTGCATGAAAATGACTATGGACGAAGCTAAAAAATTATAAAAAGAAAGGGTAGCGTTTGGCGCTATATTCTCTCTGACTACCCCGCTAGGGATCGAGCGTAAAGCGAAGTTAAGTTAAGGTAATCTATAAGAGAATAAGGGAAGGGAAGGGAATGTTTGAAGAAGTTAATGTTTCTGGACGAGGAGACTAGCGACGAGGTTCTCTCTGACTGCCTTGCTAGGCTTAATGGGTGGAGCTAAAGAAAATAAATTACATGAACATTCTCTGAAGTAGGGATCAATCCCACCGTCATTCTGTTTATAGACTGAATTCATATAACAAATATGTTTGATTTTTTTCATAATATTATTTAAATGAACTGATATACTAAAAACTGAATGAGTGATACTTTAAGATTCCGAGTTTCAAATTCTTAATAGTCCATGATTACGGCTATCATCTGAAATATCGAATTCAAAAAGCTACTCATTCCCAAAAAAAATAAATTAAATGTAGCACATAATTGGACCTATTAGAAGACCCACTGACTAAACAATTGGTTATGGGTTTGATACCACTCTGATAACGGGATATGACGAAATATTTCGTCATACATAAAAGCCTACTGCAATGGACATGACTACATTTTCGTCATGGAAATTAATTGTAATATATTGAACGCATTACGTTCTACGTTGTTCTTATCTATTAAATCTTAGAGTGGTTATATATACAAGCCATCATGTTGACGATCAGTTTTCAGTTTTCATGTAAAAAATTGTGAAACGAGTGGAACAAAAGTTTATTCCCCGGTTAACAGATTAAAATGGTTCTCGCTTGTTCACTCTTGCAAGGCAAAACGCGGCGTTAAGATCCGCCACACAACAGGCAATACAAAAAAATAAAAATATATCATTTAAAACATATTAGTATTCAGTATAAGGTAGCAATTACTTGGTTTATTACACTGATTATTTCATAAGTCGCTAATGGTTATTTTTACACGGCGGCGTGAGGAACGTTGATGGCCTCGATTAATAACAACTATTGCCTCATTTATCATTACGTTTCTCATTCCCCTATAATTATTGCCAATTGTTACAGAATTGTATTTTATTTGGGGAAGTCATATGTGTTAGAATCGTATATTTAAGTGTATGTTATACTATATTAGCAGTGTTGTATATACAAAAAAAAATTTTAGTACGTTTTTTCTTGGGACACTAGCGCCTGTTGTGGCGCAGAGGGACAAGCGTGCGACTGTAAACGCGACAGGTTGTTAGTTCGATTCCCACTCCGGGAAATGTAAAAATTTAGTATTTTCATTTCCTGGGTTTGGTAACAAGGCGAAGCGCGGCGTTGAGTCCCGCCTCTCAGCACTCAATGCTTCAATTCAGCGTTGAATTCCGCTACTTCACATGCAATGTCTCAAATACGAGCAGACAGCGGCGTATGGATATGGTAAAGTATGGTAAGGTAAGTCTCTCTCTGACCCTGTTATGGAGGGTACAGCGTAAAAGTTTATCATTTGAACTCTACATAAAAAAATAATACAAAACTTACTCCCTATTTACATTTCCATTTAACTTGACAAAATCAAACGTAACTAACTTAAATCAGTCCCCAAAGTAGAGTTGCTTTAAAACCGGTAAAGTTGTCTATTTGACTAAGTCTCTGACTTCATTAAGAGAGATGCAGACGGTAATCAAATATATACGCCTGTTAACTACACCGCAGGGATGCACTAGAGTGCATACGATATCGCTGTTCTGGTTAGATTGACTGTCTGTCTTAGAAGTTAGGTTCTTTTAGAGTTATGCTTTAATATATATATATTGTTAGAATAACCATGTAGTTTTTAGTTGCATTTTGCAAACGTCACACGCCATATAAAAGCGGCCGAGTTTAAAAAGAAGGGGATTCTATTCTATTCATTCGACTCGGGTGTGGTTTGTGACAGTTGCAATCTGCGGTAAGCCATTTTGTTTTTCATCTTAATTATTTATGTGGTAATTATTATTTTATGTTTGTAAAATGGAGTACTGTGAATCATTGTATTTGTAGTAAATTTATGTTTATCCTGACATTTGTCTTTTTTTAGTAAAATTCCACCTCTGACGCTAAAATCAGAAGTGGGATTCGCCTGTGCTCACAAATAAATTAGTTTTGTTTTATTCGATTTTCCAGCTTCATCCATTTTACAAATCATTTGTTTCTTATTTGTTGAATTGTTCAAAATGCCACAACCATCACGGTTTCGTGAAAAATCATTTGATTCGCCGCGTCGGAAGGCGAAGCGCAGCAGATTGCAACACCACAACCACCGGTCTCGTTCGCGATCTCGTGAGGCTAGTTATCCTTCGCGGTCTCGCTTAAATCGGCGTAGTACACGGTCTTCTAGTTATCGGGCTTGTTCACGTTCGTATCATAGTCGATCGCGATCTGGTAGTGGTTACCATGCCGTTCGCGCGTTAGCCACGTAAGGTCTAATAGCACTAGGTACCGTTTGCGTTCTCATAGTTATCGGTCCGAGTCCAACAACAGAAAATGTAGATTCACGTCACGTTGCATTCGTTCTCGAAAAAGGCTTAGCTCCGATAGATCGGTAACAGATAATTTTAATCGTAATGGAGACTCTGTCAAGACAGCGTTAGGATCTATCATGTCACGGTTAAGCGCAATTGAGGCGAATTCGATAGGTAGTGTGCAGTCCTCGTTACCCGCTTTTCTCGGCACATTTTAGAGCGAAAGCGCATCGATGCCAGCAAAACAAGTGCTCGCAGATGTGCTGCAGAGTATTACAAAATTTTCAAAAACTACAAATTATTATATTTCGAATTTTGATCCGGCTGTAAATAATTTTGAGATGTGGTGCGACGAAGTAGAACGAGCGGCGGCTAATGCTAACCTTACTGTAGATAACTTGGTCTCCTTTTTGGCAACTTATGCGAAGCCTGCTCGTTTCAAAAATGACTCTCGGGCGCCGTTTAACTCAGTCAAGAAACGCAACACCAATAGGCATAAATGTTACGGTTGTGGACAGATCGGTCATTTGCAAAGCTATTGTAGAAATCGTAATTTTGCTAAGCTGGTAGTATGCACTTTTTGCAAAAAGGACTGGACATAAGAAAAGTGATTGCTTTGCTAAAGCTCGATCGGAAAATCAAAATAGGGACCAACGCAAGATTAATTTTTGTTGTGAATTATCGGATGGTAGTGTAAGAAAGGATGTGAGTACTGCGGTGATACAGGGGATACCAGTAGACGTTTTAATCGATACAGGTGCTTTGAATGTGTCCCTTATATCATCGGAAGCGCTGAAACATTTCGCGGGTCAGCGTAGGAAAACTTATTGTGTGAATACATTAGTTTGACTGTAGAATTTCGTGACATTTCACTTGACATAGATTTTATTATTGTTCCTGCCTCATGCATGAACACGCCTACCATCATTGGGACTGACGTTCTTAACCGCGACGGGGTGACGTATGTTCGCACGAAATACGAATCTTATCTCATGCATAAACCCAACGTGACAGTAAATGTGGTTCAGGCGATTAAACTTAATGAAATAAACTCGCCCCTGCAGGGCGAAGAGCTCAGCTCCTTAATGATGGTGATAGACGAGTTCTCTTCGTTTTTCATTTCTGGAACTGCTAACACAACAGTAACTACAGGCTCGATGAACATTAATCTAACAAGCGACTCTCCTATAGCTTACCATCCTTACCGACTGACACATCAGGAAAAACTTAAGGTCCGCGAAATAGTTAAGGATTTGTTAGATAGATGTTAGATTAGTTAGATAGATGCTACGGGCATTATTAGGGAATCGAATTCGGAGTACGCGAGCCCAATCATATTAGTCAAAAAGAAAGACGGTTCCGATAGAATGTGTGTTGACTTTCGCGCACTCAATAGCGTTACCTCCAAAGATAGATATCCTCTTGCGTTGACCGAGGACCACATTGATCGTCTTGTCATTGTCATTGATGAGGGCTCCATTCATAAAACAGGTTTCGAAACGCCCGAGGGACATTACGAGTTTTTAAAAATGCCCTTCGGATTATGCAACTCTCCCACAGTTTATCAGCGAATTATCAACAACACTTTGCGGAGATTCATCGATGCCGGTAACGTTCTTGTCTTGATCCTTAGTCAGTCCATTAGCGAGGGTATCGTGTTGTTGCGAGAAGTTCTCAAAACCCTTACTGATTTCGAATTATAAATCATGGTCAGGTTAGGTCGAGCCCCAAGAAAATCGAGACGTTAGTAAACACCCCAACTCCGACAAATGTCAAACAAGTACGCCAACTCCTGGGACTTACTGGGTACTTCCGTTGGTATATAAAAGACTATGTGGCGAAAACTACAAGTATATCGCGACTTACCAAAAAGGACGTCAAATTTGAATGGGGTCCTGAACAAGAAAATGTTCGACAGTACATAATTGACCAATTAACAAACGAACCGATACTTGCAGTTTTCGACCCAAGTCTCCCTACCGAACTTCATACCGATGCAAGTAGCGCTGGCTACGGGGCTGTGCTGATGCAAACGAGTGGAGATGGGGAAAGCGAGTGGTCGCATATTTCAACAAAGTTACCGAGGGAGCTGAAAGCAAATACCACTCTTACGAATTAGAAACCTTGGCGGTCGTCAAGGCGCTGCAAAATTTCCGACATTATCTCATTGGCATAACGTTCAAAATTATAACTGATTGCAACGCGTTGAAGGTCACCGAGCGCAAAAAGGATTTGCTTCCTCGAGTTGCGCGCTGGTGGATTTACATGCAAGATTTTAATTTTACTATTGAATACCGAAAAGGCGTAATGATGAGCCATACAGATTATTTAAGCAGGAATCCACCAGTCAAGCGATTTGTGGAGGTCAATCACATTGATAGGCTTGCCAACTGGGCACAAGTAGCTCAGTCCACGGACACTGAGACTCAAGAACTGCTTCAAAAATGTAGAGACGGTGAGTTGGATTCAAGTTGTTACATTAACAAGAACGACATCCTCTATTATCGCTATTCCCCTGTCGGTGAGGAACAGCGGTTGTTATGCTTTGTCCCCAAAGGTTATCGTCTCAGCTTACTCCGTATTCTCCATGATGACCATAACCATATCGGGGCTGATAAAACTTTACACCTTATGCTCAAGCATTTTTGGTTCCCAGGCCTTAAGATGTTCGTTCGGAAGTACACTTCCCACTGTCTAACTTGCATTTCAAAGAAGCGTGTTCCTAGAGCACCCTGTGAACCTATTTCCTCTTGGAAAAAACCTGTCATACCCTTTAGCACAGTACATGTTGACGTGCTAGGTTCATTGCCAGAGTCAAACGGTTATAAATTCGTATTGGTTCTAGTAGATTCATTCACTAAAGTTTATTTGCTCTATCCTCTGCAAAGACAAAACACTAACGAGCTAAAACGCGTTTTTAACAGCGCTGTCTCACTTTTTGGTACTCCCAAAATGTTAGTTTGCGATCGTGGCCGTATGTTTGAAGCTTCCACTTTTTCCAATTGGATTTCCGAACTCGGTTGTGATATTGATTATGTTACTCCCGAAATGCATCACGCCAACGGCCAGGTCAAGCGTTATATACAAACCATCCTCAACATGTTGCGCATCGAGAGCAGCAATAATATTACAAGTTGGTCGGACTCTTTAAATAAAATTTAGCTAGTTCTTAACATCACTAAGCAAAAGACGACTCAGCACTCTGCTTTATTTTTGTTTATCGGTACTAACGCTGCCACTCCTGCTTTCCGTGCGGTGATCCGTGAAGTCACCGTGGAAAATTCAAGCCCCAACGCCGAGGCGACAAGGGAGCTTGGTAGAAGTCGTGCGAGATGTCTACTAAAGCAGAATCAAGAGCAACAAGACGCCCGTGTCAATCGTCAGCGACATCTTCCCAAAGTTTTCCAAGTGAACGACCAACCTTTTGTTATAAAGTATTCACAGTGTACGGGAAAACATGATGCGGGTATGAGAGGCCCATATCGTGTGACGAAAGTCTTGCTCAACGACCGCTACGAGCTGAAACTGCTCAGCGGTGGTGTAGAGTGGTGTCCTGAGAGTTGCTTTGCATTCTTTCAAAGTAAACGTGCGAATTAATTAATTTCTTTTGTATGTTACAGTTCCGTGGCTGCTGATTATGTATTCGTGCGCATGAATGTGTGCGCGCAAGGTGCTACCCACGCGGGTGCTAGCGAGCCACGAGTTTCGAGTGCACGTTGTGCGCTCTGTCGCATATCTGTGCGCGAGCTGAGCTGAGAAGCTGGGCGTTGGACAGCGAGGCTGGGCGTTGGACAGCGAGGCTGGGCGTTGGACAGCGAGGCTGGGCGTTGGACAGCGAGGCTGGGCCATATACATCGAGTGGGCATACTGCTCGGCTCGACTGCAGCTGTGTGCTGTGTTTTTGTGTTCATACGTATGTTGACGCAGATGCGGTGCACTCTTAGTTCTTGGGTCATGTGAGCTGGTCTTAAGGTATGTGGGTGTCGGGCGAACGCCCTCCCCTTGAAGATACCTTCCGCACTGGCGGCGCAGTCTAGGAGTGTACTCGCTGGTGAGGTCCCGTATTGATGGGACTTCCGCTAAACGTCAGAGTGATGGTACCGAACGCATCGGGCATTAACTTGCCTGTATGCTGTGATACTCGAGTGGGGGGATAGTTTATAATGATCTTGTGCACAAGTAGGTAAAGTCAGTATACATGAGATGCATGTATTGACAATGAGAGTGAAGAAAGTTTGTTACAGACTTATTGTAGGACAAACTGTTTCGAGCGAAAGAGTTGATGAAAGAGGGCCTTGAATGTGTGACGTTTGAAAGAATAGGAATTGCAACAACTCATGGCGATTCTGTTTGTATAAAAATCGTGTTGTACGGACAGAACTGATGTATCTAGCCGTGATGGCCTGAGCACCCTCGAATGAATTTTGACGGTAAGCCTTGGGCCTAGCAAAGATAGTAGCGGTTCTGTGAGTATGAACAGCGGGCTATGCGAGCAGAGTAGCTATGGCTTGGGCACCCTCAAATTATTGTTTGACGGCTAATCGAAAGTGTCCCTATGCTTGTTTTAACAGATTCTGACACTGATGGCGAGGATTCTACCGAACCGTTGCTTAGCTCATCATCCGCACGTCGTGCTGAAGACGTTGAAGAGTACACCGAGGACGGTGCACGGTCAGGAGAGGCCGTGTTAGAATAACCATGTAGTTTTTAGTTGCATTTTGCAAACGTCAC
>JAKGSA010000131.1:347256-380034 GCA_033558755.1 Philaethria dido
TGGGAATCGAATCCACAACCTGTCGCTTTACAGTCGCACACTTGTGCCTCTGCGCCACGACAGGTGTTGCTTTAATATTGTTTAGGAATTGGAATTGGTATTTTAGCCGATTTGAAAAAATGAGGATTTAATTCGACTCTATTTTTGTATTTGTTACCGCATTACTTTTTACGATGTAAACCAATTTTGACTATTCTTCTCTCTTCTGATGTGTTCTGATCTGATGTTCCGTTTTAATTTAGTTAAGTTGAGATTAGCAGTTTTTGAGTTATTCGTAATAATTGGAAACAGTTTTCAAATACACACGCCTCTCAATTACACCGCAGAAATGCACTAGAGTGCGTACGATATCGTTGTTCTGGTTAGATTGACTGTCTGTCTTAGGAGGAGTTAGGTTCTTCTAGAGCTATGCTTTATATCGTTTAGGAATTAGAATTAGTATTTTTAAATTAAAGCATATGTAAGAAATTTTATGTACATATCAGCAGGTAATTTCTTTAAGTTTCAAATTAATTACTACAGACACTAGTTTAAATATATTTTTTAAATATAATGACTTTTTCAGTGGTAGACGTACAAGCAAAAATAGAAATAGCCATAGAAAGCTGAAATTTGATATGTAACCTTTTTGGGTCTCGAGCTCCAAAAGAGGATTTCACGAATTTTAAGTTTTATAGTCTACAGAAATGAAGTCACAAGATATAATTTGTTAATTAATAAAATTAAAATACACGAAAATTTAAATAATTTTACTAGCATTTATTTTTTCCTTGCATATTTAGTATTTTTATAATATTATTATTGTAAAGTTAGTATATTAATTTCCTCACTCTAGTAACAAGGCAAAGTGCGGCATTGACTTCCACCACACAGCTCGCAATGCCTCAATTCGGCAGAAAATGGGGAACGGAAAAAACGGAGTGTCTTAACACCAGGTTCTCAGGTTCCCTCTGCCTATCCTGCTATATGCGGGATACAGCGTGAAGCTAAAAAAACCCCAAGTTATCGATAAGAGTAAGCTGTACAATACAAACTATGTAGACGGCTATCGTCTAAAAGCAATTTTAAAAGGCTTACCCGCAAGATGTCGGGAGTTAAGAAGCAATTAACCGTTACACTGAAACTAGTGAAACCTAAACGAAGATATTGAGTTTATTTTGAAATAAAATTGTATGATATTCTTTAATTAGTGAGTTAATAATTTAGATTGGATGATATTTATAGAAGATTATGTACAAAAACGGTTGCAATAAAACAATAAGTATTTAGTATACTTACAAAAAGCTAAAGTTAGATAATTATTTCTCTTTTTTTTTGTCTTCAAGATATTCAGGATATGCAGAGGGAACCTAGTGTTAAGACACTCCGTTCTCTTACAACAATTCCGTTCCCCACTTTCCGCCAAATTGAGGTATTGCATGTTGAGTGGCGGAACTCAACGCCACGCTTTGCCTTGTTACCAAACCCAGGAAATGAAAATACTAATATTTCCTGGAATGGGAATCGAACCCACAACCTATCGTGTTTACAGTCGCACGCTTGTGCCTCTGCGCCACGACAGGCGTTATTATTTTTCTATTACTATTATATCTTCAATTATTATGCGCTTCAGTAAGCCAAAACACGGCGTTAAGATACGTCACTCAACATGCAATGTTTTGATATAGAGAGGAATGTGATGAAAAATTATAAACATGTAAGTTTTTTTTTCTTTTTATCATATGAAAGCTAGGTAACGAAAAATGTATAGTTATAATCATTTCATAATTCAAATACTCGTCAGATCCTATTTAAATTTAAATAAGACCATGCCAGAAGCACCATCTATTACATAAAAAAATAAATATCAAAATTGCTCTCATGCAGTAAAAAAATATGCAGAAACAAATTATTTTTTTCCCTGCGAGGGGACGGGGTTAGTATACAATTCCCCTTCGCCGCTGGGTAGCGTCCCGTAAGAGGCGGATATCTCAGAAGGTAGGAGGTACGTCCTCCGTCTGGCTCGCGACCACTATCATGTCAAAGACGAAACGCCAAATATCTTATGATGTGCTCCAGTTCGATGGCATGTAAGCCAGATTTTCCCCTTTGCCACCCACCCTTTCCCTAAATGTGATGGTTCCGATAGTGGAAGACTACATTGCCCTCCCCTTCCATCTGTATCCTCTAGTTTGGAAACGCATCTACAACATCT
The DNA here is from genome assembly GCA_033558755.1 of Philaethria dido. Lineage (NCBI taxonomy): Eukaryota > Metazoa > Arthropoda > Insecta > Lepidoptera > Nymphalidae > Philaethria > Philaethria dido. The sequence goes on from JAKGSA010000131.1 coordinate 349,451, forward strand.
CTGGTGTTGTAGATGTTCATGGGCGAAGGTAACCACTTCCCATCAGGTGGCCCTACTGCTCGTTTGCCATCCGTCATCCATTTTAAAAATACTTATAATAATAGTAAAAAAATCAGTCAAAATTATAACTTCTCTCTATTGAAGTTCGTTAAGCTATTCAACTATCATTCCCCCGACTCGAAATCGAACCTACAACTACCTATTACACTCAGACCGTCCACTCCACAACAATAGCCTCTAAAAACATAAAATTTCAAATATTTTAAAACAAAATGAACCAACGTTCGTGTTTAACGTATATACGTATTTATTAGTTGTTGCCTCACTAGAGCGTTCTGTACGGGCGCGGGTAGTGCCACGATTTATAACAACGATTTGCCTTTCATCGGAATCGCGAGTGCTTAGCGAAGTAATGCTTTTAAGTATATATTTGTACATTACTCACGCTATTTTGTAATTGTTACTTTATATTTGGAGTTAAAATTAACTTTTTAAATATAACATAATTTTTTTTATCTTCACGCTGTATCTAGCAGGCATGCATATAGCAGGGTAGGCAGAGTGACCCAGAAAACCTAGAGTTAAGACACTCCGTTCTTTTAACATATCCGTTCCTCACCTTCCGCCGAAATGGGGCATTGCATGAGTGGTGCTGAGTAACGCAACTCAACGCTGCGCTTTGCCTTGTTACTAGAGCGAGGAAATGATAATGTTTGATTTCACTTATTATTTTCACGTGCAGGCAATTCGACGGACGGACGGATTCGGACGGAAATAGGGGAACTTGGGCTTTCCCAAGTTCCCCTATTTATAATTCTTAATAGATCGGAGTGTCTTAACACTAGATTATCTGGTTCCCTCTGCACATCTATCTAATTGCAAGACACAGCGTGAAGCTATTAAAAAAAAGAAATTAAACATATCTTGACTGTCAAATGGAGAAGAATGGAATGTCTTAACACTAGATTCTCTGGTTCCCTCTGCCTACCCCGCTAAATGCGGGATACAGCGTGAAGTTGACTATCAAAGTTTGCACGTATTAGTCAACGCCCTCTACATATCTCTCTCAATTCTTCCCAAACAAATCGCCTAATAGCTTCTATTGGTCTTTTGATCTGAAAACTTTCGTTTAATTCATATTTATGATTGTATTGTAAACTGCCAACTTATTTAATAACCAAATCTTGAAGTTACACAACTACAGTACTTTGCAAGTTAAACAATGCTTTATCGAGTTTCGTGAACGTTAAATGGTAAGTGGATTTTGAACGGACGATTTGAGCAATCAGTGTTACTATTTTTTTTATATTTTACTATAATATATATACATTATTAATTATTTTTTTAAATTTGAGTCTAGTTATGGCGCGGTGGTACAAGCGTGCGCCTATATACGTGACAGGTTGTGAGTTCGATTTTCACTCCGGGAAATGAAAATATTGCATACTTGTGATAACATTTTCATTTCCTCGCTCTGGTAACAAGGCAAAGAGCAGCGTTGAGTTCCGCCGCTCAGCACGTAATGCCTTTTGGCGGAAAGTGGATTCATCCGGAATCATTCCCTTCCTACCTACTCAGGGAATTAATTATGTATTTAAATAATTTTAATTTTCCCTCGCCGCCACTTTGCCATGTTATACACGACAAAATACAGCGTTAGGTTCCGTCAACTAATTAAATTAGCCAAACTCAAAGCTAACCCAATGTTTCTAAATGGAAAGTGGAGAAGTCTCTCAACCTGATCTCTAATACCTTCTCTACACGAAAATGCTTCTTCTAAAATAAATAAGACACACGTTAAATACATGTTTTTACTTCCCGCACATAGCAGGGCAGAGGAAACCAGAAAACCTAGTGTTAAAACACTCCGTTTCCGTCAATTGAGGCATTGCGTGCTGAGTAAAAGCAAATATTCTATCTAAATAAAAATATAAATAAACCGTATTCGCAATCACCTCTAATGGAAGATAAAAGGATTGACAATGAAAAAATAAAATTTGTGTTTTTTCGTGATTTCAGAAATTGGCTTTAACGGCAAGGGAATTCGATTACAATCAGGATATACGAATATGGGAGTTAAAAAATTAGGTTTACTTATATTTTTATTATGGTGAAAAGCGCGGTGTTGAGTTCCGTCACGTAACTCCTAATGTCTCTCTCGTATGGAAAGTGACATAGGGAGTGCTTTGATATTAGGCTCTCTGACTATCCTACTATGCGAGATAAAGCGTAAAGTTGCAGGCTCTTTTAATTTACCTTCCTTTTTATACATTTATTTTAACTAATGTCCCCGTAAATGCGTTAATAACGCATTGCGTAGTGCCGTATATGTCACTTTATATAAACATGGATGTCAAATCATGGTAGTATGTGTAACATGTATTTTATTAATTTAATATATTTTTATGCATTATTTTTAGAAAATATAATCTTTGTGCACTCCTTCTCTATATAAACTATAAGTGTGCCAAGTATCATGCTCCTCTGTCCGCGTAATATTCGTAAAAAGGGATCTAAAGTTTTTACTTCACGTATTTATATATAGATAAGACAGCGGAAACTAATTAAATTATTGATTTTTGCGTGACTGACAGACAGACCAAGTGCAAACTACTGGTCATAGAAAACTGAAATTGGTCATATAGGTCCCTTATAGTTGTGTAAGGTAACACCAAGAGACGATTTCTTTAATTTCCTATGAAAACCTGAAAAGATGGGATTTTTAGTTTACTCGTTTACTCTAGTTTATTTTTAAATACCTAGTTCTTTCGTTTATTCGTTTCCTTAAGACTTCCTTTCCCCATTTTCCACCGAATTGAGACATTGCGTGCTGAGTGGCGGAACTCAACGCTACGCTTTGCCTTGTTACCAGAAGAAATGGAAATAATATTATTTAATATTTTCATTTCCAGGAGTAGGAATCGAACCCACAACCTGTCGCGTTTACAGTCGCACACTTGTGCCTCTAGTCTCAACATCTAGTTATATAAAAAGCTCAAGTAATATAATTAAAGGCAAACGCTAGCAAACTTTGATAGATTTTAATAGTTTCAAATTCATTAAAATATAAGAGCGAAGAGAATCGCTACGAATAGATTAATTAAAGAATGGAAATTAATTTACTTAGCACTCGCCTTCTTTCTAACTTCGAAAACTTTGTTGTCTTATGTTTTTTACCGAGTTTAATAAAATGAGGTTCTCATTTTTTTTTGAGTGTGTTGACAACATTTTACTGGATGGCCCAATTTTTATTTAATTCTAGATCTAACAAATGTTTTTTGATTTATTCACAATAATGTTACTTTTTGTGATATACAAAAAATCCAAAGTTGGTATTTGAAATACTTTTGAAATGAACCTTAAAAATCAATATGTATGAAAATCGATGTAACAAAAAGTGACACGGAAAAAGGACAAACACATACGTCTGTAGGAAAGAGTGAAATAAATAAAGTTGTTTATGTTTTTTTTTTCAGCTTCACGCTTCTCCCGCATAGCAGTGTATTAATATAGGACGTAGTGTCAAGACACTTCGGTCTCTGAAGAGAATCACTACGGATAGATTAAAGAATGGAAATTAATTTACTTAGCACTCGCCTTTGCTGTCTTATGTTTTTACCGAGTTTAAAAAAAGGGTTTTCACAACTTTAGAAACGAATTGGAACCTCCATCTAACGAAAAAGCGACACGGAAAATAGGGACCAACAAGTAAGTTTGTTGAAAAGAGTGAGATAGATAGAAATATATATGTACTTGGGTATATAATTATAAATATTTATGCTTTTTACCGCTTCATACTTTACCCGCATAACATTATAATCAAAGAAAAGTGTCTAGACACTCCGGTCTCTAGTTTACGTTGAAATTCGACAGAGTTTATTAGAATATAACTGAAATGATGAATCGCTACGAATAGATTACTTAAAGAATGGAAATTAATTTACTTAGCACTTGTCTTCTTTCTTAACTTAGAAAGAAACTTGGTTGTCTTTGCTTTTATTTTATTTTGAATTGGCTTATAAGAGGTTTTTTAAATGTTTTTGTATTCAAAATGCAAAAATAGTGCAACTATACGTAAAAAAAACTATTGATTGCATACACAGTAATCCTGAATTAGTTCATTCATTTAAATACAAACATTTTAAAAATTTAAGATTTTAACAAAATAAGAAAATAAACTTTAAATAAATTGTACTAAGAAGTATCATTATTACGAATAGCTCAAAAACTACTCGTGAGATATCTAAATTTAAATGAGACCATCAGAAGCACTAGCTATCACATAAAAGTTATGCGGTAACACACATAAAAAATACAGTACATTGATAAATCCTTCTTTTTTTGACTTCGGTTTAAGAAAGTACATACTCGTACATAGCTTCACGCTGTATCCCGCATACCTATCCATCTACCTATCCCGCCGTACCTAGTGTTAAGACACTCCGTTCCCCACTTTCCGCCGAATTGAGGCATTGCGTACTGAGTGGCGGAACTCAACGCCGCGTTTTGCCTTGTTACCAAACCCAGGAAATAAAAAATTCCACTTCCTGAAGTGGGAATCGAACCCACAACCTGTCGCGTTTACAGTCGCACGTTTGTGCCTCTGCGCCACGACAGGCGTTATTAAAAATAAAGTAATTTCTAAATTTTCATAGTTTCGTATCTATCATGTCTAATGCATACATATTTTTTATTCCATACATTTCTCTCATTTAACAGAATAAGCAAACAGAAGGGGCGTTTCCTTTAACACAATTAACTCTGAGGAAGATAAATTTCGTCATACAACATGTAATTTGCAACGACGATAACAAATTGTGTCTATTTTTTGTTAGCTTCACCCATCTCCCACATAGATACAAAGAACCTAGTGTTAAGATACTCTGTTCTCCGCTTTTATTTTTTTATAGTATTATTTTCTATAGTATTTTTTGCCGTGCCGCAGAGGCACAAGCGTGCGACTGAAAACGCGACAGGTTGTGGGTTCGATTCCCACTCCAGGTAATGTAAAAGTTAAGTATTTTCATTTCCTGGGTTTGGTAACAAGGCAAAGCGCGGCGTTGAGTTCCGCCACTCAACACGCAATGCCTCAATCTGGCGGAAAGTGGGGAACGGATTCGTTGAAAGAGAACGGAGTGTCTTAATACTAGGTCCTCAGGTTCCCTCTGCCCACCCTATAACTTTTCACTGGTTGAAGCAATTATGACGTTTTTTTTATGCTTCCGATGGGAAAAGGAGCCCATTTAAATTTAGCTACGATCTGATAAGTAGTTTTTGAGTTATTCTTAATAATTTCACTTTTAAGTGCATTGTACTTGAAGTCCGTTATCTTTTTTTATTAAAATGTTTTTATACAAGAAAGTTAAAAGCAACGAAATTAAACCGATACTTTTCCTTTAGCTTTTGGAGTAAAACAATTTTTAAGGTCATCCGGTAACAAAGGTAGGCTGTGTTTGACAGTTCGTATATATACAGAGTACATATAATACAATATTATGTAACTGGAGATCTCTTTGGTTAACAGTATCAAGTTTCTATGTCCATACATTTTATTAGCTTCACGCTGTATCCCGCATATAACAGGGTAGGCAGAGGGAACCTGCGAACCTAGTGTTCAGACACTATGTTCATTTAAGATTTCTGTTCCTGACTTTCCGTCAAATTGAGACAATACGTGTTGAGTGGCGAAACCCAACGCCACGCTTTGTCTTATTACCACAGCGAGGAAATGAAAACGCTAAATATTATTTTTTTTTTTTTTAGCTTCACGCTGTATCCCACATACAGCAGGGTAGGCAGAGGGAACCTAGTGTTAAGACACTCCCTTTCCCATTTTCCGCCGCATTGAGGCATTGCGTGTTGAGTGGCGGAACTGAACGCCGCGCTTTGCCTTGTTGCGAAACCCAGAAAATGAAAAATTCCATTTCATGGGAATCGAACCCACAACCTGCCGTGTTTACAGTCGCACGTTTGTGCCTCTGCCACGACTGAGAGTCGAAGAGTGTCTTAACACGTAGGTTATCAGTGGTAGGTCATCAGGGTGTCTTAACACGGGATACAGCGTGAAGCTAAAAAAAAAATAATTCAGCCGAATGAGAATCGAATTCACAACCAATGACACTTACAATTTAACTACTCCACTACACCACAATGGCAAGTTATAAAAACCTGCTAGAACTCTATTCACGCACAATTACCACTCAAAAGTATTGAAAGTAACATAATAGTCGTTACATACGTGGTCCCTTATACAACCGTATATCATAAAAACCGTTTTCTTTGTTCCTACAGATTTATGTTGCAGAAAAATGTTAGCCGCTATGACTTATGAAAAAATTTGCACCATAAAAATATTTTTACCCACTTCAAAAAAGGAGAAGATTTTCATTTCGACCAATTTGACTCTATTTTTTTGTGTAACCGCATATTTTTTTACTGAGTGAACCAATTTTGAATCTTTTTTTATATGTTTTTTTAGCTTCACACTGTATCCCGCACATAGCAAGGTAGGCAGAGAGAACCTGAGAACCTTGTGTTAAGACACTCCGTTCTCTTTTAACAGTTCCGTCCCCGACTTCCCACCGAATTGAGGCATTAATTGATCAAAACATCGCAGTGACTGTAAGGACGGTTGTACGATCGATCCTGGTCGGGGCAAAAATGAAATTTAAGTATATTTCCATTTACTCATACTTTCAGAGTGCTTAATTTTACATTTTTATCACAAATATTGCCATAAATGCCTAAAAATAAAAATATTGCACACGATTTTACAAAAATATAACACTTGGCTGGAGATCATAAGCGTCGTATTGACAGATCTGACCTCCTCTTAAAATCTAGGAAATGTAAAGAAAATGATACAAAATACACGTCGATATACGGAAATAGCGACTTCAAAGTGTCTCCCACATGTTGTGAGACAAGCTTTTAGCTACCACATATTGAAAATATACTTAAAAATAATATGATACTAAAACTTACAGTCACCCATAAAGGAAAATTTTAGTGTCAAGATATTCCGTTCTCTACTTTCTGTTCGAATTAGAAACATTGCGTGTTGAACTACAAGTCAATTAGCATAACGCATTTATTTAACATTGAGAGAAATAATTTATACATAGTTATTCTCCCGAGTGGGGATTGGACCACTGTGCTGCGATAAGGAGGAGTAATTTTTGAGTTATTCGTAATAATTTTACTTTTTAGTCTGTTTAATATGACATTGGTTTTCATTTCCTGTTAAAATTTTAATTATTCAACTAACAAGTGAAACCGGAAGTGACCAATAGTCCACAATACATAGGGTTCATTTACCAAAGTGCGTCCAGGGAGCCAGCAAACGATGATTAATAACCCCTTGTTTTCTATTTTCACAGAACAATTTGTTCTCGTTGGCTCTATGCTTCTTTCTAAGTTCTCAGAGACGTGCTTGATACGAGTTAATACTGGACGAGTGACTTATTTCATATATCTTTATAGAAGTAGAAGTTTTACGCTTTATACCGATAGCAGGGTAGTCAGAGAGAACCTAATCTTTAAGAGAGAACATTCCGTTTACTGCTTTTTGTCCAAATTTGAGATATTTAATGTCAAATGGAGTAAATAAACGCCGCGCTTTACTTACTAGAGGGGTGCAATAAAAAAAAGCAGTTTCACTCCTCAACACGTATAACAGCTTAGTCAAAGAGAACTATTGCCAAGACACTCCGGTCTCCACTTTGTGACAGACATTGTTAAGTAGTGGAACTAAACGCCGCGCAGTGGAAAATTTAAATTAATTTAAATATAAACATTTCCCCAAGAGAGAATCGAACTCACAACCAATCGCATCTACAGTCAGACTTTAACTCTACATAAGATTTCAGATTTCAATTTCACCAAAGTTTTATATAACTTGGCTCTCATTTACTATTTCACTTACTCCATAGTAGAATTGGGCAAAATAAATTAAGAGAAAACCACAAATAATGTGATATACACCGGTTTTGGGCTCCTGCCAAGTCTACCTGTAGTCATGCGAGAAGATATCGCGCTGAAAAACAAAAGCACTCGCTTCAGTTAGCCTTGTATGCATTTTGGAGTTGGTTTATGATTATTTTTTTGCTAGATTTATATTATATTTGAAACCTAATGTAACAAAAATGCGTCACGATAAAGATACAAACATAAAGAAGATTATATTTAATTTATTTTCACTACCCCTCTCTGGTAGGATAAACCGCAACGTTGAGTCCTGCCACTTGAAGTGTAAGGACTCGAATTTGGGCGGAAAGTATAGAACAGAGGGTTATAACACTAGGTTTTCTCTGACCATCCTGCCATGCGGAATAAAGAGAGAAGGAGATAAATTAAGAGAAAACCACAAATAATGTGATATACACCGGTTTTGATTTCCTGCCAAGTCTACCTGTAGTCATGCGAGAAGATATCGCGCTGATAAACAAAAGCACTCGCTTCAGTTAGCCGTGTATGCATTTCAGAGATAGTTTATGATTTTGTTACTATATATAGCATTATATTTTTTAATTGAAGTGAATCTTTTTTAAGAATTATTGTGATTTGAAACATAATTGAACGAGCGTTGAGTTCTGCCACTTAAAACGTAATGACTTGAAATTCGAGCTGAAGCTAGAGAACGGAATTTCTTGACACTAGATTGTCCCTGACTACCTTGCTTTAGGTCTTTTAGAATTTCCTGAAATTCTAACGAATGGCAAATGGGAAATAATTGTATTTTACAACCAGCAATATTATTTATTTAGATTAAATTACAGCGTTTACAAATATATCAATAAATTTACACTCAATTATACATTATTTGAGATTATCTGCGAGCTCAGACGGACCAAAATCACTTGGCTACTTGGTTAACTAAAGGAAAGCTCACTTTTATCAGATTTTGATGGAAATACTGAATCATAAATATATACGAGTATTAACAGCTTCACGTTTTATCCCGCATAGCTGGGTAGTCAGAGAGCACCTAGTGTCTATATTCTCTAATGGCCGCTTTCCGCCAGAATACGAGACACTGTTTATTGAGTAGCGAAACCTAACGCTGTGCATTGTTTTACTAGATTGGAGAAATGAAAATAATTCAAGCATATTTTTGTTTCAGCTTCACGCTGTAACCTGCATATAGCAGGCGGAAGGAATCTGAGACCTAACGTTAGGACGCTCCGTTCCCCACATAAATCCTCTAAATAGGAATCGAGCCCACAAACCATCGCGTTTACAATCAAATGCTATCCCACTAGGTTAAGATGACCTCAAATGCGAGTATATACTATTTTTTTTATATTATTTATTTTTTTGTAATTTAGGACCTAGTCTTAAGACACTGTTCTCGTCTTTCTGCCCGAAGTCTAAATATTACCTATTGAGTAGCCGAACTCAAAATCGTGTATTGTTTTGCCATATCAGAGAAAAAAAAATAATATAATCGTTCCTGCGTATGGAAATCGAACCCACCAATCGCGTATACAGTCAGACTCTACCCCACTGTACCACGATGGACTCAAATAACTAAATACTAGCAACTCCAGTATGCCAAAAAATTGTAAATAGTCTAGCCTAGGTCTAGTACTAGGTCACTAGTTATTGATGTCCTCAATAAGCTGCGGGAGACTATAAAATTGATAAAACTTTTGCGTTGCAGTAGATGCAGCAATAAATCGTATGTAACACTATAATAGCTTTAAAATTGCGGTTCAAATTTATATATTGCTTTTAATTTGGTATAAATTGACTTTAATACATCGAAACCCTCGTGGCGCATTGGGCGAGTAATTTGTTGTACACGCGGTAGTTGTAGGTTTGATCCCTGCTAAGGCAAATAATAATGTTTAAATTATTTTAATTTTCTAACTCACCCATGGAAAAATGTATGAAAAAATCAGACGACCGCTATAACTGGAAGTCAAATGAGGAGACCTACACCCAACAATGATTATAGTTGAGAAAGCCAAATCTAGAATCGTAGCAAAAAATGGAGAAAGGAAGGTATGCACAATAGCTTATTTTGGACCTAAATATCCATGTGGCACTGTATAGAAGTATTTGAGTATACGCGGGATAATCGTTCAAATTTCTACTTGGGATGATGTTTATATTTAACTAGACATGGAAGGACGTTTAAATATTTTCTATCGCTTTTGGATTTTTTAAAATGTAAAATAAAAGATAGGTCTCAGAGAATAAAGTCTTTTCCGACTTACTTGATATTTAGCGTTATAAATCTGTCTTAAATCTGTCTTGACATCTCGTATAACCTATAATACTGCAAAGTATTATTTTAATCTGTTAAATAAGAAAAGCTAGAAAAATTAACAAACATCAGGACATTTGTCACCAACTATCGCATTTAAAATATTATTTTTAGCTTCACGCTGTATTCCGCACATAGAAGGGTAGGCAGAGGACACCCGAGAACCTAGTGTTAAGGCACTCTGTTCTTTTCTTCAGAAATTGAGGCATTCCGTGCTTAATGGCGGAACTCAACCCCGCGCTTTGCCTTATTACCAGAGCGAGATTAATATAATAATAAAAATTATAGAGCCAAACCAAGTAACTCTATCATAAAATAAACTCACAATAAGATGATTGTGTGATATATTTCATAGGTTTATTCTTCATTACGGTTGCACTATAAAATATTTTACGTTCCCATTCAGTATTCATTTTTCTCTCTTCCCATCAGATATGGGAAATATAAAATAAAGCTGGGAAATTGGTATGTTAGTACATCATATAAAACTCTTGATATTTTATCTCGCGATTTCGTTTGCGTGGAAACAAGTTTTCAAATTTTCTTTGAAATTTTGAAAAATCCTCTTTTAAGATTTTTTTGATGGCCAACGAGCAGAAGGATCACCCAATGGTAAGTGGTTACCTTCGCCCATGGACATCTACAACACCAGAGATGTTGTGGATGCGTTGCCAACCTAGAGGATACAATGGAAGGGGAGGACAATGTAGTAGTCCGCTATGGGGACCACCACATTTTGGGAAAAGGGTGGGTGGGAAAGGCGAAAATAGCAAAAACATGCCAAAATTCAACTTTTTATGAGTAGTAGTTTCGCATGTACGTTAACCGTCAGTCGCTCAGTTTTTTTAATTTATTTAGTAATATTGTGTATATAATGGCGGAATTTAACGCCGTACTCTGTTAAACTATATAAAGGAAACAAAAACATAAATATATTCCAATTTTGTACATATGTATGCAATATTTGAAATGTATTAGTTTCAAGACAACTATATTTTAATTTTACTCCTTTTCCTATAAATAAGAGGGTAGCCAAAAAAAACTTAGTTTACATTTAGTTCTCCACTTCCCACCTAAAATCATTGAGTGTTGAGTGGCGGAGCTTAACGCCGCACTATTACTATAGCAGAAAAATGAAAATAATTATATCAATATCTCATAACATTGTAAAATATTTAAGCAAGCCCTGTTATATTCTAACTTTCAGCTTCAATTGCTTAGGACAAAGGTGGAAAGAAGAGTTCCTTTTCAAATAAATAGAACTAAACAGCACTTGTAAATTATACTCTAATACTAAAAAAATAAAGTTCATTTTAATATTAGCAATATAGTAAATTAGCATCACTCAATTTTGTGAAAGAAATGTAAAGCCAAAGCGTCTGAAAGCAACAACGGCTTACATTTTACTTGTTTCTTTAGAAATTTTTATAAGTTCATGTCAATTTAAATACATTTTAATATTCTTCTGTGGTTTGTGGCTTAGTCGCGTTTATGAGATATGTATTTATTAGTTTTTCCCTGTGAGGGGACGGAGTTAGAATACAATTCCCCTCCGCCGCTGGGTAGCATCCCGTAAGAGGCGAGTATCCCATTAGGCAGGTGGTAGGAGGTTCATCCTCCGTCTGGCTCGCGACCACTATCATGTCAAAGACGAACCGCCAAATATCTTATGATGGTTTTCCCCTTTCCCACTTATCCCCAAAATGTGGTGATTCCGACAGCGGACTACTACATTGTCCTCCCCTTCTATTTGTATCCTCTAGGTTGGCAATGCATCTACAACGTTTCTGGTGTTGAATATGTTCGTGGGCGAACACTTACCATCAGGTTGTCCTTTTGCTCGTTTGACATCCGTTATCCAAAAAAAAGAAACGGAGTGTCTTCACTTTATGTTCCCTCCTTATCAGGAATGTAGTCTCTAATAACATGGGTGTGACAAAGTGGCTTATCACCAATACAGTATAGAGTATACAGCCAACTGTTTGCGGCAAAGACTAATTCGGCTGCCACAGCTTTCTAAACACAATGATTGCGGTTAATTAAATCTATTGGAAATTAGGTTTATGTGCGTAATATTGTTTATCTAACTATTTAATTGTTCGCAGTCACGTTTGTTATTGACTTTTGACCTAACCTGATTTTGTACGATAAGCTTAGTTCTCGTATTAATTAAAATATTATAGTTATAATATAAATGGGAAATTTTGTGAGTATGACTGTTTGTTGGTCTTTCACGCAAAATTTACTGAACGTCTCTAGGTGTAACTCTACATAAATATGGTTTGTACATTAAAATAGCTCATGGGCTATAAATTATAAATATTTTATGTAATTGGGACATAATAAAACTATAAGTACTAGTAAACTATAACAATAATTAAAGTTTTAACAAAAATGTAACGCCTGTCATGGCGCAGAGGGACAAGCGTGCGACTGTAAACGTGACAGGTTGTGGGTTCGATTCTCACTCCAGGAAATGAAATTTTTCATTTCCTGAGCTTTGAGGGCTGGGTTGAGTTCCACCACTCAGCACACAATGCCTGAATTCGACGGAAAGTGGGGAACGGGATGTCTTAACACTAGGCTCCCTCTGCCTACCCTGCTATGTGCGGGATATAGCGTGAAGCTATGTATGTATGATTTCAAGTGGAATTTTATAAGGAATAAAATTATATGTAATAAATCAAAAACTACTCGTCAGATCTTTGGTTACATTTAAATGGGACACAATCAGAAGCATTAGCTATCATATAAAAAAATAATCATCAGAATTGGGCTACCCAGTTTAAAGTTATACACATAAAAAAGTACATTCCAATTGATAACCTCCCCTTTTTTTAAAGCCGGTTATAACTATACTCGTGTATACGGTTAGCATATCAAATATTTTCTTATTATATTTTCATGACATAGTTAATATAGTGTTAAAAAAATGATTTATTTTCCTATACAATGGAAATTTTAACTAAATAAAGGTTGGCAACATTATAAAATAAAATGAGGGTAATAGCTAAAGCCTGTCGAGGCGCAGAGGCTCAAGCGTGCGACTGTAAACGGGTTGTGGGTTCGATTCCCACTCCTAGGAATAGATTCAGCCATTAAGCACGCAATACCTCAATTCGGCGGAAAGTGGGGAACGGAGTGTTTTAACACTGGGTTCCCTCTGCCTACCCTGCTATATGTGGGATACAGCGTAAAGCTATGTGTGTATGTATGCAGGGTAATAGCTAGTAGCTGACATCAAGGACGGAGATTTTGTTAATAAGTTCTTTTATAGGAAAAAAATATATAATTATCAATGCCTAATTCTTAATGTTTATAATAATAGTAATATTTTGAATGCGAAAGTTAGATAATGGATGTTTGTTACTCTTACACACCAAAAATACTAAACGTATCTAGATTACGCTTTAAGGTAACATGGATTATGCCAATAAATGCAAGTTGTTTTTCTGAAACAGATATATTATTACAATCATTCACTCACTCAAATACTTTTCCTACTAAAATAGTAGAAAACCCTCTTTGAAAGATACCTTAATTAAGCACCAGTGACGTGACCTGAGTAACAAGACGTGCCACAGTGTCACGACGTGGACCTGACAGCGCCTGTCAAAAGTTTCTTACACAAAAACAACCTGAGGTCTAAGTTCCTGAAAGTTTTCGCAAGTTTAGATATTGTAGGTGGCCTTTTTCATATAATTTGGGATACAATGTGCTCAGATTCAGTAACTTCACACTTTTTCCAGGAACAGGACTAATCAGAAAGACCTTAGTGTCAAGACACTCTGTTTTCCAATATTACTCATGCGCTGTTAAATGGCGGATGGTCAACGCCGCGCTTTGGACCATATTGGAGATATGAAAATAATGTGGGCTGATGCTGCCCCAATTTGATCTTTATAAACTTGATTATGTTTTAAATAAAAAAAGAGGTTCTAGATGAAACCATCGTAGCACAGTAGGACATCGTCTGATAGTAAGCGCTAGTGTTTGTAGGTTCAATACTCACTCGGAGAAATGATTATATTTAAATTATGTCCATTTCTCCAATAAAGCGCGGCAGTTCTGGCTGAAAGCGGCGGACGGAGGGTCTATACACTAGGTTCATTCTAACTACCCTGCTATCTGGGTTAAAGCGTGAAGCTGATAAGATTAAAGTTTTTATATGCAAAGACCTATGTAAACTAGTTGAAATTGACCAACTTCTTAGATATTTGCAGAATATTTAATGAGAATCCAGGTCATTACGTGAGAAAACTTTTAGTTTGCGGACAACAGACGGCTGAGATGGTATTAAATATTTACTAGAGTATATTTTATAATAGGGATATTACTATACGTATTTTAGTATAACAATTTAGAAAAACTAATTCTTGTTGGAAAAGCAAATGGTCGCATGGTTATGTGCCGGCCCCGCGCACTACTTTAAGCAAGTCGAGGTGACCCACTCTTAACTCTGCGACAAGCCTTGCAGCCTCCCGCTGCCGAGGTTCACCAAAAGATAGGAACTCGTGATCTTAATCAGTGGTAGACGAGAAGGAACACCATAAGGCCATAATAGATTAAAACTGTTTCCTAACAAAAAAACAATATCAAGATGGATGGTTCAAGTAAAAGAATTACCATCTTTCGAACTCTATACGCATTTAAAAAATACGTTGGATAGACCCAGTGTAAATTATGTCCATTCACGTTGGTAAAACAAAGCGCAGTATTTAATTAACCACCAATATGTAATATCTGACATTCGAGGTGAAAGTGTAGGACAGAGTGTCTTTACTCTAGGTTCTGTCTGAAGTTATTAAAAAAAGAACACAGTACCCAAAACCTCCGTTCTCTACATTCCGCTCATTTAAATGAATATTTAAAACTAAGCTTTAATTTCAACATTTATTTCACAAATGAGCTGTAACTGTGATTATATAATTTGTCGTGTAATCTAAGGAAAGCGGAAAAGCTTGTCCTGGAAGTACAGTCTCATTATAATTAGTTGTAGTTAGTGAAATATGCTCGGAAGTTTTTCTTTAAAAATATTTAGCTTAGCAAGTTTGTATACGCTAGAGTAAAAATAATCTTTTGTTTAGCAAACTTTTACTCGTCCTGGTATTAAGAAGAGATATTACATATTGGGTGGCGGAACTAAACGCCGCGCTTTGCCTTATCATAACAGTGAATTGAAAATGACTTAAATATACCTTCATTATAAAATATTTTTATTTTTGACTTAAGAAAAATAATAATTATCCCTACCTTATGTCACATCTTTAATCATTCCTTATCCTCAAGTGAATTTCCTGATTCTTGGCGTCATGCACAAGTCATCCCCGTTCCAAAAATATCCAACCCTATCTCCTTCTCAAACTATCGTCCAATTTCCATACTTCCTTTCCTCTCTAAAGTCCTAGAACGCATAGTTCATGAGCAACTGTATCTATTCCTGCATAATAACAATATCCTATCGTCCTTCCAATCCGGCTTCCGTCCTGGGCATAGCACAGTAACGACACTATGACGATATGGTATTGACAACCAGCAAGTTACCATGCTTGCTTTGTTAGACTTTTCTAATGCGTTCAACACCGTAGACTTCGATATCCTTTTAGCTATTTTAAGGTCCATTAATATCTCACCAGAAGCTGCTGAATGGTTTTGCTCGTATCTTCATGGTCGCACTCAATGCATCAAGCTCGAGGGGAAGGTAACCTCTCAATGTCACATTAATGCTGGCGTACCACAAGGCGGCGTGCTATCTCCATTACTGTTTTCCATATTTATCAACACTCTTACACAGCACATATCGTCTTCCTATCATCTATACGCGGACGATCTACAGATCTATAAGACTGCCTCTGTAAATAATATACCCAGAGCTATTGATGAAATTAATTCCGATCTACGTTTAATTAGCAGTTGGAGTAAATCGTTCGGATTGTCTATAAATCCAAGTAAGTCTAAAGTGTGTATGTTTGGTAACTCAAAACAATTATTTAAATTACACTCACCTCTCCCCCCAATCTTGTTTGACAATGTTAACTTAGAGCTTAGTGATAGTGTGAGAAATTTGGGAATCAGAATGGACAGTACTTTTTCCTGGTCGGCTCAAGTTGCTGAGATTAGCCGTAAGATCTTTTGCGCTGTAGGAAGTTTGAGGAGATGGAAAAATCTCTTGCCAATAAAAACTAAAATATCCTTGGCTCAAACCCTGCTCCTTCCTATACTTGATTATGCGGACTCATGCTACTTAGATCTATCTCAACAACTACTTAATAAACTTGAACGGATGCAAAACGTTATAATTCGATTTATTTTTGGACTGAGGAAGTATGATCACATAACGCAATATCGTACACAGCTTAAATGGCTAACTGTAACAGACCGACGACACTTGCATGCTCTCACCCTTCTTTACACAATCCTCTACAATCCTGTCACTCCCTCGTACCTCAAAGAACGTTTTAAGTTCTTGGGGTCCAGCTCTCTCCTCTCCCAGTACCTTCGTTCCCGTAATAACAATCTCCTTGAAATTCCTCTCTGCCGCACGAAATGCTATGAAGACTCTTTCACTGTTAAAGCAGTTAAGCTCTGGAATGCGCTGCCAGTTGAGATCAGGCAATCTCAATCACTTGAAATTTTTAAACGTAAACTGAAAAACTACTATTTAAAACAGAATATATAATGTGCTTACTGTATTTATACATGTATTTCTATATTTGTACTATATGTGTATACCATTTACTTATTTTGTATGTATGGATGTATGCATGTATGTATGTATGTATGTATGTATGTATGTATGTATGTATGTATATATACTCGTATATATATATATATATATATATATATATATATATATATATATATATGTAAAATTAATACTTTTTGCGCCCTACTGCTGTTTCTGATCCATAGTTTTATATTTTTAATGGTTGCCTGTAAGAAATCACTTATAGTGATAAGGCCGCCATTGCACATAACGTTTTTATCATGTTTTATGTATTGTTATTATGAGTATTGTAAAATTGTATGTGCAATAAAGTATTATTATTATTATGTATCTCGTACAGGTTCTCGGGTTCAAAGGAACCCACGATTTTTGTTGGACACAGGTCCAACACGTAGAGGCCCCTTTGAGACAACAATATTTTTAATCTGACGCATTGACCGGGATCCATCTCTGAGTAACCATAGGCAATTGCTCAGAGATGGTCACCGGTCAATGCGTAGGAGCTATGGAACATATGGAAAACTAAAACAGGGCTATGGAATGGAGTTTGGATGGACTAAGTACTGGGCTATTGATTGAGACTATCGGACGTCCGCCTCTTCAACAGTCTCAAATTGAAAGGTTAGCGGACGGTGACTCGCCTCCCACTAGATGGGCCCCCACAAAGCGGCGTCGTGCCTCGGGCGCAACATCGGTGTGGTCGGCTAAGGGTGTCGAGAGGTGTGCACCGGTTATTATTATTATTATTATTAATTTTGATATCGAAATGGAAATGTTAAAAGAGAACTGAGTGTCTTAACACTAGGTTGTTCGGTTCCCTCTGCCTAACCTGCTATGTGCGAGAAACGCGTGAAGTTACAAAATAAGTCTCACTTCAGGTTCAAATTACATACGCGTTTTTATAAAACATGAAATATTTTTTTAACCGAGTTTTAGAAAAGAAAGAGGTTCTTAATTAAACTATACTTTTTGATTTGTATTACCGTATATTTTTTTACTCAATGAACCAATTTTGATAATATTTTTACATAGTATCTAATACTTCCTTAATTTTAGTTATTTAAGATGTGACGAGTAGTTTATGAGTTATTCGTAATTTATACTTTTTAAAGCATTTTCTTTGAATTCGGTTTTCTTTTTTGTTTAAATCTTAATTATGTAACTAAATTTTTAACTCATAAAGATTAACTTTTCTTTCTCTACATTAATAACTTTCTTAAATCATTCCATCGTTTTAATTCTCGGATTATGAACAGATCACACACTTATTCACTTAAGAATCCACTCAAAGTTAAATTGCGCCAATCTTCATAGACTATCAGATGAATGATTTCACATTTTATGAAAACAAAGGTAAAAAACTTACCTTTTGTATAAAGTATAGAAAAACCTCTCAATTCCAATTTAGATGACAGCGAAGTAATATTTCGCATGAAACTTTTGTCAGTGGAATCAAGAAATATTTAAAGAATTATAGAGTACTAAGAAGGGGCCGCTTTGGTATAGTAGAGAAGAAGTTCTTTTTTAGCTTTTTTTTTAGGTAGGTAGAGGGCACCTAAGAACCTAGTTTTAAGACACTCCGTTTCCCACTTTCCGCCGAATTGAGGCATTGCGTGCTGACTAGCGGAACTCAACGCCGCGCTTTGCCGTGTTACCAAAACCAAGAAATAAAAATACTAAGCGTTTATATTTCCTGCAGTGGGAATCGAGTCGAATCCACAACCAGTCGCGTTTACAGTCGCACGCTAGTGCCTCTGCGACACGACACGATAGGTTCTAAATACACCTACATACTATATTTCAAGGATATAGTTTCGAACCAACCACCATCTATATACCTCCAGATATTCTTCTTAAGTCTTCTTTCTTTCTTCTTCTCTGCCTTCAGAATTGTTCGAAATAAAGGTACTGTACACTTATTTGATTTTTTAGCTTTTTTGGTTCTAATGTATAATATCATTTCAATCAATGTGACAACGACCGTAAATTGATCGATTCTTACTCTATAGAATGATTATATTTAAATTTTTTGTCTTTAACCACTTTGGTAAAACAAAGCATAGCATTGAGTTCCTCTTAACACGAAATATCTCGAATTCAAGCAGAAAGTGATGAACGGAGTGTCTTCTTAACACTAGGTTCTCTCTGCCCCTGATATAAAGTATAAATAAAAAGGGCAAAAATAACATAAAAACACAAAAACACTTGTTATTTGATCGCCACTAGCTTTATAGAGGATTATCTGTAGCGTAATGGAGGAGAACAATGAACTATTCGGTAGAATGTATCGTATATAGCAGCGATTGGGAATATGGGATCGTTAAGCAGTTTTTGCGTAGCGCTTAGTGCAGATTGCTGTTGGTAAATGTAGAGATTAGTAAAAATAAATCATTTGTAAATACATGTATGTAGTAGCTCAATTGACGTGTAAATTAGGCGTTGTCTTGGCAACGTAAATGTCACTTTATACAAAAGTGTATTTGAAACATATGGTAGTATGAGTAATATTTATCTATATATTAATACGTAAAGCAATTATTAATTTGTACCCCTTTTTACTAAAATTACACGGACGTAGGAACATGAAACTTGGCATACTTAGAGCTTATATAGGGAAACAGTGCAGATTGATAATATTTTTTTAAAATGATGCATAAAAAATATATGAAATTAATAAAATAAATATTACACACACTACTATGGTTTGACAACCATGTTTATATAAAGTGACATATACATACGTTGTTAGGACGCGTTATTAACGCGTCAATGTCCCCGTTGACACTAGTTTTATCAATTTAGTGTATATCTGATACATTGTTGCTATTTTTTTGTGTATTTTATTTGAAATCAGTTTTTTTAAAAATTAAGTTGCACCGACGTTATGTAAAAATTAATTATTATCTATATAAATAGAGATAAATCTTGAAATGTAATCAAGTGGAGAACGGAGTGTCTCAACACTAGGTTCTCAGGTGCCCTCTGCCTACCCTGCTATATGCGGGATACAGCGTGAAGCTAAAAAAAATTGTATGTGGGAACCGCATTACTCAAACAAACGAGTGCACTAAACAAAATCATTATTTCTTTGTTCTTTATAAAAAAAAACACTTGTTTTAATTTCATAGTATAAAAAAATGGCAATTTTAATGAAAATGACAATTTTAAAGAACTCTTTGATTTTCGCGATTATTACACATATTAAATGAAACTTTTTTAACCTGATTAATCGCGTATATTTTAGTATTCGGAAATACATTTTTGGAAGCCTGATGTTTCGAACACTATCGTGTCCGTGGTCACAGGTAAACAGGATAGGACAGGTCTCTTTCGAATACTAAAATATACGCGATTAATCCAGTTAAAATAGTTTAATTTAATACCGTTAATTTTAATGATAAAGAATACTGTAAGATATATTCAATATAAAGAAGTATTGATATTCAATCTAATTTGAATTTAACGAAAGGGTTACATTGCCTTAGTTCACGATGAGAATACAGATACGACGGTACGAAGTTTACCGGGTCAGGGTAGATTTTATAATTTGAAGGCTCCTCAATATCGGTAAACAGATTGACGTTATTTTTATAGGCAGTTTTTTTTTATATATATCAAAAGCTAGTAATAAGTGGAGACCATACATATATACATACATACATAGCTTCACGCTGTATGCCGCATATAGCAGGGCAGGCGGGGGAACCTAGTGTTAAGACACTCCGTTCCCCACTTGTGTGTGTAGTGTAAAGTGGAGACCAAAGTAGCCTAATTATACAAAAAGCTATTTTTTAATACTTTTAAACTGAGTTATATATGAAAAAGTATAAAAATTTAGTATTAGGTTTCTGTTTATCGCATATAGCATATACGGGATACAGCGTAAACCAAAAAAGAAATAATAAAGAAAATAGAGAAAATTAAGTTAAAACACTCCGTCCTCCATTTTTCACCCAAACCGACATTGAGTGACGAAACTCAACGCTGAATTTTGTCTTACCAGAGCTTAAAATGATACTTTTAAGATGATCATTCCTCTAAGTGGAGATCGAAACCACAACCAATTGTCTTTATTATAAGAGGCTTTCCCACTGCTCCACGACGATGTATACACATACTCGTATACACATAAACACATACACTCCAAAGTTAGTAAATAAAATTGTAGATTACAGTTTTATTAAAATGCAGGTTATATTTGTTAAAGTTTAAAATGTTGTTGAAAAAGCAAATGGGTTGAAATGTAAAAGCCGAACATTAGTGCGAGGATTTCATATAAAATATATGAGTTTTAGGTTTATATTTATATTTACCTTCACTCTATTTCTTGTAATGTACTCGTACAGTCAAAGGACTTTCGCTAAGGATTTAAATTTCAGCTTAAACTAAGTAACAAATTGAACCCCACTGGACATAGGTTTCCTTTAAGGATTACGACGACGATTGATCTTAAGTCTCCCGTATTCAGCGTCTTCACCACACCAATCTTGACCAGATCGTCAGTTCACCTGGTATCGGGTGTCCTGTAGGGGCCTGCTCACTGTGTCTTTTGGGTTCGTGGCCGTCACTCGAGAATCTTTCTACCCTAATGGCCATCGGTTCTTCTGGCTATGTATTTCGCCCATTTCTCGTCTGAACAATTCTTCTAAGAATTGCCCTATTTGAAGGTAATTAATTGATAATAATATATTATAATTTTAGGATTTAGTTCTTACTGAAGTAGCAATTACCTCCAGACAGGAAGGTCACGTAAAATGTATGAGGGTCCTTCCGGAGGGCATGCATGAACAGACTACTGACCGGGCTAGGCAAAGAAGTATATAAGGGCCGTAGTGTTTAGCGCTCCGTACTGTCTGATTACCCCGCTAGGGATAAATCGTGAATCTACGTTAAAGTAGCAGAAAACCAAATTGAATTTATGCTAAAATAAATTCTATTGCACATGTATTAAGCAAAACTAATGTGAAGTTAGTAAGCAAGTTAATATTTTCTTATTTCTCTAGAAGTCTTTTTTCAACATATGCCTCTTATCTTTTATGTGTTTTATAATAACTTTAAATTGTACTTTAAAAAATGTAATTTTATTTATTTTAAACACAAAACATTTCAAACTAACATAACCCACTTATGAGTTTTAACTATCATAAACTACATTGCTAAACAAAAAACACAATATATTTTTTGGCCAGCTCTACCATTCGTATATTCAATGTAAAGGATTAATAGAGCTATAAATCAGGGCTTATAAAAAGGACCGAATAAGTGGATGTTACTATGACCATAAATTGTAAGACTGAAAGTAGTATGAAACACTACCACTTAACTCTATGATACCTCTTACTATACTGTCTTAGTCGTGGATTCGAATTTCAGGCATTTATTTTATTTATTTATATATAACAAAAATAATGTGTGTGTAACGACACAAGTATGGAAATATATCTTTAAGCCACTAATAATACTAATTATACCCATATACGAGTATATATGAGGGTAGGCAGAGAAAATCTAACAAAAAGACAGTCTGTTCTTGCTTAGTTGCTTAAATTTAGAGGAAAGTGTTGAGTTCCCGAACTTAATCCTGCGTTTTGTCTAACCAGTATCACTCTTCTTACCACGTAATAAGATAATATCATGATAAAAATCAAAAAATCAAAATCAAAATATTCTTTATTCAAGTAGGCTATTACAAGCACTTTCGAATCGTCAATTTACAAAGGTGTCAGTCATGTCAGACCTAACGGAAGCTACCACCGGCTCCGAAGGCAGTTCTGCTGAGAAGAGCCGGCAAGAAACTCAACAGTTTCTCTTTTGCTCTTTTCAAATAAAATCCATGTATCCAGCTCTTTACCTAAATTTTTACAAATTAAAATATTTAATACATAATTAATTATTATTCTTATTCTTGTATTTTTTTTTAGATTCACGTTTTATCTCACATAGCTGGATAGATTAAAAAAAAAACGTGAAACACTAGGCAAGCTTCGTCCTCTACTTTCCGCCCTAATTCGAGATATTGCATTTTGTATAGCGGAACTTAACGCCGCGTTTAGTCTCACCAGAATAGGAAAATGAAAATAATATAAATATCATATACTCGATTTTATTTATATAACTTGATAACATAATATATAACCAATTTAGTAATTTCCAATCCTCTGGGATTTATTTTATGCCTCACATAACAAATAATATACATTTTACTAACTTAATATTTTTATGACAAAATCCTAAAAATCCCTAGAGAGTATGTATTATGGAAAATTGATTGGCAGTGGATGCAAAAGATCATTTTTTGTGAGGTACGCAGTTTTTGTCCTATTTAAAGTGGCGGAACTCAACGCCGCGCTTTGTCTTATCTGAGCGAGGATAGGAAAATAATTCTATTTAATTATTTCCCGGTGTGGGAATCGAACCTACAAATATTTGCAAAGGTGGTTTTTTGCCACCAAATCATATGTTCCGATAGTTAATTTTTTGTTATTTTTAAATTAAATGAAACTTTTAAAATAAAAAACTAATAATATTTTTTACTTGTACCCATCATGTTGCAAAGCAAAGAGAGAGGCGATGGGGGCAGTCACTGAGACACACCACATTTCCGGCTCGCATAGTTTTTAAAAATAATTTTAATACAAACGTCCCCTAAACGTGAACCGAACCCACAACCACGTTAACAATCACATAACCTCTTTAGCAAATATAAGCTTAATTTCTAGTCAAAGCTAATTAGTTAACGGCCCCATTGTTTGAAAGGTGCTTTGTTCAAATAATATGGTACATAGTTAGTTATTTTATCCAAAAAGTAATTATAAAATGTAATAAATAAACTTATTCACACTTTACATTGCGATATGCATCTAAATAACAGGTTTTATTGTTACAATCATGCTACGATCAGAATTTAATTATATTTTGTATGGGGATTAAGTAAAAATGAATGGATAACCATATGTGATAAATAATGTATGTAGAGACCAGTCGTGGTTGTAAACGCGACAGGTTGTGGGTTCGATGCCCCACTGCAGGAAATAAAAATATTAATGGTTTTGTTTTAGCTTCACGCTGTATGCCGCATATAGCAGGATAGACAGAGGAAACCTGACAACCTAGTGTTAAGACAGTTCGTTCCTCACTTTCCGCCGAGTTGAAGCATTGCGTGCTGAGTGGCGGAACTCAGCGTCGCGCTTTGCCTTGTTACCAAATCCAGGAAATATAAATACTAAACTTTTACATTTCCTGGAGTGGAAATCGAACCCATAACCTGTCGCACGCTTATGCCTCTGCGCCACGACAGGCGTTTTTTTTTTCAAATCTTGGGACTTATTTTATTCAAAATAGTTGTTATGATTAAATATTAACAATAAATTAAACTATATTAACCGTATTAAATATTTTGCTATATACCGACAATACTGATTAGAGTAGTCCGTAATTACACGCAGTTTTTCCAAATACCGAAATATATGCGATCACTTACTTACTTAACTTCACGCTTTATCCCTAGCGGGATAGTCAGAGAAAACGGATCGCCAAACGCTACGGTCCCTGCATACCTCTTTCGCCTCGTCCACAGTCATTAACCTCTTCATGCACGCCCTCCGGGGGGCCCTCATGCTTTTTACGACACCGTCCTCCAGTATCATTGCTACTGTGTTCTTGATGGTCAACCAAGGTGTCCTCCTACCTCTCTTGCCGCTCACCTTTGCTTCATACGAGTATATCTTTCTCGGCATTCTTTCATCACTCATTCTCTAAACTTGCCCATTGATCCGGTTAAAATAGTTTTTATATAAGATCACAATACCAATCAATATAACTCGTTTGTTTGTTTAATATTTTAATTGTTCAATACATGCATCGCATTTACGAATCATTAAGTATAGTTTAAGACGGTATCGCCGTTATTGATACCTGACCTGATTGCGCGAGCGTTCTAATTACATCCCTACTCGCCTCTTGACCTAGCGGTCCATGATAAATATAAACCCGCTATTTCCGGTAGAGGCCTGTCTGTTTGTTTCCATTGTTTGAAATCATTAAACTATGCAACGTTTGTAGCGATTTCGCGGTAGTGTGATAATGTGATAGTGTGATAGTATGATAGTATGCTAGTATGCTAGTATGATAGTATGATAGTATGATAGTATGATAGCATGCTAGTATGATAGTATGCTAGTATGATACTATGATAGTATGCTAGTATGATAGTATGATAGTATGATAGTATGCTAAAAAAAAAAAATAGTATGATAGTATGATAGCATGATAGTGTGACATAGGAAAAAAGTACAGTACAAATAATCCTATCACTTGATAGTCTTGCCAAGAAAAATATCAGAAAAATAAAAAAAAAACACTACACAAATCGTTTATTTGTTCAATACATACATAGCATTTACGAATCATTAGTTTAAGACGGTATCGCCGTTATTGATACCTGACCTGATTGCGGGAGCGCTCTACTTACATCCCCACTCGCTTCTTGACCTAGCAGTCTATGATAAGTATGAACCTGCTATTACCGGTAGAGGCCTGTCTGTTTGTTTGTATCGTTTGAAATCATAAAATTATGCAATGGTAGGAGCAATTGTGTGATAGTTAGATAATATGATAGTGTGGCACTATGATAGTGCTATAGTATTATAGTGTTATAGTAACTATTTCCGGTACAAGTCTGTCTGTTTGTTTGTGTCGTTAATATCGTGAAATCATAAATCTATGCAGTATTTAGATATTTATTATTATTTTTGTTTTATTTTAGAGCTTGTGTGTTAGTGTGATAATGTGATAATGGTACATAAAGTAAAGCTTAAGTACAAAGATAGTTCAAGTATAATGTAGTATAGATAGTGTAAATGTAAACAAAGCTACTAACTGTAAAAAATATAAAAAAATAGGTCATTTAAATAATAATTCTATTTGTTTTTTCTAATAAATCACAAAATGCTCAATCAATTTACAAAACGAAAGTCGACTAAAGATGACTTAAATGATCGATGTTCAGTTTGAAGATTAAAACTGAAAATGAAAAAGTTTCTTTGCCCATTCTTCTAACTTTATCTGTTAAATTGTAATAAAAATTGTAGATTTATTATATTTTTTTACGTATTTCCTTGAATTAGAGATAATGAAAACCTAATGATTAATTATTTCACTCTCTACTTATTTTCTTTTGTATTATCATTATGAGGACAGTCGTGGCGCAGAGGCACAAGCGTGAGATTGTACCATAAAGGCAACAGGTTGTGGGTTCGATTCACACTCCAGCAAAAGAAAATATTAAATATTTATAATAATTAATATTTATTTTTCATTTCCTCGATCTGGTATATGGCTTGTGAGCCAGGTTTTCCCCTTTCCCATCCACCCTTTTCCAAAAATGTGGAGGTTCCGATAACGTACTACTACATTGTCCCCAACGAATCACGTTTACAGTCAGTCGTTGTTTTGATGAATATCTTGTTTGTCGTAGTTGTCAAAGTGTTTATATCTACTCTATGTAACTTATTCACAGAATATCAACATATTTGTCTAGACGTTATAGATCACGTGGCCTCAGTCACTTGGTAAGAAACACCTATTACGTATCAGAAAGTTATTTACAGTCACATGCACATGTAACATAAATAAAAAACATGGGTGCTGGAAAATGCTGTATTCCGCACATAGCAGGGTAGGCAGAGGGAGCCTGAGAACCTAGTATTAAGACACTTCATTCTCAAGTTACAATATTTTGATAAAATCTTTATAAGTTATTTTCGTAAATTTGCTCGTTTTTGTAGGATCACCTGATGGTAAGTGGTTACTTTCGCCCATGGACATCTACAATACCACTACCAGAGATGTAGAGGTGTTGCCAACTCAGAGGATACAAATGGAAGGGGAGGACAATGTAGTAGTCCGCTATCGGAACCACCACATTTTGGGGAAAGGATGGGTGGGAAAGGGGAAAACCTGGCTTACATGCCATCGAACCGGAACACATCATAAGATATTTGGCGGTTCGTCTTTGACATGATAGTGGTCGCGAGCCAGACGGAGGACGAACCTCCTACCACCAGACTACTGGGATACCCGCCCTTACGGGACACTACCCAGCGGTGGAGGGGAATTGTATTCTAACCCCGTCCCCTCACAGGGACAATTACATTTTATTTTTATAGTATCGCCTCTATTGTGTATGCACAAACATACTTTTTTAACAATTACAATTGTATAATATTGTATTCAATTCCCTCAAGCTTTTAAACATATACATATATCCCCGTAACCCCGTCCCCTCACGGGGAAGATTATAGCAGTTTTTAAGTTATTCGTAACAATTGTACTTTTTAATACACTTTTTTGTTTTAATCTTAATTATGACATCAACAACCAGTCATACACATAGATTAGTATTTATATTACCCTGTATAATTTAAGGTAGTTGCATGCTTGCAATAATGTATTCACATAAATCAATTTCGCCTTTGTTAGCGCAAATTATATAGCTCTATCCTCGTACATCATTCTTGATATATATTAGTTTGTATTGTTAAATTGTCATACGTGAAGATAAAGCAGCTTCACGCTTTATCACGCATACCAAGGTAGTTAGAGAACCTAGTGCCAAGACACTAGTCGAATTCGAAACATTGGGTGTTAAGCGGCGGAACTAAACGCCGCGCTATGTCTGAATAGAATTGAAAAGAGATTTAAATATAATTATTTCCTTGAGTAGAACGATTTTTACTCAAGGAAATAATAATTTTGGGTCCGATGACCCAAAACAAAACGAGTTTAACTTAAATCTCAATTCCGCTAATCTGGAAAGCAGCGAACGGAGTGTCAAAATACTCCGTTCGAATTCAAACATTGTATGTTAAATCGTGGAACTTAATGCAAAGAACTGAGAGGAAAGTTAAATATAATTATTCCCTCGAACGGAAGTCAGGTCCAAAACAAATTGCCTTTAATTTAACTTTAAAGTTCGAGAAAAAACGTCTAACGTAGTGCCAAGACATTAAGGGGAATTAAATGTGAACATACATTTTTTTTTTGATAATAATAAAAATAATAAAGAAAGGCGAGACGGAAACTAGCGAACAGTATGTCTTCACACTAGGTTCTCTCTGTATACCGTGCTATGTGGAAAAGTTTTTTTTCGTACATCCCTATAATTACAACAGAATACAATTTCCCATACATTTTAATATTAAAAAAAAAACGCTAGAAAATTGCAAAGGATCAATCTTTGGAAATAACAAGAAATCTTCGATTACATCCAGAAACTCATTACGAAGTATTATTAGAATCTGATCGTGAACAGTAGATTAAACGATAAATCAAGAAAATTTTTTACTCAAACATTCCCCAATTTTTTTTTCATAATTCCTCACAAATTTTGATGCTCGTTTAGATTCTCGTTTGATATATTTTTTTATTAATTTACCACGATTTATTTTCGATTATTACTGTAGTAATCGATAATAGATGACTATCGTGATTACTATGGTGATCACGTTTTTGTGAATTTATAGGCTATGACCTGATTTTTTTTAACTTCTCGCTGTATTCCGCACATAGCAGGGTAGGCAGAGAGAACCTGAGAAGCTAGTGAACCTAGTGGGGCACCTGAAATCATTATATTAATTGTGAAGGAATATTTTGCATCCCTTTTTATGAAAACTATGTTGACGGGGAGTTTGAAAATTGGCAAACATGTAGGGTACATGGAGAAAAAGTACAAAAAACCAATATTTTTATAATAATGTATCAGAAATAATCTAAAATAATAAAATAAATATTACTTATATTACCATATACTTGACATACACTTTGGTATCAAGTTACATACAATGCACGTTGTCATAGCAACGTGAAATTATATTTATTTTTGAATTACTGCGATATGCAATCCTATAGGTTAGACCTATAGGATTATCAGTTCATATTTCATCAGGTAAAAAATTATTTGTTCTATTTTTAGAATAGTGAACATCTCTAGGTCATATTTCCTATATATACATAAAAAGAGCTTTCCAAATATTCCACATTCATTTAAAAGCGAAATGAATTTCTTTCAAAAGTTTTATATAAAATATTCTAAGGGTAATCTTAGTTTTCAATAACAAGGTGCAATTATTTAATAATTGGTAGCAGATAGACCTTGAAGTAGATAGAGAGAACTTAGTGTCAACGCACTTTACTATTTACATTTTTGTATTCATAGTTAAACATAGGCAGACTGAATCTGATGTGGACAAAAAGAATCATACCTGCCAAATACTAAACAAAACAAACTGTACTCAAAGAAATTGTTTAGTGCATTAAAAAGTACAATTATTATGAATAACACCTGTCGTGGCGCAGAGGCACAAGCGTGCGACTGTAGACGCGACAGGTTGTGGGTTCGATTTCCACTCCAAAAATAAAATTTAGTATTTTCACTTCTTGGGTTTGGCAACAAGGCAAAGCGTGGTGTTGAGTTTCGCCATTCAACACGCAATACCTCATTTCGGCGGATAGTGGGAAACGGAATTGTTGAAAGAGCCTTTGCCTGCTATATGCGGGTTACAGCGTGAAGTTAAAAAAAAAAGAATTATGAATAACTCAAAAATTACTTGTCAGATCTTATTTAAATGGAACTACATCAGTAGCAATTACTATCATACAAAAAAAACCACCAAAGAGTAATTATGTTTTACCTAGTAAAAATTATGCGGTACACACATAAAAAATACAGATAAATCGATAACCTTCTCGTAAAGTTGATTTCTCCTTTTGAAGTTGATAAAAATAAAGTAAAGTAGTTACAGTGTTAAGACACTCTTCTCTCTTCGTTTTTTTAGTATTTTATTTGTAATACATCTAGTATTACAAATAAAATGTCGTTTCCGACTAAGCTCTCCCCTCAAGTTGTTACCATAAATAATTTGTTTAAAAACTTCGCCCATAAAATAAATCTCATCTCTTAACAAACTTACTAGTTTTTATTTAAATTAAGAAAACTTTAATATACAGCATAAGTAATGTCTCTTTAAAAACTAGAATATATTGAATAATATAGTATTTTACCAAAAAGTTCAACTTTTATTTTATGTGCTTTTGATATTTAAATCAAATTAAGTTCTGACGAATAGTTCTTGAGGTATTCGTAATAATTTTACTTCTTATTGTATTTTATTTGAAATCGGTCTTATTTTTGCTAAAATCTAAATAGTATTTTTAAAGTTATAAAGTGTTAATCACACACTTAGGAAACTTAAAACATATTTAGAAAACTTATAAAAATTTGAAAGCAGCAGGACTCGAACCCGCGCCTCTTGGAAACCGTCCAAGCGCTCTGACCACTAAGCCATGCGTTCTATATCCGGCTGCGTCGAAATTCTTATACGCTTTTTTACAACTTATTTTTTTTATTTTCCCTCAATAGTAGTAAAGTAAAAACAATATATTAAATTTTTATTTACATTATATGCTCTGCTTGTAAGACGAGCCTTATAAAAACAAGATAATTTGCATAATTCTCAAAGAAAGACAGAAAAATATTTTGATAAAACAAAAGGCGTTGTTCAGTACTAGCACTCAACACGCAAAATCTTG
>JAKGSA010000131.1:380436-460904 GCA_033558755.1 Philaethria dido
TGTTGTAGATGTCCATGGGCGAAGGTAACCATGTACCATCAGGTAGTCCTTCTGTTCGTTTGCCATCCGTTATCCATAAAAAAAAATCCCCAAGAAATGAAAATACAAAATTGCTAACATAATAAGATCTGTAAGATGTGCACAAAGTAGCTTGTCCAGGCGCCTCGAATTACTACATAAAACGTTTTTACACGGCAGATCAAATAGGGACCGGTATAGCTGAGCTCGCCTTTAGGAAGCAAGGAGAGAGTAATTTCCGTTCGCTAAGATGACATTTTTGCATTTTAAAATTTTATTTACCGTTGCAGCTTCCTTGTTTAAAATAAAAAATGTAGAGTTTTTAAAATGATATTTTTTTAGCTTCAGATTGCAGAGGGAACCTGAGAACCTAGTGTTAAGATTCTCCGTTCTCTTTTACTATTCCCGTTTCCCATGTAGCCGTATTTCTAAAAATTGATTTAAAAAAATCTAATTTAATAAGCGATTGTTTTTCCAAACAATCGTTTTCAAATAACAAAACAAAAACACAACAAAAATTACACACATGTTAGTAAGCAAAAATAAAATAACTCAAAATCAGCGTGAACGTTCAATACCTTTTTTTCTACAAAAAAATATGCCACAAACAAAAATCCTTTAAAAGTGAGCTTTTAAAAGGGATCCATTGTTCCAATTTATCTTTTTGTTTCATTTGGCATTGAGGCATAAAATATCGAACCCGGATTGATCATTCAACTCACGTGCACACCGATAATGAGCCGTCTAGTACAACCTTGAACGATATGCCCTTTTCTTTGTCCCTACAGATGTTGATTCGGATGAGAACGTGCTCGGATCACTTCTGGATACTGGGCTTATCATTTTTTATATATATCATACATTTCATTATATTTTCATATGAAGGACATGTCAGCGTTCGGCTGTAAATATGATTATGGCTTCGATTACCGCTCGAGGAAATGATTATATTTAAACTATTTCCATTTCTCTTTTCGAGTAAGACGGAAAGCGGCGCACGGAGTGTCTTGGCACTAGGATCTTGATACTAGAGATGGAGCGTGAAGTTGTTTTGCTTTTTTATTATATTTTCAGGTTCAAGTTTCACGCTTTTTTTAGTAAAGCAACTCAAGTAGTGAACAAACTAGATATTTTATAAAAAATATCACCAAAATTGGTTCATCCAGAAATAGTTATACAGTAACACGCATAAAAAAAACTGTCGAATTAAGAACCTCTTTTTTAATAATTAGTAGATATTTCTTTTTGAGTTTCACGTTGTATCCCGCTTATAGCAGGGTAGACAGAGGGAACCTAGTGTTAAGACGCTCCATTCCCCACTGTGCCGAATTGAGGCATTGCGTGCTGAGTGGCGGAACTTAACGCCGCGCTTTGTCTTGTTAAATAAATAACAGTTGAATTGAAAAGCCCAGCTCAAAGGCTGGCAACGCACCTGTACCTGGGCGACGGTGATCACTTACCATGAGGTAACCAGAACGCTCGTTTGCCTTGTCCTTTCCATAAAAAAAAACTCCTTCTTTTTTAAACTCGGTTAAAAATGGTAAAAACCAAATAACTTTTTATATACAAATTTAAATATTTAATATTAAATAAAAAAGAGCATATATTCAGTTTAATATAACTTCAAATAAATGACATCTACTTTTACGAACAACGGTCGCTTTTCCAAGAAAATTGATTGATTTATTAAAATAGAAAATGTCCTGACTTTGACTTTGGAATAGTCCTTTATTAAAATTGTAATTATTTTAAAATTGCTTGTATCTGATACGCATATCGTAGTGCAGAGGCACAAGCGTGCAACTATAAGCACGACAGGTTGTGAGTTCAATTCCCAGTCCAGGAAATGAAAAAGTTTAGTATTTTCATTTCCTTCCGGGTTTGGTAACGTTGAGTTCCGCCACTCAGCACGCAATGCCTCAATTCGGCGGAAATTGAAGAACAGAGTGTCTTAACACTAAGTTCTCAAGTTCCTCCTCTGGTCTACCCTGCTATATGCGGGATACAGCGTGAAGCTAAAAAAAAACATACAGGCACATAAACCCAACAATCCATACAATAACTAAACAAATTGGTAAATTAATACAGTTTTCATACTAACGTAGTTATCACCGGCAATACGTCGCGGTCAACACTGTGCTCGTAATGTGCCAACTAGTGACAAGCCGGCCTTCATTAGGCGATACTAAATTACAGTTCACGCAAACTATACACTATTCTGAAGTGTAAAGTCATAATGAACGCTGGTTACGGACAATGGCCGAGTCAAATATTATACAAGCTGTTTCCTGCAACATCGTTTGCCTGGACTATGATACCTGAAACGTAATTTTCATAAGAATTTCGAGAAACTCTCTCTTAGTGCTCCCTAACACTCCCCGAGAAGCTTACATGTTAAATTTTAGCTTCCGACTAGCCAGTAATTTCGCTTGGACGTTGTCTGTCAGTGATTCAGTATCACGAGCATTTTATATTTATAGATATATATCTATAAATATAAAATGCTCGTGATATATCATATAATATCTATATAGATATGTGACTTCACGTCTTTTTCCACAGGGGCAGAGAGTGCCCAAAATCGTGAGATAGTGTGTTAAGTGGAACCTACAGTTGTTTTACTTTACATGTGCAAACATACACAAGTGTGCAAGTGCCACACAAGTTCACATAAGAGAGATAGTTATTATTGAATTAGATAAGTCCTTTAAGTAACTAATAATGACAAAATTATAATCTTAAAAACTAAGTCACTGTATTTTCCACTTTTAATTGTTTCAGAGATAGAGTTGATAAGTTCTGGAGAATATGAATATGAATATTATTGTCTACCCACGTTTTATAATTCTACAAAAACATTCATAGCAAAGTTAACTTTTTGTTGACTAAAAGTATAAATTAGAGGTAGTTAGATAAAGTATGCACTATACACTGTGTAAATAACTGTATAATAAATGTATATAAGTGAAAATAACGCCTGTCGTGGCGCAGAGGCACAAGCGTGCGACTGTAAATGCGACAGGTTGTGGGTTCGATTCCCACTCCAGGAAATGTAAAATTTAGTATTTTCATTTCTTGGGTTTGGTAACAAGGCAAAGCGCGGCGGTGAGTTCTGCCACTCAGCATGCAATGCCTCAATTCGGCGGAAAGTGGGGAACGGAATTGTTGAAAGAGAATGGAGTGTCTTAACACTAGGTTCTCTGGTTCCCTCTGCCTACCCTGCTATATGGGGGTTACAGCGTGAAGTTAAAAAAAAATTGTGTAAATGAGCAAAATGTGTATCTAACCGTCTCTACAAAACAAGACAGATATACAAAAAAATATAAAAAATACCAAATATGTTATCAATTAGGATGATATCAAAAAAAGTATGTGCAATGCATGGTGAGTAATGACTCTGAAACTCGTCCATAAGACGATTTAGGCCTGAAAGGATTTTAGTGAAACTTGTCTGACATCGTGAATCGCTATTTTTTACCGCCCCACGATCATCAGTCTTGGTTTTTTGTCGACATAATGGATATGGATAAATGCTTCAAAAGCAAATAGTTGTAATGTTTATAGGAAGTAACATGTTTTAAGAAAGAAATGAAAAAGTCTGTTATAAAACATTAGCAGCGCAGTGGAACAGAAATTGAAAACTTTATGGTTGTGTGTTCATTTCCCAATCGGGGAAATTATCATATTTATATATTTTTGCTACTTTCCCACTCTGGTGAGTCAAAGTAAGGCGTTCAGTACCACCAACATGCCACCCGATTTCGGGTAGAAAGCGAAGCACAAACTGGTCCTATGTTCGCTCTGCCTACCCTGCTACTCTAAAAAAAAATTAAGTTATATAATTAAAAAATATGAAGTTATAAAATTAATTATTAAGGCAAAGCGCGGCGTTGAGTTCCGCCACTCAGCATGCAATGCCTCAATTCGTCGGAAAGTGGGGAACAGGGTGTCTTAACACTACGTTCCCTCTGCCTACCCTGCTATATGCGGGATACAGCCTGAAGCTATGTATGTATGTATGTAAGTTATAAAAAAAACGCTAATAGTTGCTAACTTAATTTTGAAGGAAATAAATTAAACTAATTAGATAGAGTATAAAGGGTTAGATCATACACATACATACATATATACATACATACAATATATACATATATTTTTAATCATTATTTTAGTATCTCTATACTTACTTAAAAATACAATACTCCTACATTTACCACTAAAATATACTGACACATCTCAACATTTTCATCCAAAACAAAACTCTACTTAAACAATTTTTCCCTTCAAACCTTTCACATATATTAATTTAGTACTAGCACGCTAGCCAGTAAACACACGCCAAATTGAATTATAAGAACCGGGAAAAATAATAGAGAGCCTTTCAAAGAAGACGGGGAGAATATCCCTTGTAATATAACATTATGGCATATTTCTATTACTATGAAACTTTATGAAATAAAATTAATTTTGTTTCATTAGTTACTTATTATGCATATAATATATTATAGAGATGAAGAGAATATGCTGGGGTGAAGTATTTTTTTAATATTCAGGGATACAGTGAAGTATTTTATTTGCTTTCACTTGTTAAAAGGGAACGGAGTGTCTTAACACTATGTTCTCTGGTTCCCTCTGCCTACCCTGCTATGCGCGGGATACAGCGTGACGCTAAAAAATCATTTGCTTGAAATGATTTAGTGATTTATTTTCACTATAAATAAAGTAAATAACTATAAATAAAATAAATAATCTAATAATTATCATATATGCTATTTAAAAAACTTTATTTGGAAGTAGAGCTATCAATCTATTCACACCGGTACGGAAATGTTAGGATTTATTATTTATCTTAGTCCAATATTCCAACATTATTATTCAGAAAGTGAAGAACGGAGTGACCCACCTCTATCGTTGCATATTACACATAAATTTCATTCATTAGATCATTATAGGAGAGATCATATGGACTTCCCGGAGGGCATGAAGAGATTAATGACTGTGGAAGGCGAAAGAGGTATGCAGGGACCGTAGCGTTTGGCGCTCCGTTCTCTCTTACTACTCCGCTAGGGATAAAGCGTGAAGTTAGGTAGGTAGTAGATATTATAGGAGAGTTTAATGTAATAGTATAAAATAACTCATAACAAGTCTATATTTCAAATCTATATAAATATGACATATTTACATTAAAAATACAAAGGACTGAAACTGGTCAACAGTTATTATACGACATAACAACTCAAGCGGAAAAAGCCACGAAAACGTCTCCAGTGAAACAAAAACCTAAAAACAAGAAAAAATGTTAAGAAAGTCATAAATTACCATCGGACATCGCAAATAATTCGATTTGAGCCCCAGTTTTTGGCGTACACCTAAATCAAAGTTAGGCTATTACAAGGTAACTACTACCTGACTACCTTTAACTACGCTGTTTCGTAGATTTATTAAGTTTGAATTGTATTAGTTTCAAACTCAATTCACAAAACCTATTGTTATGTTTAAGTTCAAGAGAATTTGTAGGTGTCGATTCTATGATTAGCTTGATAAATGAATATTGTGCGGAGATAGAGTTTTTGTTGGGCTTCCAATTTGTAGAGCTCGTTACGAGGAAACTTTGGACGATTATCGAATTTATGCGAAAATTTTAGCTCTATTATTGTTATTAGATTTTGTGAAGCGATGAATTTAATTAGATATATCTTTTTAAAGTTGTTTTTATAATACTTACTTACTTAACTTCACGCTTTATCCCTAGCGGGGTAGTCAGAGAGAAAGGAGCGCCAAACGCTACGGTCCCTGCATACCTCTTTCGCCTCGTCCACAATCATTAACCTCTTCATGCATGCCCTCTGGAGGGTCCTCATGCTTTTTATGTGACCTTCCTCCAGTATCATTGATATTATTTTATGATCAATGATGTTGTTTTTATAATCAATTTAATAAAAGTATTGGAGTTAATCCACTATGTATGGGTAGAAAACGGAGTGTGTTAACGTTGCGTTTGTTTTTCATTTTTCTACTCTGGTAAAACAATTCAATTAACTGGTAAAACAACGGTGGAAAGTGGGAACGGAGTGTCTTAACACTAGGTTCCCTTTGCCTACCCTGATATATGCGGGATACAGCGTGAAGCTATGTATATATGTGTATGTACGTATGGTAAAACAAAGTGTAGCGGTCCATCACTAAATATGCAACCCGAATTGTGGCGAAAAGGGGAGAACGGAGTATTTTTACTCTAAGTACTTTCTGTATCTATACCGTCTCTTTAAAAGCTGAAAAATTATGGTTTTCATTGAATCTCCTTTATGACTGACTCTACCTGGCAGTTATATGTTATGTGATAAAACTTTATATATATCGTTTTATATTTTTTCATAAATAAAATTATGTAAAATAAATAAATTATGTAAAATTATGTAAAAAAAATAGTATTAAAACCACAAATTACAAAAAAAAACCAAATAATTTAATATATTTTAAATTATATTTAAGTTAAGAAAAATATTTAAACAATAATAAAATTTTGAACGTAGCAAGATTCGAACCTGTTCTTCTTGATATCCATCCAAACGCCATACATCATACAATTCTCATAGATCTACGTCAACATCTTTATGCTCTAGTAGCAAATTATTTTTCTTGTTCTAAATACTTTCTTACCCTAAACACAGCAATATTTATTTTAAACTAAATGTGCAAAAGCAAGTATAAACAAGATAAACCACTCCAATACTAGAAAATCTTGAAAACTGGCAAACATTAGTTATAAAATTCACTGGAGGACAATAAAACTGAGAGAAGTACCGGCGTTTGTGAACGCGACGTAACGATAACTCAACTGAATTGAAAATCCTACAGGAAACTGAACAGGTACGAAAACATTGGAAATATGGGTGGAACGTCAGCTACAGTGGCTAGTATTGAGGTCATATGTCAGACACTGCAGTGTAGTCTTGAGACGATTTGTTTTTAATATTTACTATGATAGTAGTTTATGTTTTCCAAGTTGAAGTCCTCAAAGTGAAATAGCGTTTGATTATAAACACGATGGTTTTAGGTTTGATTACCGCTTGAGGAATGATTTCTCGACCTGGTGTCGGAATGTGCGGCATTGGGTTCCGCCATTTGGTATTGTGGGGAAGTGAGAAATGAAAGCTTGTCGTGGCGCAGAGGCACAAGCGTGTGACTGTAAACGCGACAGGTTGTGGGTTCGATCCCCAGTCCAGGAAATGGATTTTTTTTATTTCCTGGGCTTGGTAGGCAAAGCGCGTCGTTGAGTTCCACCACTCAGCACGCAATGCCTCAATTCGGCGGAAAGTGGGGACCAGAGTGTCTTAACACTAGGTTCCCTCTGCCTACCCTGCTATATGCGGGATACAGCGTGAAGCTATGAGAAATGAATTGTTTTTTCACTAGGCTCTGTTTCTCCACTTTGCTAGGTGAGAAAAAGAGCGAAGCGTGAAGAAGGAAAACGAACGTGGCCTCATAATGGTTTCGTGAGGTCATCCTATCGCAGTAGGACAGCGTCTGACTGTAAACGCAATATTTGTATTATTTTCATTACGCCAGTTTGGTAAGACAAAACGCGGCGTTGAGTTGTGTCACTCAACAAGAATGTCTAGAATTTGGACACAAAGAGGCGAACGAAATGTCTTAACATTAGATACTCTTAATCTACCTTACTATGCGGTATAAAACGTGAAGCTGAGAATAAAGTAAGGAAACTATAATCTAACTTAAGCTCATGTTCATTGAACATTTTGCTGACACAAAACTCAAAACTGCTGCCACGACGCTCATTGAAACGAATATTTTAACCAAAAAATCTAGTGCGAAGGTTATTCAGGGGAATTGTGAAACTTAATCGGGGTATCCCTTGAACATTGGCTGGTTTCCAATAAAATTCAGCCATATTTTCCTTCACACGATTATTAGCCTTATTACTATGATAGTAGAGTCGATTATTGTGTACACACATTTGTAATTGCACTGACCACCGATCTAACACGCTACTTTTATTTTATGTATTGTTTCCAATGGAACGAAAATTGTACGGTTATTGTTGTTTTTATGAAAGTAAAGGGCATTACCGATATCTAGTTACGAATATTATCTTGTCATATAAATATTGATTTACATATATTTACGAATTTTTCCGCATATCAATCTATATATAAATACGTGAAGCAAAAACTTTGTACCCCTTTTTACGAAAATTACGCGGGCACAGGAGCATGAATCTTGGCACAATTATAGTTTATATAGCGAATTTCATAATAGTTTATTTAAATAATGCATAAAAAGTATATTAAGTTAATAAAATTAAATATTACACACACTACCATGGTTTGACATCCATGTTTACATAAAGTGACATATACATACATTACTGAAAACAACGCGTTCTTAACACGTCAACGAGGCGTCACTAGTATAGTGCAAAGACAGTGTTAAAAGGCGGAACTTAACGCAGTGTTTTGTCTTTCAAGAGTGAGGAAATTAAAATAATTTAAACATAATCATTGCCACGAGAGAGTGGGTTCTATACCCACAACAATCGCGTTCATAATAAGATCGCGTATTCACTCCCTTTTTCAAATGAGTCACGAAGGAATAGTCATTGAGTCAGTCAAAAGAATAAAAGCATCTGCATGGTTTATGCCGCATAGCAGAGTAGGCATAGAGAATTCTAGTCTCAAGACCGTTTTCTGCTTTCCGCCTGAAATCAGAAGTGGCGGAGCTTAACGCCGTGCTTTGACTGACCATAGTGAGTAAATAAACATAATTTTAATCTTAGGCAATACAACTTTCTTAAGAACTATGCTGGTAGTATTGGATCTCGTGTTTTCAAATCTTCCGGTAATTGTAAAATCTGAATCTTTACCGCTCCTTAAAGAGGATATCGCACATCCTCCGTTTACTTTTTCTGTCTTAGATCTAAATATTATACCTTTAAAAGAAGCACCTACAGTGAAGCGTAATTTTAGAAAGGCATGCTATGAAGAAATTAATAGATGTTTTCAACAATATGATTGGCGCGCCATCTTGAGTGAGGGAACTATTGATGAAGCAACTGATGCCATGTACAAAATTATTAACAGTTCTGTTGATGTGAATGTACCTTGCATTCGTAGGTCTGGTACTCGCTCCTACCCTAAATGGTATTCCTCTGCTTTAATACACATAATTAAGGAAAAGGCAAAAGCACATTCACGGTGGAAAAAATATGGAAACAGGTTAGACTTCGATGAATTTTCTTTATTAAGGTCAAGAGAACACCGCGTACAAAAAGATTGTTTTAGAAAATTTAAGTCAGAGTGTGAGAATAGTATTAAAATTAATCCTAAAACGTTTTGGACATTTGTGAAGGCAACGAGGGGTAGTTCAGCTTACCCTAGGAAGTTTAATTTGGACGGTGTCGATTATACAGATGGTAGGGATATATGTAATGCATTTGGTACGTTTTTTCAGAGTGTATTTGGTAAGACATCTAAAAAAAATTTGCCCTCGAAAGAAAATTCAAAAGATGTACCTGGCATCGTTTCTCGTACTCAAGTTTCTTTGAGTAGTATTGAGAGGATGTTGACGTCTTTGGACGTAAATAAAGGAGCTGGTAGTGATGGGCTGCCTGCAATATTTTGGTTTCAATGTGCCAAATCACTTGCTCTTCCGCTGTATATAATTTTTAATCGTTCTCTTCAGGAGGGTATCTTTCCTAGCATATGGAAATCAGCTTATATAGTGCCTGTGCATAAAAAGGGATCACGTTTGGATATTAAAAATTATAGAGGCATTTCTATTCTAAACACTGCAGCAAAGTTACTTGAGAAAATTGTTTATAATTCCATTTATAGTACGCTATCTCAATCGATTCCTATACAGCAGCACGGTTTTATGAAGGGACGATCAACTACAACTAACCTTGCGTGTTTTTCAAGTTTTGTTCTCGAAAATATGGAAAGGAGGGGACAGATTGATGTGATGTATACTGACTTTGAAAAAGCTCTTGATCGCGTGGATCATATGATTCTATTACATAAATTGCAAAGTCTGAGCATTCACGGCGACTTGCTTAGATGGGTGAAGTCATACTTAACGAATCGTTCTCAGGCAGTAGTCATGGCTGGATATCGCTCCAATTATGTTCACATTCCATCTGGCGTCCCACAGGGCTCACATTTAGGACCACTCTTCTACAATGTTTATTTATATGATATCGGTTTAAGTTTAAATTATTGTAAATATCTCATGTATGCTGATGACAAAAAGATTTTCTATGTCATTAAGACTCAGCAAGATTGTTTGTCATTGCAATGCGATCTTAACAGTTTATTCAAGTATTATTCAGAAAACAACATAACAGTCAACGCAAACAAGTGCGAATGCATCTCTTTCACGCGAAAACCAAAGCCTATCCTACATAGGTATCACTTCAATGGCAAATATATTAATAGAAAGCAAAGTTTAAGAGATTTGGGGGTCCACTTTGACCAAAAAATGATATTATCCGATCATATAGAATCAACACTTATGAAAGCGTATAGAAGTCTAGGGTTTGTTATCCGCGTATGTAAACCGTTCACAGAGATTTCGTCATTTAAGGCTGTCTATTTTGCTTATGTACGGAGCATTTTGGAATATGCTGCCCCTGTATGGTCACCTCAATATCAAGTCTATAAGAACCGCCTGGAGCGTATACAAAAAATTTTCATCAA
The DNA here is from genome assembly GCA_033558755.1 of Philaethria dido. NCBI lineage: Eukaryota > Metazoa > Arthropoda > Insecta > Lepidoptera > Nymphalidae > Philaethria > Philaethria dido. Next base: position 391,170 of record JAKGSA010000131.1, read on the forward strand.
ACACTTAAATTTTCGTATTCATAAATATTGTAAATCTTATGAAGATGGTTGCTCTGAACACAAAATGCTTACTCTCGAGCAAAGACGTATTCTTTTAGACATGGGTCTGCTCTATGACATAATAAACAGCAAAATTGATTGTCCACTATTGGTATCCAAAGTATTTTTCCGAACTCCGAAATATCGGACGCGTAATACTCCTATGTTAGAGGTTCCTCGGTATCGTTCTAACTACTATAAAAACTCGTTATTGTTGAGGCTACCCCATACCTATAATACTTTTTTTAAGTATGTCGACATATTCGCAAACTCAAAAGAAAAATTTAAAAGTAATATTATAAAGGTACTATAGAGTCACAAAAATAAAACAAAATGTAAAATATACTATTCATTTGCTATATGACTACTTATTATACATACCTACTATTAATTTTATTTATTTTGTAATACACTATTTAAATGTTTAATGAAACTATTTATATCTATGTGTATGTTTATGTCATACGAGTATATTATACTTACTGATTGCGACCGTAGGTTTCTGTTTTCTTTCTTTTCTTATTTTATTTTTTTTGGTTTTTTTGTATCAACGATATCTCCATAATACTTATATGTTAACTGTAGTGAAACCTGTTATTGGCTATATTATTTTTTGTATGCTTTATGTTAAAAATGTATGTATAAGCTGTTGGTTTTATAAATAAATAAAATAAATAAATAATTTAAACATAATCTTTTTTTTATCTATTTTTATGTAGAGGCTTTTTAAGTACTATAAATCCCGATCATACCCTTAAGAAAAAACTTATATCACACAAAAAAAGAATATAAAATTAACAAATTTCCTTAATCGAAACACACTACTTATACTTAAATTTATATAACAGTTAAGACTCCATAGAGTAAGGCTTAGAGTAATCATTTCCCTGAGCGAAAATCGAACTTCAATTCATCGCCTATATACTTACTTTCCAATTGAGTCACAATAGAATAGTCATTCAATCAGTCAAAAAAATAAAAAAAACAATTTTTGCTAGAAAATGCTAGAAATGCATTAGCTTTAGTAGCAAATTGCAACGATTTGTGCTGTAACACTAAGCGTCTACATCAAAGGCTTAACTGCTGCACGCTTGTTGCGTTTGTGTCGGATACATGTGACGCAAATTAAAAGACGTCTCTATTGTATATTGTCTATCTTTTTGTATTTCATAGAGTTATAATTGTGGTAGTCTTTTTTTTAAATTCACGCTGTATCCCACATATAGCAGGGTAGAAAGAGGGAACCTGAGAACCTAATGTTAAGTCACTCCGTTCTCTTACAACAATTCCATTCCCCACTTTCCGCAAAATTGAGGCATTGCGTGTTGAGTGGCGGAACTCAACGCCGCGCTTTGCCTTGTTACCAAACCCAGGAAATGAAAATACTAACATTTCCTGGAGTGGGAATCGAACCCACAACCTTTCGTGTTTACAGTCGCACGCTTGTGCCTCTGCGTCACGACAGGCGCAGAGGCACAAGGTCGTAGTTACTGTTATAATTTTCCCACTAAGAAGGCAATAAATTTGTCAAGACTGATAATTGTAGCTTACTCTACTATCCACCTCTCTACTTCCTACTCAATATCAAGATAGAGCATGATGAGTGACGGAATTCAACGCTACCATGATGAGTGATGGAATTTAACGCCGCGCTCTATCTTATTAGAGCGTTGATGTGAAAGTTATTTAAACATAATCATTTCCTTGAATGGGCATTCACACCCGCTTACACTTATCTTTCCTTCTTTTTACATTTATAGTTTTCTTTATTCTTTTGACTGACTAAATGACTCATGGAAGAGTCATTCAGTCAGTCAAAAGAATAAAGAAAGCTAGAGGCATTAGCTTTAACAGCAAATTGCAACGATATGTGCTATAACACTAAGCGTCTACATCAAAGGCTTAACTGCTGCACGTTTGTTGCGTTTGTGTAGGACAATGTGACGCAAATTAAAAGATGACTCTATTGTGCTTCATAGAGTTATAATTGTGATAGTTAGCGTTATATTTCTTTACTAGTTAGGTAGAGTGTATTTAGTGTTAAGACACTTCGCTTATTTCACTCTATATCTGTCCACTTTCTGCCTAAATTTGAGTAATAGCGCGATGAGTGGCGGAACTATACCATGTTGTATTACCAGAGAGGATTCCCCAGAAAATGATCCCTAAGTTCCTGTTTGGAAATCATTCGCACAAATAACATATTTACAGCTAGGCACTGTCCTATAGTACCACATTTGTTTCTCAATAATATTAAAATGGTCTCTACCTACATTATTAAACATTATTGACAAACAATATAAGACAGATATTTGAAAACCAGAAAAAACTATTAAACATATATTTTAGCTTCATACTTCGGCTCCCATAACAAAGTATTCAGAGTGAGCCTAGTGTTAACAAACAAATATTTACTTTAAACTTGAATACCATCCCAACCCGCCAACATAGTCTCCTTATTTTTTTTTATTTATATATTTTAACTTCATGCTGTATCTCGAATATAGCAGGGTAGACAGAGGGAGTCTAGTGTAAAGACACTCCGTTCCCCACTTTCCGCCAAATTGAGACATTGCAGGCTGAGTGGCGGAACTCAACTCCGCGCTTGCATTGTTACTAAGCCCAGAAAATGAAAATACTAAGCTTTTACATTTTTCTGGAGTGGAAATCGAACCCACAACCTGTCGCGTTTATAATCGCACGCTTGTGCCTCTACGCCACGACAGGCGTTGAGTTCCGTCTTATAATATTTATAAAAATAGAAAACGGAGTGACTATACCTAACCCACTAAATTGAACAGACCACACTGCAAAAGACACATATATCATGCTGTATCCCGCATACAGCAGGGTAGGCAGAGGGAACTTAGTGTTAAGACACTCTGTTCCCCACTTTTCACCGAATTGAGGCATACTACTGAGACTGCAATAGATTTCCATACATAATATCACTAGAAAACCAGGAAAATCCTATAAATCCTATCTCTACCACATAAAAGCAACAAAACTGCACAACAAGGTAGCTGCTAGCACTGCACTGCAATTTTGGGCACGTGTCACTCAACACCGTTTGATGTGGCGTAATTAAACAATGGCTTTGGCTTTGCCGGCTTTATAGCGTTTTGTACTGGTTTTTCTCTTATATATACGTAATACGTGAATGGGTTGATAAGTCCAGTTGAATGTGTTTTTTTTAAACATAAGTATTTAGATTGCTTTATGCTTTATTAAATACTTTTAGATAAAAATCATATTTAATTTACACAAAAACTGGAGTTCCAGATAAAATTTTAGCTTAAAAATGCCTGTTCTGAATAACATTTTCGATTTATCTACTTATTTACCAGTGGTCTGGATATATATTCATAATTTTCGACATGAGACGTTATTAGGCAAAGCTCTAGACAACCTGGTAATGAGACACTCCATTCACAGTTTTCTTTTCAAGACATTACATGTTAAGCGGTGAAACTCACTACCGCGCTTTATCTTAACAGAACGGAGAAATAAACCAAAATAAAATACGATCATTCCCCTCAATGGTAATCAAACCCGCAACCGTTTACAAATCAGACGTTGTCCCACAGCGCCACGATGGCCACAAAAGACAATAAAAAAAAATATTATTTTTTTCAAATTGAAAGAGCTAGAAATCCTCCCTCAAATGGGACATGAACCTCTTACCTCCGTATATAATCTATAACACCACAAAGACACCTACTCATAGGATATATTCACATTATCCCTAATTGAAAAACAAGCAGTGTAGTTTCAGTAGCAACATGATTACGTCAGCCCTTTGATGTGGTATCATTAAATATACCATTAAGCCTTATTGCAGATATAAAAGAGATTCCGATAGAACCCTACATACTATTATACTAGCGAAAATTGTTACATAATTAATAATGTTTCAGGTAATTGTAACATGTAATAAGAATACTACTATATAAAACGCCTGTCGTGGCGCAGAGGCACAAGCATGCGACTGTAAACGCGACAGGTTGTGGGTTCGATTTCCACTCCAGGAAATGGAATCCCGCATATAGCAGGGTACACAGAGGGAACCTGTTAAGACACTCCGTTCCCAACTTTCCGACGAATTAAGGCGTGATGAGTGGCGGAACTCAACGCAGCTCTTTGCCTTGTTAACAAACCCAGGAAACGAAAGAAAGAAGAACCCACAACCTGTCGCGTTTACAGTCGCACGCTTGTGCCTCTGCGCACGACAGGCGTTATAAATATATAATATCTCAATTTCCAAATCTCCGTTCTTCAAACAACCAATAAACAAGAGTACAAAGGCAAAGATTCAAGTAACGCAACAAGTTCGCTCATATCGTTACTTATTATGGTTATTGTGCTATTTTCTGATATCATACACCTATACTGAAGAGACTCTATGTAGAGTAATCGTAATATAAACTTTTAGATTTAAAAGAAAGGTTCGGTTGTGGGTTCGATTCCCACTCCAGGAAACGGATTTTTTCCTCATTTCCTGGGTTTAATAACAAAGCAAAGCGCGGCGTTGAGTTCCTCCACTCAGCACGCAATGCCTCAATTCGGCGGAAAGTGGGGAACGGAGTGTCTTAACACTAGGTTCCCTCTGCCTAGCCTGCTATTTGCGGGATACAGCGTGAAGCTATGTATTACGTATGTATATTAAAAAAAACAATCGAATTGATAACCTCATTCTTTTTAAAGTCTGTTAAAACAGACATAATATAAAAATGCTAGTAAAAACAAATTAATTCATATATTTTTTGGGCTGGTATTTTAAAAACATGCTGTTTTCATTTTTATACTCGTGAATAAAATTTGCAGTTTCAGCCAAAGTTTTGCATAATACTACGTATGGAACTATAATCTAAAAATTCATTAAGGTTTAATTTAGTAAAGTAAACCTCAAGTTTAAATAGCTTTTAACTACTACTACAACTACGCCTGTCGTGGCGCAGAGGTACAAGCGTGCGACTGTAAACACGACAGGTTGTGGCTTCGATTGCCACTCCAGTAAATGGATTTTTTAATTTCCTGGGTTTGGTACAAGGCAAAGCGTGGTGTTCAGTTCCGCCACTCAGCACACAATGCCTCAATTCAGCGGAAAGTGGGGAACGGAGTATTCAATTTTTAATAGCAATATAAGTTTCACGTTTATTTTCCCATAGTAGAATACTCAAAGATAACGGAGTGTTCTCCACTTACCGCTCATAATAGAGACATTGCGAGTTGAGTGACGAAACTCAACCACATGCTTTTCTTAGCTAGTTAGTTTAACAGAGTGAAAAATTAAAATAATGAACCCAGAGTCAAGACACTCCGTTCGCCGATTTCCGCCCAATATCAAGACATTACGTGTTAAGTGGCGAAACTAAACGCCATGCTTTATGTCACCAGAGCGGAGAAATGAAAATAATTGAAATATAATTATGACTTCAAGTGGAACTCGAACCCACAACCTTGTTTACAGTTTCATACTATTCCTCTGTATCACATAATAAAAGCAGTCACTCATACCACAAGAATTTCAATAATTATTATAATTTTAAACCGTACAAAGAATTTTATACTATAAAGCGATATTCGATACACATTCTTCATCGATATTACGCAAAATAACTATATTATGAAAGCTTTAAGTTACATAATAGTATTATTAAAGTCACTACAGCGCAGTTGAGACATACCGGACAAAGAAATGACAAAAGCGGGTTCAATTCTTTGGTAAAAATATTTATATTTATAAGAAAATAATCCATCACGGTACACCCGTGAATGTGAAACAAGTTACATACATACATAGTTTCACGCTGTATCCCGTATGTAGCAGGGTAAGCAGAGGGAACCTAGTGTTAAGATACTCCGTACCTCACTTTCCGCCGAATTGAGGCATTGCGTGCTGAGTGGCGGAACTCAACGCCGCACTTTGCTTTGTTACTAAGCCCAGAAAAAGAAAAATTATATTTCCTGGAGTGGGAATCGAACCCACAATCTGTCACTTTTACAGTCGCACGCTTAGTGAAAGTGAGGAACGGAGTGTCTTAACAGTAGGTTCCCTCTACCTACCCTGCTATATGCGGGATACAGCGTGAAGCTATGTATGTATGTATGTATATATAATAAATATTATGTAAAAAGTGATTAATTAGTGGTTAGACCGTCTTTTGTGTCTCTCGCTACGTTTTAATTACGAACATTTTCATTTAAGTATTTTTTTGTTAGTTACAAGAATATTTAATATGAATAAATTAATTAGTTAAATTACTTTCGTTACTTTTGCCAATTTGAAAAAAAATAATAATTTCAATGTAAAAGAACTGTAGAGTATTCATAACAGGCGCTATAAGTTGATATTTCGATGCATATAACTTAAAGTATTAGTAGGCGATCATTAGCAATCAATTCGGCGGAAAGTAGGGAACGGAAATGTTAACAGAGAACGGAGTGTTTTAACACTAGGTTCTCTGGTTCCCTCTATCTACCCTGCTATGTGTGGGATACAGAGGGAGCTTAAAAAAATAGCAGGCGATAGAATTTGTTTTATTTACAGACATGGCATAAGCGATAATGTTATAAAAATGGTGTAGAACGTGTTCAGATAGTTGGGCACGTTAATACGATAAGTGATGAAAGAATGGTAAAGATGTATGAAGCAAAGGTGAGTGGCAGAAGAGGTAGGGGGATACCATGGTTGACCTTCGAGAGCATAGTATCAAAGATTCTGAAGGAAGGAAGGTCACGTGAAAAGCATCAGGACCCTCCCGGATGTACGAGAATGAGTTTAATTGCTTTTATGGACGAAGCCTAAGAAGTATGCAGGGATTGTAGCGTTTAGCGTTCCGTTTTCCTGACTATCCCGCTAGGGATAAAGCGTGAAGCTTAGATAAGAAGAAATAAAAATAAATTAAATAATAGTCGCCTGACTATAGAAATCAACTAAAATCAATATTTACTGTCAACTTAAAGTCTATCGCATAAAACTAATACACTTCAAATAACATTGTATCTCATCGTTCTAACATCATTTCATTATCCACCCGATCATAAAGTGGTAAGGCTTAACGGTACAATTTAAGACTCTACATAACTCTACCACCCTATTCTCATAGACATAAGACTCAAAATTGATTAAATTTTGCAGTTAAAATTTACCACAGCAATAATCCAAGTCTCGATAAAGGTACAATTAAAAGTAATTCGTTTTATTGCCTTTACTAACATCCGCGAGTCTTTTGTTTTGTATTGGAATTGTAAAAGTGAACCCGTTTAGTTGTAGGTTATTACCTATTTTAATATTACTAGTGTCCCTGTCGACGCGTTAACAACGCATTGTTTAGCAACGTATACGTCACTTTATATAAATATGAATGTCAAACTATGGTAGTGTGTGTAACATATATTTTATTAATTTATTATCATTCTGCACACTTTCGCTATACAAAACAATAAGTACGTCAAATTTCATGCTCTTCCGTCCATACAATATTCATAAAAAAGGCTACAAACTTTTTACGTATTAATATATAGATAAGTAAGCAAATTAATTTTGTAGAGAAGATTAATTTATCTATAGATTTTTAGTAGACTTCAAATAAAGGAAGAGGTTCTCGAAGTAAGAATTGAGAATTGGGTTGATGAAATTACAAATAGTATGCAGCCTATACTATGAAACGTGTAGTATGTATAAGTACACGCATCGTCGTCGTAAAGTGGGCATGATAGCTTGAGAGGCGTCATCTCGTTTCTCTTGACGGTAAATCAGCTGATTTAATTGCTAAGATGCACCAGTAAGTGTCTCAGATCAATAATATTTTGTAACCTGCGCCTATCGTGGCGCAGAGGCACAAGTGCGCGACTTCTTTTTTTTTTATGCATAACGGATGGCAAACGAGCAGAAAGACCACCTGTTGGTAAGTGCCTACCTTCGCCTATAGACATCTACAACACCAGAGGTGTTGTAAATGCGTTGCCTACCTAGACGATACAGATGGAAGGGGAGGACAATGTAGAAGTTCGCTATCGGAACCATCACGTCATGGGGAAAGGATGGAGTGGGATAGGGAAAACCTGGCTTACATGCCATCGAACCGAAACATATCATAAGATATTTGGCGGTTCGTCTTTGACATGATAGTGGTCGCAAGCCAGACGGAGGACGAACCTCCTAGCACCAAATTACTGGGATACCCGCCTCTTACGAGACGCTACCCAGCGGCGTAGCAGAATTGTATTCTAACCCCGTCCCGTCACAGGTTAAAAGTCTCCGATTGGGCGGGTATCCGTAACGGATTTCCTCACGAAAAAAAAGGGCAGTCAGCGGTAAATAGAGTATAACACTAAATTCTCTCTGATTATCCTCCTTTGTGGGATAAATCTTGAAATAGCTTTTAGAATCGGGTTAATATGAGAACGAAATGACTAATAAACCAAATTTAGATATAATAATTTTATTGTATGTCTTGATTTTCTTTATTTAGAAATAACAATTTCCTAGTATCATTGTTACTCTGTTCACATTTAATCCAAATGCAACAATAGCTCTAAAACTTCCAATACATATACTAGTAGAGTCGTAACAAAATAAACATAGTAACAACGTCAATATAATTTACAACTGTATTCAAAACATCGTTAAAATACGATGAGGACAAAGTCGCTCCTAACTAATACAAAATAAGCAATTTATGCAGATTATATTTAAACTAGTTGTATCTTGTGACTTCGTTTGCGTTGATTTAAAAACTTAAACTCCAGTTTTTGTCCTTTTTTTGTAAGAATTTCAAAAATCCTCAATGCTCCCCTATCCCCAAGGAGTCTATGTGCCAGTAACTTCGCCTGTACAATACTCGTATCTGTTAGACACTCAGTAACGCAAACGTGTTCGACATTCGACATTTCATGTCTAAGTTATTTTTATCTCTCCGCTAGTAAAATAACGTGCGGCGTTAAGTTTCGCCAATCAACACGCATCTTGACCACGGACGAAAAATGGTTAACGTATAGTTCAACATTGGGACCTCTCCGACTACCCTGCTAAGCAAGAAGGCAGGGAGAAACATTATTGCATTTTTTACTTCCTTAGTGTTAAATGACCGAGCTCTACATCGCGCTTTGTCCAGAGCTACTAAAAATAGATTGGAAATCGAACTCATAACCAATTGCATTTACAGATTCTATTCCACTATATCGTACTAGTCTCATAAATAAATATTTAACAGTACAAAGAAGATTCCCACTCTTGTAATATTTCTTTATGGGCAATAAAGCATATATTTGCTTGTACCGACGTTATTCTATGAATATTCATAGAAATTACCATAAACAAATACCGCGTGTAAGAAGTAGGTTATTATGCGAATTTTCGTGACAGCGCTCCCCCCAAGCTTTGCTAATGTCTTATCTTTAGATAGCTACTTATACTGGCTCTACATTGAATTTAACTTGAATTTCCTTATTTATCAGATTCGATCTCTACTTCGGAGAATGATTATATCTAAAGTATTTTCAATCTGATTTGGTAAGACATAACACGGCGTTTAGTTCCGTCATTAAACAGGTAATGTCTGATTTTCAGGTGGAAAGAAGAGAACGGAGTGTCTTGGCTAGGTTCAAATCAAAAAAAAATCAACTAACAACTAACTTTCTGACGATCTATGCTTTGCTGGAAAAAACATGAAGGCAAAGAGAGTGAAATTTAATTCATTTTTCTATTTCCTTTGTACATAGTAGATATAAGTTTTTTTTTCTTAGAGATTAAAATATACTTAAAAATAATTAAGTAATAAAATTGTTATTTTAGTTAATTTCCTAAAAAAACTAGACTAGTAGAAGACTGATTTTTCAAAACATACTTTATCATTTTCTTGTGTATTTGTTAATGTACAATGTCGTCGCCGCAAATCGCCTAACCACATCACAACATTATATATATTATACAATAATCCTATAAAGGAACTATTATTTTAAAATGTTTTTAAATCTCTTTATGGTAACGTAAAACATAAAACATTTTTGTACAAGAAAACCGTATTTTCAATATCGCAGAAAATCTTACATTTCCGGGCACAAATTAAGTAATGACTGGCAATTTCGATTAAAATGTTTGGAGCTGTTTCCGCGTAGCAACTGAATATTTCTGAAATGTCCACCTCATTTTGTACTGTAAGTGTTTAATGTTTCAGGATGAAATATAATGCTTTTTGCATTAATGTAATTTTTATATCAAATCACAAGTTTTGTAGAAAAGCTTCACGTTTTATTTTTTTTCTTATAATATGGTATTCAGAGAAAACTTAGTGTTAAGACACTCCGTTCGTGGCTTTCTATCCGAATTCAAGACACTGCCTGTTAAGTAGCTGAATTTATCACTGGTTCTGTCATTTGAGAAAATAGTTATAACAATAAAATAGTTTTCTGTAAAGCTATGTTAAATATAACATTGCGTGTTACAAATATTACATTTCGTATATTTACGTATTTATAATAAGTAAAATTTAACAAAAACGAAAACCAACTTTTAATTAAATGCAATAAAAAGTATAATTATTACCCAAAAACTACTCGCTAGATCTTAACTAAATTTAAATGGGACCACAACGAAAGCACTAGCTATAGTAATGTAAAAAAAATCAGCAAAATTGGTTTACCAAAAAATCAATAACACATAATTTTTTTCCCTGTGATGGGACGGGCTTAGAATACAATTCCCCGCTGCCGCTGGGTAGCGTCCCGTAAGAGGCGGGTATCCCAATAGTTAGGTGGAAGGAGGTTCGTTCTCCGTCTGTCAAATCATGTCAAAAATGAACCGCCAAATATCTTATGTGTTCCGGTTCGACGGCATGTAAGCCAGGTTTTTTCCCCTTTCCTACCCATCCTTTCCCCAAAATGTGGTGGTTCCGATAGCGGACTATTACATTGTCCTCCCCTTCCATCTGTATCCTCTAGGTTGGCAACGTATCTACAACATCTCTGGTATTGTAGATATTCATGGGTGAAGGTAACCACTTACCATCAGATGGTCCTTCTGCTCGTTTGCCATCCGTTATCCACAAATAAAAAAAAAAAAGAAAATAAAAGTACATTCGAATTGAACCACCTCCTTCATTAAGTCGATTAAAGAATCAGCTTAAAATCCATATTTCCATTTTCAGTAGCGTATCGAAATAAAATTTTAAAAGATTAAATTAATAACCAATATCAGTTATGATAAAGTGTCGTGACGTTTTTACTGGAATCAACGATCAATTCATATTTTTAATTCCTCTGCAAATAAATAAAATTACTATATGCTATCTGCAAATTCTTTTGAAAAATAGGCCAAGCGTGATGCACAGGCGTGTAGGTTCATTTCCCACCTAGGGCATGATTTTATTTAAATTATCTTCATTTCCTCGTTTTGGTAACGCGGCGTTGAGTTCCACTTGGTGTGCTGATTGGCGGAAGGTGGGGAACAGAAACGTTAAAAGAGAACGAATTGTCTCAACACTAGGTTCTCAGTTTCCCTCTGTCCACACTGCTATGTGCGGGATACAGCGTGAACCTAAAAGAATCATTTCTTCGCTCTACTAAAACGCCACGTTGACTTTCTTCGCTTAACATGCAATGTCTCGAATACCGATGGAATTCGGTGAACATAGTATTTTGACACTAGGTTCACTCTGACTACCCTTCTAAATGGTATAAAATCTAAAGCCGATTTTTACGAATTTTTATCATTACTAGTGTCCCCATCGATATGGATGTCAAACCATGGTAGTGTGTGTAACATTTATTTTATCAATTTAATATATATCTTATGCATTATTTAAAATAATATATAATTATTCTGCATTCCTTTGCTATATAAACTATAAGTGTGCCAAGTTTCATGCTCCTCTGTTCGCGTAATTTGCGTAAAAAGGGGTACAAAGTTTTTGCTTCACGCATTAATATATAGATTTACTAAATTAAATAACAAAAATTAGGCTTAAAATCATTAACAGTGTACACCACAATACAGCTAAAAGTAAACCTAGCATACAAAGCACTGTTAATCAGCTCGACTTTTGTTTTCAGATTTGTCATTCTTAAACAACTCAAAGTTAAGAAGATTATTTGCCTTATTATTGCTGGGGAGATTTTCGGAAACATTAAGTAGCATTTTACTTCATTTTATTATGAGACAGAATATTTTATACAACTTGCTTTTTCTGTATCATGTCTTTTTTTTTTAACTTCACGCTGTATCCCGCATATAGCGGGGTAGGCAGAGGGAACCAGAGAAACTAGTATTAAGACACTCCATTCTCTTTCAACATTTCCGTTCTCCACTTTCCGCCAAATTGAGGCATTGTGTGTTGAGTGGCGGAACTCAACGCCGCGCTGACTGTAATTGCGACAGGTTGTGGGTTCAATTCCCACTCCAGGAAATGTAAAATTTAGTATTTTCATTTCTTGGGTTTGGTAACAAGGCAAAGCGCGACGTTGAGTTTCGCCACTCAACACGCAATGCCTCAATTGGGCGGAAGGTTGGGAATGAAGAGTCTTAATCCTTAAGTCCCTCTGTCTACCCTGCTATATGCGGGATACAGCGTGAAATGTACGTATGTATGTAGAACATAGAGTGAAGCCATTTGTTCTCCGCTTTCCTGTCGAAGTTGAAACATTGCGTGTTGAGTGTTTGAGCCTAACTTTGTGTTTTGTTATACTAGAGCGAAAAATTGAAAATGATTTGGTATCGAATCCATAATCATCGTTACAACCAGACGCTGTCCCACTTCGCCTAAATTATAGTTTCAACATTTGCATATACCATACATATGAATAGATTGTCGCTTTCAAATATATTACCAAACCTGTAAAGTTAAAGATACCTAAAAATGCTAAAGAAAAATTCTTCCTTAACCGAATTCTACAAAAGGAAGAGGGATTAATTATATTTATAATTCGACAGTATTTTTTATGTTTGATATCGCATCAGTTTTAACTGAGTGAACAAATTCCTCCTCATATGCTTCCGTTTAAATTTCCTTAAGATAACTAACCAGTAGTTTTTGAGTTATCCGCAATAAGGTTATATTTTAGTTCATAATAATAACCCAAATATATATTATTAAACAAAAGCCAAGCAACGTCAGTATAATTTCCTAGTATTTCAACAAAACTAAACGGACGCCTATAAATTTGAGGCGTTGATGGAATACCTTATTGTATAGTTTATATCTGTTCTATCAGTCGGAAGCCATCGCTTAGGGTTCCGCCGCGTGACTCAAATTCGGAAAGAGATGAATCTCACTTCCTAGTAATGTTATAAATGTGAAATTTTATACGTTCAGATGTTTGGCTATCTCTTAGTTTTATAAGAAGAATTGATCAGATTTTGGATAGTTTTGTCGGAAGAAGGGCCTTTTTGTTGCAACTTGGGCATTTTAAGTGTATTATTTTGTCACCTTCAAGCTTTACCTCGCATAGAAAGTTATTTAGAGGGAATCTAGTGTCAAGACACTTCGTTCTCTACTTTGAAAATTTTAAACTAAATATGATTATTACTTCGAAAGGAAATCGAATGGGGAATGGCATTGTTAAAAGAGAACGGAGTGTCCTAACACGTCGGTTCCTAGGTTCCCTCTGCCTACCCTGCTATGTGCAGGATACAGCGAGAAGCTAAATAGAAAATGGCAATCGAAAGTACACTACAGTAAAGTAATCTAACAGAGAATGAAATGAATATAGATTATTGAGTATCGAATACGCTTCGATGCATCCCGCAAGGATGAGATCGAAAATATAAAATATTGTGTTCTTGTATACCTAATCAATTTTCTATATCTATCTATCTCTATATCTATCTATCTCTATATTAATATTTAAGTGTTTGTACCTATATCGTGACGCATTTTCGTTACATTAAGATTATAAAAAAGATTCAAATAAAAAAATATTTCCAATAAACAAACTAGCTCGCAAAAGCTAGTCACAGCAAATATTCTTGCCTTATTATTTATAGTATAACAACCAGTCAAAACTAAAACTGTTCATGCTTTTAGATCCACAGAGTGCTGTCAAAGTCAGGCTTGAAACTTTGAAGGAGCAGAATGTCTAGGTAATTGCGTGTCTACTCATAACTTTCAACTTTATGTTACGAACAAGATGCACCACGCGCTCTAACATAAAACTGTACAACTGATGTATGAAATGAAGTAATAACTAGCTAGGTAGGTAGAGTATATTAGGCCATCATGGCGTAGTGGCACAGCGTCTAACTACAAACGTAATGGTTGTGGCTTCAATTACCATTCGCGTGAATTATTATAAGAGAAAACTGAGAACTGATGGCCGTTGAAACGGAAAGGTTTTGGAGTGGCAACCACGAACCAGACGACGCTCTGTGGGATGGCCCCCTACCAGGTGGACTAAAAATACGGTCACGATCACCGGAAGCCGCCGGATGCGGAAGGTGCAAGACCGATCGTCGTGAAAATGCTTGAGGGAGGCCTATGTCCAGCAGTGGGCGTCACACTCCTGAGAAGAATGATTATATATTTTTTAAATTATTTTCATTTATTCGTTTCAGAGATATAAGATAAAAACGCGAAGTTGAGTTTCGTCACTTACCACGTAAAGTCTTCAATTCAATTGAGAATAGTGTCTTGACACTTAGATTTTCTCTGCCTACCCTGCTATACGGGAATATGTATGAAGATTTTTTTAGCTTCGCGATTTTTTTTATTCCTCACTCCCCGCTTTCAGCTGAATTAGAGCCTTTGTGTGGTTTCCGGGTTGAGTTTTGGAATTTGCAGCACTTTGTTTTAGTAGATATTTTTATTATTTTTTATTGTGTAATTTTTTTTCTTAAAAGCTTTTCATATGTTTGATTTTTTGTAATTGGCCCTATTAATATTTAAAGAAATGAGTACGGATTCAAATTATTGTTTACTCTCCAGAAAATAGAGTCTATAACCAGCTATGCTAATATTACCCTAAAGATTACAATCTCAAATTTTCATTTACCATAAAGAAAAATCTAAATACAAATCATTTTTATATTTCCCGCCACCCTAACTAGAGGTAGTTAGGGAAGTCTAACAAGGAAAACATATTACTCAAGCACTTTGCAAAGCTACCCTTTTTTCATAACCACGATTGTCCTTCAAAATAAAGCCTCCGAGCCAGCGTCAAAATCACCCGCACTCTTACATTCATTATACGCTCACACGTTTTTAAATTCTAAGAAAAATGTAGAGCTTATCACGAAGTTATAAGGTTCAAATTTCTGTAGCAAACGTGATAAGGGACACTTTCAGACAGCAACTTAAATAGGTTTGACTAAAAGCTTTTGGTAAACCTAGTTTGAAACACCTCAGTACCTAAAATTCTTTTTTTTTTCGTTTTAACGCTTTTTTCGTATTTTTAAAGAGAACATAGTGTTGAGACACTCCGTTCGGATTGCGTGTTAAGAGACAGAACTCAGTGCCGCACTGTGTCTGATAGGAGCGGAAGGAAGAAAATAATTTAAATCTAAAACCTTCAAATGGGAATTGAATCCATAAACAATAGCATTTATAGGTTATCCACTGCACCACGACGACCAAGAGCATCACTCTCTCTTTTCTCCTTTTGCATTGTTATTGTTACGAAGCAAATAGAAATAATACTTATAATCGAGCTCACAAGCAATTGTTTTACCGTCAATTTCTATCTCTCCGTACCATTATAACCTCAACTTTAAGAATCCATTTTTCTACTGAAAATTTGTTTTATAATTCGTTTATAACAACAAACATGTAGAATAAACTTTACAAATTGCTTAATAAAACGGTACCAAAGTAGTTTATTCATATAGATTTTAGGATTACAGCTATACGCTCTATATTGAATGTAGAGTATGTAAAGTTGGATTTGAAAACGAATTACTATACTCTATTGTAGATACAAAATAAATTGGGGCTTCCCATACAACATACAGCAATATAAATGCATAGAAAATATCATAAAACTCTACTAAACTATACATACAAATATAGTTGACCCCTTTCCGGTGGAAAAATTGGCAGGCGGCTATTATATTTGCAGCAGAATTTTGGCAAGTTTGATGGGCTTTGGTGAAATAAAGGCACTTGGATTGCTGATATTATTAATGTTTTAAGGCGTGAATTTAAATGACATTTTGTTATTAGCTTAGTATTTTTTTTTGTTGAATTTGTTACGAGTAGCTGTTTTTGGGCTAAATTAGGAGAGAGGATATTACCCTGTGAGGGGATAGGGTTAGAATACAATTACCTTCCGTAGTAAGAGGCGGGTATCCCAGTAGTTTGGTGGTAGGAGGTTCATCCTCCGACTGGCTCGCGACCACTATCATGTCAAAGACGAACCGCCAAATATCTTATAATGTGTTCCGGTTCGATGGCATGTAAGCCACGTTTTTTCCCCTTTCCTACCCATCTTTTCCCCAAAATGTGGTGGTTCCGATAGCGGACTACTACATTATCCTCCCCTTTCATCTGTATCCTCTAGGTTGGCAACGCATCTACAACATCTCTGGTGGTGTAGATGTTCATGGGCGAAGGTAACCTTTTACCATCAGGTGGTACCTCTGCTCCTTTGCCATCCGTTATCCAAATAAAATAAGAAAGAGGATTATTAGAACTTTGGAGTTGTCAGTTAACATGAAAATGTTAGTATTGTCAGTACTATAATAAGCTACCAATTCGGAAGGTAATTCTGTTGAGAAGAACCGCAGAGAAACATTCAACAGTGTCTATTTTAAACAATAAGTGGACTTCGACAGAAAGAAGAAATTCTTAATTCAACAGTATTTTTTAAGCGTGTACCGCATATTTTTATTACTTGATGAACCAATTTTGATGATCCTTTTTTTATAAGATAGCTAGTACTTTTGATGAGGTAAAACAGTTTTTGCGTTATTTTGCTTTGTAGTGCATTTTGTTTGAAATAGATTTTCTTATTTTGTTAAAATCCTAATGATCATATCTTCCAGAACAGTTAACTGCCAATCAGAAGTGTAATAATAATAACAATGTGATGGACTGCCACGTTAATTAATAAAAAATGGACATTGCCGCGTTTTTTAAGTTCCCTGAAATATTGTAAAGATGGGTAAAATGGATTTTTTAATTTTTTTTTATATATTAACCACTTACCGTTCTATTCCCAAGGTTTCGCACAGTGCAGTTCAAATAGGCAAACTTGCCGACCAGAGCGGTGACGTTGCGTGAGGTGGTTGCATCGAAGGAGGGAGCGAGACGCGACGTACTACCCACGGGGAGTGAATTTACCGAACCCGCACCACCTGCCACGTCGCATGTACCTGGAAATAAATATAATTAAATATTTAAATTATTCAGTATTATTAGTAACATTTATTATTTCAGAAAAAAAATAACAAAGAGAAAAATAGCTGCATATTTTTTTGTGTAGCAAGAAAGTTACGAGTAGAGAGATAACGTTGCTAGGACAGTTAGTATTCCACTTCCCGTGCAGATCTGAGGTATTGTTAAGTGTCAGAACTTAGCGCCACCCTTGATCTTATCAGAAGATTTTTTTTTAACTTCACGCTGTATCCCGCATACAGCGGGGTAGGCAGAGGAAACCAGAGAACCTAATTTACATTTGGTTCTCTGAGTATAGAGTGTCTTTACAGACACTCCATTCTCTTAACGCCTGTCGTGGCGCAGAGGCACAAGTGTGCGACTGTAAACGCGACAGGTTGTGGGTTCGATTCCCACTCCAGGAAATGTAAAAATTTGTATTTTCATTTCTTGGGTTTGCTAACAAGGCAAAGCGCGGCGTTGAGTTCCAGCACTCAGCACGCAATGCCTCAATTCGGTGGAAAATGGGGAATGGAGTGTCTTAACACTAGGTTCCCTCTGCCTACTCTGCTATATGCGGGTTACAGCGTGAAGTTGTGTATGTTTGTATGTATGTATAATTTAAACGAATATACAAATACAAAAATAATATGATATCTCATTAATAAATAATAAATTAAAGAAGTATATACAGTCATAAACTATTTGAAGCAAATTGAAAATATATTTTTTAATTAATATATGCATTTCATATACAATACGTTGAATAACGAAATAAATTAAAAACTAAATAATTATATTGGTATTGTTAACATTTATAACAGTTAAAAGTATGAATGTTATAAAGCAAATATTAAATACATAATTAAAATTTATTGAAAAGGAAAACCGATTTATTACGAATAATTCAAAAACTACTCATCTTAACTAAATTTAAATGGGGACCACAACAAAAGCACTGGCTATTATTTAAAAAGAATCCTTAAAATTGGTACAGTAAAAATACTGTGGTCACAAATAAATAAACAGTCTAATTGAGAACCTTCTCTTTTTTTGAAATCGGTTACAACTCTATGTAAACACGTGTACGTAAAGTTATAAGAATTTTAGAATAAATATTCATTGATAATTTTTATATAGCTTTACACTTTATCCTATATAGCAGGGTAGTCAGACTAAGCCTAGTACACTTCGTTCTTCACTTTCAAGAAGTTGAGACACTGCATGTTGAGTGGCAGAACTACTTATGTAATATCACATTGAAATAAACCAATAATTATCACTTTATGTATTTCATTTTAAGCATGTTACAAACTCTTTTGTAAACCAAACTTAATAATAACAGTACAATATGTACAATCTAAAAACATACATTCTCCGAATAGGGATCAAACCATTGCATGTACCAACAACATATTGTCGTGACGCATTTTCGTTACATTTAAGTATCAAATTAAGAAATTTCTAAAGAAAAATAAACACTAAGAAAACAGCTAAGCAAACAATACACTAAGGCTAGTTACTTAATGACACTCTAAATAAGAGGATTTCCACGAGACCGTCGCGGTGAACAAAGAACTGAATTAAGCGCAAGATCCAGCATTGTATGTCTGAATTGTTTAATTAAGGAGAGTCACAGCATCCGGAGATCTGGACCAAATATTATATTCGTTGTCGAGATGGAAGCGTATCTGCGTAAAAATTTTTAATATTTCCTTGCAGAGTTTGTTCGTTTTTGTGTGATATGAGTATATATACATATATTGCAAAGTAAGAGTCTTATATGTTTTTGCTTAAATATAAGATAAATCTAGTATCATAATCTTTTTTATGGTATATTCTTTTTATAACGCCTGTCGTGACGCAGAGGCACAAGCGTGTGACTGTACACGCGACAGGTTGTGGGTTCCAATCCCACTCCAGGAAATGGATTTTTTTATTTCCTGGGCTTGGTAACAAGGCAAAACGCGGCGTTGAGTTCCGCCACTCAGCACGCAATACCTCAATTCGGTGGAAAGTGGAGATCGGAGTGTCTTAACACTAGGTTTTTTCTGCCTAACCTGCTATATGCACGGCGATTCTTATACATGTATTATGTAATTCAAACACACAGTAATCTTACTGGTACTATAAAATGCTATTGCCAAGCCAATACATTTTCCAACCCGTAAACTTGTGATTTAGATTTATTTCGATTGAGTGATTTTCTATTAGATACGTTTATAAACATCCCCTGCTAGCGAATATTTGCGAATCATATCAGATAGCTTGTGATGCTACGATGAGATCGTAAAATGCATTTATTGGATATAAAATTAAATATTTGGGAGGGTTTCACAAATTCGGTCCTAATATCAAATAGGTATAGACCATCATGGCGCAGTGACGTTTGACTGTAAACTCAATTGGTAGTGAGTTCGATTCCCACTGAAAGGATTGATATTGAAATATTTAAACTATTTTCATTTCTTCATTGTAGTAAAACAAAGCGCATCATTGATTTCTGCCACTCGACATTTGTATGTTGTCAAATTCTTGTCTGTATTTACTAAAAGGATAGGAAAAACACATTATATATTAGTTTATATGTTGAATTCATTCATTCATTAATAGCTTCACGCTGTATCCCGCATATAGCAGGGTAGGCAGAGGGAACCTAGTGCTAAGACACTCCGTTCCCAATTTCCGCCGAATTGACGCATTGCGTGCTGAATAGCGGAACTCAACGCCGCGCTTTGCCTTGAAAAATTTGCTATGAAAAAATCCATTTCCTGGAGTAGTGATCGAAACCACAAACTGTCGCGTTTACAGTCACACGCTTGTGCCTCTGCGTCACGACAGAAGCTAGGTGAAGAAATACAAAAAAACAATATTTTTATTATTAAACTTGATTCCTATTTCTATATTTTTGTCTTTCATAAGAACTTAGAAGTAACATTCCTCAATAAAAAAATACTAAAAAGTCATTAATTTATGAGATATACCGTAACACAAGTAACACAAATCTTCCTAAACACTCCACCATATTCAAACATTCTAGTTATTACCCAAATCGCACAATTGGCTCATCGTCTAATAGAATTAGCTATGAAATGGCACAGAACTCGACACAGGTGCTTTCGGTAGTACGCGAGTAATTGCTCTTGAGTGACCATTATGACGCGGTTAGAGACTGGAGTGGCTTCTGGACTTAGTTGCTGGGAATTGATTATATGTTATAATGGGTTTACTCTGCAGTGGTGCAGTGGAAATATCAACAGTTACCTCATGATGGCTGTGAATTCGATCTCAATTTAGGGGAGTATCTATATATTAATACGTGAAGAAAAACTTTGGGCTCCTTTTTAAGAAATGTATGAGAATAGATAAATATGAAAACTGATATACTTAAAGCTTATAAAGTCTTTCATTAATGCCTGTCGTAGCACAGAGGCACAAGCGTGCGACTGTAAACTCGACAGGTTGTTGGTTCGATTCCCACTCCAGGAAATGGAATTTTTCATTTCCTGGGTTTGGTAATAGCTTAACACTATGTTCTCTGGTTCTCTCTGCCTACCCTGCTATATGCGGGTTACAGCGTGAAGTTAAAAAAAAGGTCCCATTAGATAGCATCAACAACATTCAGGGCAGATACAGAAAGCCTAGTATCAAAATACTCCGTTCCTTAGCTTCGTACCTTAGCACCTGAAAAAGAGATATTACGTGTAGAGTGGCGGAACTAAACGTCTTTTTTTTCTTTTTTTTATGGATAACGAATGGCAAACGAGCAGAAGTACCACCTGATGGTAAAAGGTTACCTTCGCCCATGAACATCTACACCACCAGAGATGTTGTAGATGCGTTGCCAACCTAGAGGATACAGATGAAAGGGGAGGATAATGTAATAGTCCGCTATCGGAACCACCACATTTTGGGGAAAAGATGGGTAGGAAAGGGGAAAAAACGTGGCTTACAAGCCATCGAACCGGAACACATTATAAGATATTTGGCGATTCGTGTTTGACATGATAGTGGTCGCGAGCCAGTCGGAGGATGAACCTCCTACCACCAAACTACTGGGATACCCGCCTCTTACGGGACGCTACCCAGCGGCGGAGGAGAATTGTATTCTAACCCCGTCCCCTCACAGGGACCTCAAACTATATCTACCTACCAAAGCAGATAAATAAGTATAATTTAAATATAATTGCGTTAGCTAGAAATTGTACCATCATCCAATCACGTTTAAGTCCCATTGCACGCCGGCGCCTCAACCCTAAATACTTGTAAGTCTACTTATCAACCTATTAACGCCTGTTACAAATAAATTTATTTTAAACTAAAAGCTCCAAACATACATACATAAAACAAACTAAAACGTAGCATAATTTATAATTAATTAACAAATAGAAAGCTCCCGTTAGTAATTGTGCTCTCACCCTCGGGACCGGTTGTCTCGCTTTGCTTAAACAACCCTACCTTCGTTATATATTACCCCGTGATTTGATAGCACTCGAAAACGTATTATGAACTATTTTAATTATTTTTGTAAACATGATAACTAGAATTTCACTTGGAGAATTGTTTATGCGGCGTTTAGCTGCGCCACTTAATGTAATGTTTCTAAAATAACATATGACTCTATTGAAGAACGGAGTGCTTTAACATTTATTCGCTACCGTGTTTAAGTAATATAAATGGAATACAAAAGTAAGAAATATATATTAATTGACTATGATTTGATTTGCTTCACGTTTTTTCCTACATAGTAGGGTACTCAGAGAACGTAGTGTCAAGACACTTTGTTCTCCAATTTCTGCATGAATTGAAATGAATGATACTCATCGCCACACTTGGAGCTGTCAATTTGCTGTTAAATAGTCAAATCGGTCACCAGCTAGGAAAAGAGTAGAATCTTATATTTACTAAGCTTAAAATAATTTTAAAATGCCTAGAATACATAAAAAATTTAGAACATCTTTTTCTCTCTCCTTTTCTCGTCCGAAATTGTAACAATACATATTGGCGGAGTTTAACGCTGCCCTATATCAATTAACATAAAACATATAACCCAAATCCCAATAAGTGCGAAACGGAGTGTCTTAACACTATATTCTACCCTGCCATATGCGGGATACAGCGTGAAGTTAAAAAAAATCCCAATACTCCAACAAGTATCATTCACTCAATAACGAACACAATTAATCACCAATCAGGAACTAATAACAAAAACTAAACCAGGCCATATTGGTAAAGAAAGTCCAACAATTTAGTCCATACAAAAGAAGCCTAGAAAATAATGACACAAGTCAGTCAAGTCAGTCAATGACAGAGCTTGGCCTCTTTAAGGATCCTAAGACAATTAAGGGCGAAGGTTTCAAGATACATTTGGATCAAGATTGTAATCTGTCCTGTTATTTGATAAGATTATTCTTCTATTATACTAGCTGTATCCCGTGACTTTGTTTGCGTAGATAGTAAGTCCTAAAATATCACTTTGTCCAGTTTTCGTAGGCACTTCGAGTCTTCTCTTACACTCCCCAACATGATAAATTGTAGCTTTCTATGGCCAATACTTTCGCCAGTATATTGTCGGTCATTCAGTTAGTAATAGTATATAGATTTGTAATTACACTGAGCGTTGTCAATGGAAATGGAATTTTTCATTTCCTGGGTTTGGTAACAAGGTAAAGCGCGGCGTTGAGTTCCGCCAACTCAACACGCAATGCCTCAATTCGGCGGAAAGTGGGGAACGGAGTGCCTTAACACTAGGTTTCCTCTGCCTACCCTGCTATATGCGGGATACAGCGTGAAGCTGTGTATGTATGTATGTATGTATGTATGTATGTATGTATGTATGCGTTGTGAATCAGGGTTTAAATAATTAAAACGGAAAGGAGTGGATAAAATATTAGCTTAATATAAGCTTAGAACCCAAAATACGTCCAAAATCCATTATTATTTTTTTTTCCACTTTCCGCAAGAAAAAGACAAATTCGTGTGGAATGGCAGGACAGGCAGGACACTGCGCATTGTCTCAGACCAAACTGGATAAATAATAATAATTTAAATGTAATTATTCTCTCAAGTGGGGCTGATAGCGTTATCAAACTTTATCAAGGGAATTTAAGCTTCACAAATTTTAAATAAATATTAAATGTTGTTAGCTTATACTAATTAATTATTCACATAACTTCATGCTTTATCCTGAAAACACTCAAAAACACTTCATCGGTCATTTTCCTCCCAGAATTGATATATTGTGTATAAAGTGACGGAGATTAACGCCGCGCTTTGTCGTAATAGAGAAGAAATTAATATAATTGAAAAATAGTTTATCTTCAAGTGGAAATCGAACCCACAACCAAATGTGTTTATAGTCAGACGCTCTTCAATTGCACCATGATGGTTTCATAAGCTAAATTAATTATGAACAAAACAAAATTTCTACGAAAAGATTTTTTATTGGTTTCTCTTGGAAAAGTGCGGGTTCGAGTCCCGCTACGTACAAAATTATATACGTTTTCCAAAGATATATCTCGTATCCTAAGTGTATAATTCACACTTCAAATCATCAAAAATACGAAGAAACTTATCAAAGACTTTAAAAATAGCCTAAAAAATAAATCGACTCTACTTTTCTGACAGATGATTAGTCGATTTCGATGTGATTCCAACTAAATAACAACTTTGTTTAATAGAAAACTGTAAAGCTGTCAGCAGAAGTACTTTGACAGTTCATCTGTTGAACATCTCTACGAAGGTTGTCATCGCTTTAAATTATAGTGCGAGGTGATGTGGGTACTAGAGTTTATTTCCGCTTTATTTATTTATGGTTAGCCAAAACAAAGTTAGAAATGCCCTTGTTAGAAGTAAGTTATTTAACACGTGATTTTTGTTAACGTGAATGATATTTTTAAGTTTTTACAGGTAGTGGAACAAAATTAGCTTCACGCTTTTTTCTGTATACCAAGGCAGGTAGAGTGAATCTAGTGTTAAGACATTCCGTCTGTACAAGCTTAACGAGGAGAGCAGAGAACAGATTAGATATAGGTATTTTTGTTTTAAAGCGTAAAGTTTTAAAGCGTTAATTACACACGTAGGAAACGAAAAACATATTTAGAAAACGTATAAAATTTTTTGAACGCAGCGGGACTTGAACCCGCGCCTCTTGGAAACCGTCCAAGCGCTTTAATCACTAAGCCACGCCATGTTTTCGAATACATAACACGTTTAGTCTTGCCAGGGCGAGGAATGGATAATAATTTAAATATTATCACTGTTCCCGAGTCGAACCAAGAGCCATCGTGTTTACAGTCAATTAAAAACTAAGATTATTAAGAATAACTCAAAAACTACTTATCAGATCTTAACAAAACTTAAACACAACCACATCAGAAGCACTAGCTATAATATAAAAAGAGAATCATCAAAATTAGTTAACTCAGTAACACGTAAAAATCTTTTCCTTTTTTGAAATCGGTTAAAAACAAATGAAAAACACAATATAAAAGCTAATTATGAAATATTTCCAGTAGTTTTCATATCCCGCATACTCTACATAGAGTTTGTATGGAACAGTATGTAATTAATGTGATTTAAATTCATTACGCTGTAAATAACAGAATTATTTGAATATTTCATAGCGACAAACGTTTGCACGAATGTGTAAATGTTTTACATTGTTTTTGTATGAAAAAATGTATACTTACTGTATATGAATACACATGAATATATTGTAATATTTGTTGGTATTTTTATTATAACAAAATATATTTTTTTATATTTGTTTAACGCCTGTCGTGTCGCAGAGGCACAAGCGTGCGACTGTAAACGCGACAGGTTGTGGGTTCGATTCCCACTCCAGGAAATTGAATTTTTCATTTCCTGAGTTGAGTTCTGCCACTCAGCACCCAATGCATCAATTCGGCGGAAATTGGGGAACGGAGTGTCTTAACATTAGGCTCCCTGCTATATGCGGGATATAGCGTGAAGCTATGTATGTATTTATATATGCATATATACATACATACATAATGTGGTATTTAACAGTTTCTATTAAGGGACAGGTAGCCCAGAGCAAATGGGCCGAAAACAAAAACAATTTAAAGTTTTAACTTACTTTTCAATTATACAGAACGACCCAAAACGAATTTTGAATCCATGTTGTGTTTGTTTACTTTGTATTATAATTACAGTAATTACCGTTTAGAGGTATAATTGTTAACAGAGAGAACATAGTGTTAAGACACTCTGTTATTGACTTTTCGCCCAAATTTTAGATATTGCTTGTTAAGTGATGAAACTCAAAGCTTCGCTTTTTCTTACTAGAGCGAAGAATTTTAATATACATACATACATAAATACAAAGCTTCACGCTGTATCCCGCATATAGCAGGGTAGGCAGAGGGTACCTACTGTTAGGACACTCGTTCCCCACTTTCCACCGAATTGAGGTATTGCGTGCTGAGTGGCGGAACTCAACGCCGCGCTTTACCTTGTTACCAAACCCAGGAAATGAAAAATTCCGTTTCCTGGAGTGGGATTCCAACCCATATTAATATCTATATATGGTAATCTATACATCAATACGTAAAGCAAAAACTTTGGATCCCTTTTTACGAAAATTACGCGGACGGAGGAGCATGAAACTTGGTACACTTATATTTTATATAGCGAAGGAGTGCAGAATGACAGTATCTTTTTAAAATAATACATAAAAAATACATAAAATTAATGAAACAAATATTACACACAGTACCATGGTTTGACATTCATTTTTATATAAAGTGACATATACATACGTTGATAGGACGTGTTATTAACGCGTCAACGGGGACAACAGTTCATGTAAATTAGCATTATTCATTTTTTTTAGCTTCACGCTATATTTGGCATAGAAAGAACCTGGTGTCAAGAGACTCTGTTATCCACTTTCTGTTCAAATTCTAAATATTGTTTGATAAGTGGCGAAACTTAGCGCCGCGTCTTATGTTACCAAAGTTGAGAAATTAAAATAATTAAATATAGTTATTCTCCCAAGTAACAAAACGCGGCGTGAAGTTCCGTCACTCAACGTTAATAACTTTTAAAGAAATTAGGTACTCAATTAGGCTGTATGTTTTATTTATATGTGTTATATATATCGCATAACTTTCTTCTGGGTGAACCAATTTTGATGATCCTTTTGTAACATGATAGCTGGTGCTTTTGTTGTGATGAGTAGTTTTTGAGTTATTCGTAATAATGTTACTTTTTAATGCGTTTCATTATAAAATTTTAGTTATTAGTATATATATATTTTCATTTTCCTGGATTTGGTAACAAGGTAAAGCGCGGCGTTGAGTTCCGCCGCTCAGCACGCAATGCCTCAATTCGGCGGAAAGTGGGGAACGGAGTGTCTTAACACTATGTTTCCAGATACCTTCTGCCTACCCTGCTTTATGCGGGATACAGCGTGAAGCTAAAAAAAAATATAGAACTAATTTACATGAAAAAGCCTTTAATAGCAATATGATACTATAATTACTAAAGTATTTTGTAGTTGTCTAAACTACGTTATTACAACTAAAATTGTTGGAAAGTTTTGAGGTTATTTTGTAACATATAAAAGGATTTAATGGATGAAACGGAATAAATAATGAAGTGATTGCTTAGAAATTATAATAAGTATACACAAAATTTATCATTGTGGCGTATTAGAGAATATCTGACTGTAAACGCGGTGATTGTGGGTTTAATTCCCACACAATAGAATAATAAAAATAGTTAAAAACAGCCTTAAAAATATTTGTAGAAAACGTATAAAAATATGAAAGCAGCGGGATTCGAACCTGCGGTTTTTGGATAGGCTTCACGCTTTATCCCACATAGTATAATGGTCAGAGTAAACCAAGTGTCAAGACACTCCGTTCGCCACTTACTGTCCGAATTCGAGACATTGCGCGTCGCGTATACTCATATTGAGACTATATGTATGGTAGAATATTTATATTTAAATTATATTAATTCATTCGTTCTGGTAACAAGGCAGAGCGCGGCGTTAAGTTCCGCAATTCAACATGCAAAGTTTGAAATTCGATCGGAATTTGGTTAATATAAATCTGTATTTTATTTACTTAGTTTTTTGTTTTTCACCTGGAATCGAGATGTTGCATTTTAAGTGACAGAACTCGATATCGTGTTTTCTCTGACCAGACTGGAATAAAGAAAATAATGTAAATATAATCTTTTCCCCGGGTGGAAATCAAACCCACAAACAATCACATTAACAGTCACAGCCCCACTGTGCCACGATGGCTTCACACAGAGAAATGAAAATTATTTAAACATAATTATTTCCCCGAAGAAGCATCGAACCTACAACTAATTTCATTTAGATACTCCGTTCCACTGTGCCACGAGGGCTTTACATCAATGAGCTACAAAAAATATACCATTCACTCCAGTACAAACACTTGTTCTACATCTAATATGTTTACACAATCGCAAATAGCGATCTAAAAAAAAATCTCACACCAGTCTTTCCACTTGAATGACAGCGTAAAGCGTCTATTTTTGTTTTAAAGTGTAGTTCATCCATCATTGTCAGCATATGTGGCGGCGGCGTGCGTGCGGTGTTCAAGTGTTTTGTAAGCTATGGATTGTTCCTTATTTATTTATTTTTGATAAACCAATTTGGTTATTATAATATGATTGAGATAGTACGGCGTTTAGTTCCGCTATTGATTAGGTAGTGTCTGAAATCAGGTGGAATGTAGAGTGCAGAGTATCTTGACACTAGTTTCTATTTAAACCACGATGCGAGATAAAACGTGAAGTTAAATAATAATATGATAATCTTTTGATAGGTTTTAGTAGTTGAGAAAAGTGCGCCTTGGGCGATTTTGAAAGTGGAGAGTGAAGAGATTGGACACTTGGTTTTCTGTGCCTCTTTCTTAAAATTACAGAAAATAGTTAATAATAGATAAATTTGCTGTTAAAATATACTTTTTACTTTTACCCCTTTTGTCAAACATAGATTTTGTATCGATAACGCTAGTGTCTAGGCTTAGGTTTTGGTTAATTAGCGCCATCTGTGCTTTTTGAAGATATTATGTTTCCCATTTCAAATTTTACGGTACATAATATTCTCATGATTCAAAAATACTAAATTACCTTAAATATAGATATTTTCAAAATCCTTTTCCAAATTAGATCAAATTAATACCTTCACAAACGATTTATCCCAAAATTACCCTTAAAAAATGGCCATCCTATCCCATCCTGAATAAAAAACACGCGTAATTACTTTAAACTAATCATGTTGGAATCAATTAAGCGGATTGCGTGTAGCTGATATTCCGACGATCATCAAAAATCGCTTAATCTACCGTTTTTTTTTAAAATGTTGCCAGTAGCTATTAAATTAATTTACATAAAATATTTAAAAATGTATGCTACATGAGATTGTATTTTTTATTCGAAATTGATGTTTATTTTCACGTGAAGTATAAAAAAGTACACAAATATTCATAATAACCAGTGTCCCCGTTGACGCGTTAATAACGCGTCTTAGCAACGTATGTATATGTCACTTTATATAAACATGAATGTCAAACCATAGTAGTGTGGGCAACATTTATTTTATTAATTTAATATACTTTTTATGTATTATTTTTAAAAGATACTATCATTCTGCACTCTTTCGCTATATAAACTTCAGTGTGCCAAGTTTCATGCTCCACTGTCCGAAATTTTCGTAAAAAGTTTTTGCTTCACGTATTAATATATAGATTAAAATTTAGTATTTTCATCTTCCCTAGTAACAAGTCATGTAGAGTTCCGCGACTCTGCACGCAATGCCTCAATTCGGTGGAAAGCGAGGAACGGAATTTTTGAAAGAGAACCAAGTGTCTTAACACTATGTTCTTAGGTTCCCTCTGCCTACCCTGCTATATGCGGGATGCAACATAAAGCTAAAAAAATAGTCTAATGAGACAATATGCCGCATTTATTTCCTCCAATCAACACCCATACTTATTTGAGGCGATAAATAGAGAACAGAGTGTTTCGTCACTAAATTCTATCTAATTACACTGTTATGAGAGAGTTACAGAAAGCTATAATAATAATTACATACAATGTCCCCATCTTGGCACGCGCAAAGCAATTACGACAAATAATCGCTTGTTGTCCATACTGTAGCCGCTGCGGTACATTTGTCGATTTACCATCCTCTATTAGTTAATGTTACTGTGAGTCTAAATAGTTTAAATTTACTCATTTGAAAACTAATTTGATACTATTGCATGCAAATTTGAAAGATATGTATGTATTACGAGTGTCGTACACGTTGTGGGTTCGATTCCCACTCCAGGAAATTTAAACGTTTAATATTTTCATTTCCTGGATTTGGATAATGGATCTGGATTTGGATTGATTGTAACGAGGTGAAGCGCGGCGTTGAGTTCCGCGACTCAGCACGCAATGCATAATCTCAATTCGGCGGATAGTGGAGAACGGAGTGTCTTAACACTAGGTTCTCAAGTTCCTTCTGCCTACCCTGCTATATGCGGGATACAGCGTGAAGCTATACGTATTCTTTTATAGCAGAAATTTGTAAAAATCTCTCTACAGAGATGCTAACATGAATAAGTTATAACAAGCGTATAATAATTTCGACGCAGTTGCATATAGAACGCATGGCGGTCGGAGCGCTTGGACGGTTTTCAAGAGCCACGAGTTCGAGTCCCGCTGTGTTCAAATTTTTATACATTATTTAAAAATGTTTTTCGTTTCCTAAGTGTGTGATTAATACTTTAAAACAATCAAACATAAGTATAGAATCAATATATAAATACGTGAAGCAAAACTTTCGACTCTTTTTTACGAAAATTACGCGGACGGAGGAGCATGAAACTTGGCACACTTATATTTTATATAGAGAAGAAGTGCAGAATGCTAACATATTTTTTTAAACAATGCCTAAAAAGTATATTAAATTAATAAAATAAATGTTACACACACTACCATGAATATGACATCCA
This sequence comes from Philaethria dido, assembly GCA_033558755.1. Lineage (NCBI taxonomy): Eukaryota > Metazoa > Arthropoda > Insecta > Lepidoptera > Nymphalidae > Philaethria > Philaethria dido. The sequence continues at coordinate 421,522 of JAKGSA010000131.1, forward strand.
TGTTTACTTAAAGTGACATATATGTACATTGCTAAAGACAACGCGTTTTTAACGCGTCCACGGAGACACTAGTGTTAATAATAATAAAGTTTTAAATTATAGTAAAATACCTCTATTTACTTCGCTAGATATATTTAAATTAAGTAATCAATAACCATTTAGGACTATTACACAGATTGTAGCGGCAGGTAAATTGTATGGCATAATAAATCTGTAGTTCAGTTTAATATCCGGTCGGATTCTCCAAGTCGGTACTACTTCCGGTACAATCTGACGGAAATTTCTATGAAAATGTTACTTGTACTGTTTATTTTGTGAATGGTTACATTATTCATTACAATAAGTAAATCATTGTTTTTATTTAATAAAGAGTTCATTTAAACGCCGTAGAGGTAGGCGCGAGAGGTATAACAGCGAAATCTCTCTATAATCTACTAAAAGATCTCAGCCTGTCTAGAACTATTATCAGTTCATTTCTAGCACGTATTTCGAAGACAGCATTAGTAGGATCTTTTCAAATTTGGTTAGGTAAAGAGAGGAGTGCGGAAAGTGGAGGTGAACGTTAATGCGCATTTTAAAGGCCCCTTAAACCTACACGTTGGGTCGTAAGTCCCAGGAACTCTTCAAACTCCTCTCTATGCAACGCGATGGACCCGGCACACGCACGGCGGAGCAATGGATTGCTAAGATTTTTCACTTCCTTCTTTTATGTCCAAAATAAGACAATTTCATCCTTTATCCTGCATAGAAGTACCCTGCTATTAAAGAGTGTAGTGTTAAACACTGAGATAATCAACTGGAATTTGAAATATTACCTGGCGGAACTTAACGCCGCGCTTTGTTTCACCAGAGAAGAATCAGAGAGTGTGGTAATTGAACAACCACCAAAGACGTTTACAGTCACATACTGTCCCACTGCGCTACTATGGTCATTTTTTTTCACCAAGCATATCCGGTTTTTTCTGAAATATATGGTACACCTAATGTTAATCTATTTAGAGTAAGAAAGGCACACCTCCTCATACCACAGCGGACACATAATAATTACTTCATTCATACAAGTAAATCCTACTAATGCGAAAGTTTGTGAGGATGTTTCTTACTCTTTCACGCAAAAACTACTGAACGAATCTAGATGGAACTTTACAGTTATAGAACTTATACATCAAAATTATATAAATGCCTGTCGTGGCGCAGAGGCACAAGCATGCGACTGTAAACGCGACAGGTTGTGGATTCGATTCCTGCTCCAGGAAATGGAAATTTTCATTTTCTGGGTTTAGTAACAATGCAAAGCGTGACGTTGAGTTCCACCACTCAGCACTCAATGCCTCAATTAGGCGGAAAACGGGCAACGGAGTGTCTTAACACTAGGATCCCTCTGCCTAGCCTGCTATACGCGGGATACAGCGTGAAGCTATGTGTGTATGTATTTAATATAAAGGCTATAATTTATATAGATTTTGTCTATTTTATTAACCGATTTCAAATACGGAAGAGGTTCTCAAGTAGTTTGTATTTTTTATGTGTTAGTGCATAACTTTTTACAGGGTAAACCAATTTTGATGATTATTCTTTTATATGATAGCTAGTTCTTCTGATGTAGTCCTGTTTCAATTTAGCTAACATCTGATAAGTTGTTTTTGAGTTATTCGTAATAGTTGAACTTTTTAAAGCAGTCGGTTTTCTTTTTATGTTAAAATCTTAATTTTATGGACTCACTATCATCACAGTCATTCAGGATAGTCTCAAAGTTTACATCTATAGTTGTAGTTAGAGTAAACTTTTCGTACTACAAAGTTAAACTTTATACGAATTTCAATACTTGAAGTTAATATTAATTACTGAACTTAAACTAAACTTAAAATATATAAACTTTGTGCAGCTCTGAAAATGTTATCATGAAGTAACTTCCTAACATTTAAAATATTCATAAACTGAAAAAATCATGAAGTAATCAAGGCACCATTGGGAAATTAGTTTTAATTTCATAACGACGGTTATGTGTTCGATTTCCGTTAATGGAAAATATTTACTAATGTTACTATTGTTTTCTCTTTTAGATTAAATAAATTAAGATTTACGTTGTCTCAATTAAAACATACTATTCTTATAAATATTAAAAAAGAAACCGACTTCAAATAAAATTCACTAATATGCAAAATTATTACGAATAGCTCAAAACCTATCCGTCTAATTTTTTTTTTTTTTTAACTTCACGCTGCATCCCGCATATAGCAGGGTAGGCCGAGGGAACCTGAGAACCTAGTTAAGACACTCGGTTCGATTCCCACTCTAGGAAATGGAATTTTTCATTTCCTGGGTTTGGTAACAAGGCAAAGCGCGGCGTTGAGTTCCACCCCTCAGCACGCATTGCCTCAATCTGGCGGAAAGTGGGGAATGGATTTGTTGAAAGAGAACGGAATGTCTTAACACTAGGTTCTCAGATTCCCTCTACCTACCCTACTATATGCGGGATACAGCAGAAGTTACAAAAAAAAATTGAGAACATTTGCCTTTTTTTAAAAAATCAGTTAATTTGGATTTTTACACACAATTTATTCTTTATAGGGAAATCAATACTGAAAAATTAAGAACGGGGTAATCTATACATACTCCTCGTTTTGCATTTATAAAAAAAAGGACATACAAAAAAGTACTCGTATAACTTTTGTATTACAAAATTACATTTAAACAAATATGTAAAACAGTAACTCTGTAAAATTAAACTTTTTACATTTAACTTACATATTAGCTACATAAAAGCAAAACACAAAAGCTTTTAGCATGTTCTTGTTCACAAAATAAATCCATGGATTTACAATATGTTCACCGGCGTTGAGTTCCGCAACTTAACACGCAATGTCTCGATTTCAGACGGGAAGAGGAAAACAGAGTGTTTTGACACTAGACTCTCTGGCTACCCTGCTAAAAATATTATCAAGACATGAATAAATCAGTTACAGTGCGAATACACATCTCATTGCAGAGAGAGAAGTTTGGAATAAGACAAAATGCGTTGTTAAGCTCTGCAGAATGTCCTTATGTCTCGTTCAGGAAGTGCAGGGTCTAGACATTAGCTTGTGTTTCACTATCTTGCTATACGTGGAAAAGGTGAAGCAATTCTTCCATTTAGGCAACACAAAATTTTCCAAATTGAAACAACCAACTCATTCATAGCGCAGTGGGTATACCAATGAATTTTAAAAGAAATATTAGCACTGTAAGCTGACTGAGTGCAGCCGGAAGTAGTACCGACTGCGAGGCGGATTCTCGAACCGGATATTAAGCCGAACTACTGATTTATTACGCTATAACATTTACCTTGCATTTTGAATGAGGCTAAATTGTCCCATGCATTTATGGAATACAAGCCGTATCCCGCGACTTTCTATTCTGCGGTAATTTTTGTTTTATTACCAAAAATTACTACATTTGAGAACATGAAAACAAAACATTTTTGACTATGAATTTAGGAAAATTCTCTCGTATTCCTCTCCTACACTCCGCAAGGATCCAACATGTCAATTTCATCTTTCTATGGGCAGTAGTTGTCTGTACGTTATCTGTCAGTATCTTACAAACGCAAGCACTACTTCGTGAGATGTTTTGTTTTATACATACCATATAGATAAAATTTACTTTAATTATACATTTGGCTTAATTGTCCCATGTATTGCATTGCATTCAAAGGATACACTGTTTTCAATTGATAACCTTTTTCTGCGTTTAAATTGGAAGAAGGTACGTTTGTAACAGATTACTTATCAATGTACAACTTCATGCAGAGCAGAATTTTTTTGTAGCTTCACCCTGTATCCCGCACTTAGCAGGATAAGCAGAGGGTACCAGAAAACCTAGTGTTAAGACATTCTGTCCTTTTTTAGCATTTCCGTCTTCCACTTTCCACCGAAGTTGAGGCATTCTTGCGGGCTTTGCCTTATTACCAGAGCGAGGAAATCAAAATACTTAATATTATTTAATATTTTCATTTCCTGGAGTGAGAATCGAATCCACAACCTGTCGCATTAACAGACGCACGCTTGTGCCTCTGCGTTGTGTTTGAGAAGTGAAAATAATTTAAATATATCATTCTCTCAAGAAAAAATCGAACCTACAACCAATCATGTTCACAGTTAAATACTAAGCCACGATGATCTCTATCTTTAATATAAATGCTTTTCTTGCACTCATTGGTATAATAAATGTTTATTTTTCTTTCTGTTTTTGTTTCTTTATTGTTTTTACTGTTATTGTTTTAAATGAGCCGTGTAAAGGGAAGGGAACCAAAAATTCCCTTTTCAATGTACGTACGTATATATGCGTAAACTGTGAAATTGTTTGGAAATAATATTGTTTTAATGTAATATATCCGTACAAAATAAACGTATATAGAGTTTTCATCTCAAACTTAAGTTTAGTGTAATTCCTTACCCTCATCCTGAAACCCCCAGTGTATCTGCTTATATTAATAAGCTTACATTAAATAGTTATGATCCATGTTTTTGCAGTTTTACATAGTCAGAGAGAAAATAAGAAAGAGGAAATGACACAACACTCCGTTCTTCACTTTTCACCTAATTTTAAAATATTACGAGATTGCGGCGTTGATTTCCATCACTCAGCACGCAATGCCTCAATACGGCGGAAAGTGGGGAACGGAATTTATAAAAGAGAACTGAGTGTCTTAGCACTAGGTTCTCTGGTATCCTCTGCCTACATTGCTATGTGTGGGATACAGCGTGAAACTGAAAATAAAACGAGATGGGCAAACCTTAACGTCGTTCTTTGAAAGCGCGAAAAACCAAAATAATTGAATTATGATCATACCCACAAATGAGAATCGAACCTACAACCAATCGTATTTAAATCAGATGCTATCATTGCGCTTATATCCTCAATTTAAATTTAAAAAAATAACAACATTCCAAAAGAATATGAACCTGCAACTGACTTAGACTTTTATCCAAAACATATAGGATCATAAGCTAGCATTATTCAGTTAGCTAATATTATATCTCGTACAATAATAAACGTACACCATATGCAATTTATGTTTCAAAACATAACACGAAATTGAATATTGCTTGAATTAATACATTCTATAAATCGAAAATTAGTTAGGAGCAAGTATCGAACACGGTGCGCGCGACAAGCCTGACCGCATACATGGAGCGGACTAAATGTATACTTATATATGGACTAAATATAGTCCTATATATACGTGTACGACTATCGTGGTGATGTGGAACACGGTTCGATTCCCACTACAGGAAATGAAAATTTTATATAATATTAGTATTTTCATTCCCTTGCTCTGATAACAAAGCAAAGCGCGGCGTTATGTTTCGCCACTCAGCGTGCAATGCCTTAAATTCGGCGGAAAATGGGAAACGAAAAGAGAGCGGAGTGTCTTGACACTAGGTTAGGTATACAGCGTGAAACTGAAGCTGCTGCATATATATGTAGTCCTGTATTTAAAATATAGATATATCCATATTGAATAGACTAAATATATTATCAATAGTATCTGCCTGTATACAAGGTGGTCTTGAGTTCAATTCGCTAAAGGAAATGATTATATTTACGATAAATAATGAAAATATCATGATGAGTATTTAACCTTATAGAAATAATGTTTAAAATTTTTACCTTATTTACTTACGCCTATCGTGGCGCAGAGGCACAAGCGCGCGATTGTAAGCGCGACAGGTTATGGGTTCGATTCCAGGATATGGAATTTATCATTTCCTGAGTTTGATAACAAGGCAAAGCGCGGCGTTGAGTTCCGCCACTCAGCACGCAATTCCTCAATTCGGTGGAAAGTGGGGAACGGAGTGTCTTAACACTAGGTTCCCTCTGCCTACCCTGCTATATGCGGGATACAGCGTGAAGCTATGTATGTATGTAAATTTTCAAGTATATATCTAAAACATATGTTAAAATCTAGTTTAAACATAGTGTATAGATATATAAAACAATTTTAGTACAACCAGATAACGATTTGTGCAATAAGATAGTATCAAGTTATTATTGATGGGAAAACTTCGCAACGCTGTACCATAACTTATGTTGCATGCAGGAGATTCTAATGGGAGCGGTCTAATATATGGGTTTACGTTAAAATTGAATTATAACTCATACTAGATGTTCCCGCGACTTTATCCGCTTGGAATTTAACAAAAAATTATATCTATATATAAATACGTGGAGCAAAAACTTTGTACCCCTTTTTACGAAAATTACGCGGACGGAGGAGCATGAAAATTGGCACAATTATAGCTTATATCGAGAAAGAGTGCACAAAATTCAAATATATTTTTTTAAATAAGGCATAAAAAGTATATTAAATTAATAGAATAAATTTTACACACACTACCATGGTTTCACATCCATGTTTATATAAATTGCCATATACATGGCTAAAGACAACATGTTGTTAACGCGTCAACGGGGACACTAGATTTGTTAAAATTATGATATTTCCGTCCCGTCCCGTATGATATTTCACTTCCGTCATCATCGGTCTAGCCGTTTTAAAGATTAGCCGGAACAAACCGACAGTCAGATAAAAATTGTAAAAATTGTTAATTTGGTACGGTACGGTAGAAATATTCATATGAATGTAAAAAGCGATTATTTTGATATTACAAACTGATAATTCAATTTTATTTATATGTATAGATGTAGAGATTATATGCTTTCAGCAAGTCGTGGTATAGAGACACAAGCGTACGAAAGTAAACGCCACAGATTCTGAGGTCACACACCTCAACATTCATTCCCTCTGGTAACAAGGCGAAGCGCGGCGTTGAGTTCCGTCACTCAGCACGTAATGCCTCAATTCATCGTAAAGCGAGGAACGAAAAGGTTGATAGAACTCCGTTCGCCGCTTTCGAGAAATTACGTATTAAATAGCGGAACTTAACGCCGCGCTACATAAAAAACAACCTAAAATTTCTATTACTAAATATAATATCAGTTACTTAAACAATAAATCAAACCTATAACTTCAGGTGTAGTAAACAAAGCAATTTGGACATGTTGTCGCTCCAACAGTTTCCAATATTATTAAAGAATTTTACTGTTAGCCATCGGAGTCAATTTTTATTGTATATATAGTACTTTTACTATAAGACTAAACTATTGTAGTAGTACATCAACAAGCAGTGTATAAAATACAGCGATAATACAGAGTACGGAGTGTCTTGACACTGGATCTTTGCTTTTTAACTAATTATATACAAATTATCACGGAGACAAACAGACAGTCTGGACAAACTGGTTATCGTTGGCAAAGTAGACGGAAGAAGACCTAGAGGCCGAACGCCCAGCCGATGGTCTGACACCGTCAGATAGATCACAGGACTCCCCATTGTGGAAGCGCTCAGGCAAGCCGAAAACAGTGTGGCATGGAACAAGCTTGTTTACACCTCCATTATGATTCATGAAAACGGGCACGACCTTCAGCAATGAAGAATACGACTAAGAAGAAGATACAAAGCTAATGACTGTAGGGAGAGACCTCGGTTGACGTTTGAGAACACATTATCAATGATACTGGAGGAAGGTCACGTAAAAAGCATGAGGACCCCCCGGAGGGCATGCATAAAGAGGTTAATGACTGTGGACGAGGCGAAAGAGGTATGCAGGGACCGTAGCGTTTGGCGCTCCGGAACTCTGACTACCCCGCTAGGGATAAAGCGTGGAGCTAAGAAAAGTTAGTTATATATTATATAAATTTGGAGTTGAAAATAATAGTATTTTTTAGTACGCGTCCATGACATCTTAAAAATAACACATATTACCAATATAATTTTACAAAATTCCAAATAACGTCTCAACATCACGTTACAGTTCCTCCAGAGTATAATTTAAGACCGGTAATAAGAGCGACCGGTCAATCTATTAATATTGAATCGGACCTTTGTTCGGCGTCCTTTGACAGAAAACTTAGAAATTGTACCATTTCGGCAAAATAACAACATTGTTAACCCTTACCCTTGATTTACAATACCAAAATTACTGAACTATAAAAGCTTGACTCTACAAAGAGATTTTTCGTACTGTTTAAGTTTCTATGACAAATAATTAAGATTTCAACTAAAAAGAAAATTTAATATAAAGTAACATTACTATCAATAAATCAAAAACTCTTCAGATCTTAATTAAATTTAAATAGACATTAAAAGCAAAAGATATGATAGCATATAAGCAAGTTATGCGATAACACACATAAAAAAAATCATTTAAATTGATAACCTCCAGTGGCGCAGCGTCCATACAACTCGGTTCCCACCGGCCGGTTATCGAAAACAAGGTAGCCAGGAAAATATAACTTCATTTTGTAATTTGAAATGGGTTAAATTGGTTTTCAAAAAACAAGATCAAGTAAGTTGGAGAGCTAAAAATAAAAAAGAAAAGTCACCAGGAAAATGAAAATGCAAAAAAACAAGCTCTGACATGTTAAAGATCTAAAAAAAAGGCTTCCCTAAAATTCGATAGTGAAATTACTAAATACTTACCTTCACATCATATACCGGCTTCCCTAAATATATGTACCGACTTCCCTAAATATAGATCGGTTTCTCTAAATTTACTGGCTTGCCTAACTGACACCCCTCGCCACTGCTAACGTCCTCCTATTTTGAAGTCGGTTACGGCTATATTAGATACAAAAAGATGTCCAATACCTTTAAATAAGTAATTTGCCTCACAGTTTCACGCTTTATCCCGTATACCAGGGTAATAAGAGAGAACCTAGTGTCAAGACACTCCGTTCTTCACTCTCCGTCCGAATTTGAGACACTTACGTGTTTAGTGGCGGAACTCAACGCCGCTACATTAATCTAAATATATTTTCTGAATTATTAAAATTCTAATAACTTAAATAAAAATCAAACGGTATTAAAAATTCTTGTCGTGGCACAGAGGCACAACCGTGCGACTGTAAACGCGACAGGTTGTGGGTTCGATTCCCACTCCAAGAAATGGAATTTTTCATTTCCTGAGCTTAGTAACAAGGCAAAGCGCGGCGTTAAGTTCCGCCACTCAGCACGCAATGCCTCAATTCGGCGGAAAGTGGGGAACGGAGTGTCTTAACACTAGGTTCCCTCTGGCTACCCTGCTATATGCGGGATACAGCGAGAAGCTATGTATGTCTGTATTGAAAACAAAATTTATAAAACTTTATTCTTTAAACACATGCTTCATACTCATAAAATGTTGTCGAAAAAATAAACTAACATAAAAACGTTTGTAACTACACTGAAAATTTGTTATATTTGACTTATATGAGTATTTAAGCTAGATTTTAACTCACAATATTTAAAATGTAATATATTTTTATTATTGCTTTTTATGTTTACGTTTATGAACAGTTTGTATTCATCCGTAAAGCAATTGATAGGTTATTTTTTATCAGACTAAGCTTTGAAACTTTGATTAAAGTAACATATATACTAATTTCTTTTTTAATATTTCTTCTGTTTAAATTAATCCGGCAAAAGAAATATAAGTAAGAAAATATATTAGCGACTGTCATGGCGCAGAGGCACAAACGTGCGACTGTGAACGCGACAGGCTGTGGGTTTGATTCCCACTCCAGGTAATGTAAAGCTTAGTATTTTCATTTCCTGGGTTTGGTAACAAGGCAAAACGCAGCGCTTTGAGTTCCGTCGGCAGAAAATTCGGCGGAAAGTGGGGAACGAAATTGTTGCAAGGAACTGAGTGTCTTAACATTAGGTTCTTAGGTTCCCTCTGCCTACTCTGCTATTGGTAGGCAGAGGGAATCTGAAAACCTAGTGTTAAGACACTCCGTTCCCTACTTTCCACGGAATTGAGGAATTAGTAATAGATAGCTAATTATTGTATTAATTATCCAATGCTTTTACAAGCATGAGGACACACGACGCTAAAGAAATATAAGGCGACTGTAGCGTTTAGCGCTCCGTCTTCACTGGCCACCCCGCTAGGGATAAAGGAGCTAAGTAAGTAATTCTTTTATTTGAAAAGAGCAACTCTTGATTTTCCTGCCAACCATTCTCAGGCGAACTACCTTTACCGGAGTAGCTTTATGTTCATTCAACGATACAAAAGTGTTTTTAAAGAGTACTTGAGTAAAGATGAACGATGAATTTGTATTTTAATGTTGAAACTGAAGTTGTAAATATAAATATTCTATCCTGCATAGAAAGGTCATCATAGAAAACCTGTGATCAAGATGCTTCGTTCTGCTACTGTTACTGAAAACTGCACTTTCAAGCATTCTAATCATTATCTTGTATCCCAATACCTACACTGACAGTCATATCATAAATATACGTTATCAAATCCACATTACAAAACCAAGACACACAGACACAAACTAACAGCTTCATTTATCCTGAATAGCAGGGTAACCAGAAAGAACCTAGTAGAAAAACACTTTTTTGCCGCTTTCTACCAGAATTGGAGATATTACGTGTTAGAAGGAATTTTCCCTGTGCGGGGACGGGGTTACAATACAATCCTCCTCCGCCGCTGGGTAGCGTCCCGTAAGAGGCGGGTATCCCAGTAGGCAGGTAGTAGGAGGTTCTTCCTCCGTCTGGCTCACGACCACTATCATGTCAAAGACGAACCGCCAAATATCTTATGATGTGTTCCGGTTCGATGGCATGTAAGCCAGGTTTTCGTCTTTCCCTCCCATCCTTTCCCCAAAATGTGGTGGTTCCTATAGCGGACTACTACATTGTCCTCCTCTTCCATCTGTATCTTCTAGGTTGGCAACGCGTCTACAACGTCTCTGGTGTTGTAGATGATAGGCGAAGGTAACCACTTACCATCAGGTGGTCCTACAGCTCGTTTGTCATCCGTTATCCATAATCATTAGCTATTATACCACAAACATACATAAACGTGCTTCCAATAATCAGCCTCAAATCCACATTTCCACTGACCCACATAACACAACAAAACAGAAAGACCCTACAATCAATATCAAAGTCGAAAGATTAAAACTTCCAACTATTTATCACACAAAGCTTTCGAAGTTCAAAATTTGAGCTTTTCCTCTGTTATTTCGGAGCGTGGGCCGACTGTAATATATACGACGTCCATCACAACGCTGCTGTCTGCGGTCCGTCCGTCTGTTTGCGTTTAATTAAAGAGCTTTAAATTAATATATAGTCCGTTCTTAGATTATTTGACTAGGTAGAGTCCGACATTTTTGTTTCGGAGACTGAATTTGATCATTTTTAAGTAACTATGACCAACGTGTTAAGGCAACGTGTGGCGGATCTCAACGCCATATTGTATCTTACCACAGTGGGGAAATGATCAATATAAATATAATGTTTTCCTAAATGGGTATCGTAATATAAGTCAATTACGTTAAATTAAAGAGCTCTAAACGAATATATAGTCCGTTCTGTAATTATTTAACTAAGTAGAGTCCGGTATTTTTTTTAGGGAATGAACTTGAGCACTTATAGGTTACTAAATTCAACATGGCGCAGTGTTGTGTGGCGGATCTCAACGCCGCATTTTGTCTTTCCACGGACTGGAAATGAAACTAATTTAGAGATATCGTAATATATACGACGTTGCGTTTAATTAAAGAGCTTTTAATTAATATACAGTCCGTTCTTAGGTTATTTGAATAGATACAGTCTAGCATTCTTCGTTTCAGGAAATGAAATTGATCATTATTAAGTAACTGAGGCCATCGCGGCGCAGTGTTCAGTGCCGGATTTAAATGCCCGCACAATGTGACAAAACACTCCGTTCCCTGCTTTCCGCCCAAATTCAATACAATATTTATTGAGAGGTAGATTTCTACGCCGCATTTTGTCCCACCACAGCGAAAAAATGAAAATAGTTTTTAAAAAATCATTCTCCGAGTGGGAATCGAACTCACTGCCAATCGCATTAGCGTACAGACACTATCATTCTGCACCACGATAGTTACTACATAAATTTATAATAAAATAATATACATAAGTATGTACACACACGAGAGGCCTGTATTGAATGTAAATCTAACCATACCGAAGGAAAATCACGTCAGGACGACAAATCAAAGGGCGAATTAGAGGCAATCGATTATTAGCACTCCAATGAAATTGAACAATTAGCCGCCTGTGATTGGGACGAGTAATTGGTACCCATATACAGATGAGATGAGATCTCTGCCATTATTATATAAGGATGCTCTTGAGGAAGCTGTATCGTTTATGATAACTTAATGTACTCGTATATATAGGTTTATGTTGGTGAATGTAGAGTCGATGAGATTTCTAGGAAAGAAATTATTAAAATTCTTAAATTTATTATTCAAATGTAAATAAAAAAGGAGTTTAGGGCATATTAAATACAGATAGGGGGAGCCCTCGTTTGACCTTCGAGAACACAGTATCAATGATACTGGAGAAAGGTCACGTAAAAAGTATGAGGACCCCTGGAGATGGCATGCATGAAGAGGCTAATGACTATGGACGAGGCGAAAGAGGTATTCAGGGACCCCGCTAGGGATAAATCGTGAAGTTAGGTAGGTAGGTAGGTAAATACAGATGGTATATATAGATAACCATAGAAATACTGAAAATTAAGAAAACTAGTTTAAGAGAGATTGAGGTATCAGGAGCATTAGGATAATGTATATCCTTTATTGCACTAACACAGAAATAAAATAATAAAGTACACAAAAGTGGGTTTATCTTTTGAAGAGATCTCTTTCAACCGACCTGTTGAAGTGGATGAGTGTCAAAAAAAAGGGTAGAAAAATGTGAAGGTTTAAAATTTCATTTTTTTTTAACTTAGGAATTATTTTATATTTTAATGTAAATACAAAACATTATATGTTCAGTTCCACGTTTTCATTTTGAACAATTGAATACTCCATAAACGTATTTTCTATTTAATTCTCTCCCTAACTTAATTCTATACATTTATTTGTTTCTTTGTCGTGACGCATTTTCGTTACATCAACTTTTAAATAACAACTACAATAGTCATATCTTGATATACAGGACTATCTAAACAGATTCTTTTGAATCATAATAGACTAGTAACAAAGAAAACCCAACCGGTATTCCGATTCAAAAATGGAGCATGGCATTTAATCAAGATTCATAATGAGTGCAATTCTGAATAATCACAAAGCGATTTTACTCCATTGTCTTTGTCCTAGGTATCCTAGGTAACCTAAATAATAAGCTAGATCTGGTATTATGAGGGTATTCTACCTAAAGGTAATAAGTTATTTAGGTAGTGGATACTTAAAGTGTCTATCTGGATTAGGCAGTGTTTTAGTGAGACTAAATTGTGTTAAAGGACTTTATTCTTTTAGACCTTTGTTTATAAGTGTATTGTTTGTTTTTTTTTTTTTTTTGACAAAACACGGCGTTGGGTTTTGCCACTTAAAATGCAATGTCTCGAATTCGGACAGAAAGTGCTGAACGTAATGTCTTGACATTGCTGCTGTTTTTGTTAGTTTTTTATTATTGTCAAATCGCGGACGTATTAATAAAATATTATCTTTACTAATTTATACTTTTTCAACTTCACGCTTTATTCCACATAGCACGGTAGTCAAAGACAACCTTGTATGAAGACACTCCGTTCTCCACTTTTCGTCTCAAAACGAGACATTGCATATTGAGTGACGAAACTCAACGCTGCGCTTTATCTTACCACAGAGGAGAAATTAAAATATTTTAAATATAATTTCACTTCCCAAAGCGGAAATCAAATTCACCATTAACGCACAGCGCTACAGTAACTTCTCAACAAACAATAATTCTAAGTTACTTATATCTAATCACAAAATAAATAAAAAAACTTAAAGAAAGAAATCGCAAAAGCATTTGAAAGTTATATCTAAATTGAATTACATACGAAGCATAAACAAACATAATATGAATTTTAATCATAGTTCCACCGGAAGTAGACTATTAAAATAAACATGACCTAGTAGAGTCAACACTGTTAGTAGTTGATACGGTTTCATATCACTGACTGAGCTAAGGTTGCCAGTGGATTCAGTTAATACAAATATATGAGTGACTCTATATTGGTTAAGCTCTAAAAGCTTCACGCTTTATCACGTATAGCAGGGTAATCATAGAGAACGTAGAGTTAAGACAATATGTTCACTGAATTTTGGCGGAAGGCTCTCACATTCGAGACATTGTGTAGCAACAGGCGGAACTCAACGCCTCGCTTTATCTTAACACAGTGGAAAATATAAAATTATTTTTTCACCGGAAGTAGATCATTAAAATAAACATGACTTAGTAGAGTCAACACTTAGTAGTTGATACGGTGTCATATCACTAACTTAGCTAAGGTTGCAGTGGATTGCGTGAACACAAGTAAATGAAATTATGAGTAACTCTAGTAATGTAATGAGAATTCAGTGTTAAGACACTACCTTCACCGTTTTTTGCCGACAATTTGACATGCGTGTTAATAGCGGAATTTAGCGCCATATTTAAGATCTACATGAGTAAATTGTGTGATTTATAAAATTTTCTGTTTAGTTGTTGCAAACATGAGATAAATCTTTAACATGCACGTTTTCATGAAAGGTGGCGCTTTGTAAGTATTCTTAATGACTTATAAAAAAAATATTCACCACTCATTTTTAATTTGTTTCCACCCCAGGAAATGGATTTTTTTATTTCCTGGATTTGGTAATAAGGCAAAACGCGGCGATGAGTTTCGCCACTCAGCACGCAATGCCTTAATTCGGCGGAAAGTGGGGAACGAGGTGTCTTAACACTAGGTTCCCTCTGCCTTCCCTGCTATATGCAGGATACAGTGTGAGGCTATGTATATATGCATAAGTATATTTTTATTTTTTATGTTTGCAATATGTCGAATTCGAACGGGATCCGTTCAACAGAGTGTCTTATAACTAGATTCCCTCTAACTATTCCGTTAAGAGCAAAAAGCGTGAAGCTGTTTCATTTTATTTTTAATTGTTTTATTTTTAATTGTTCCATTTCTTAAGTTGGCAGCCCTAACAAGCATTCTAAAACACAGGTAATGCATGCAAATTCGCGTTGCCTCGTCACCGTCGGATTCAATTTCAGTTTATGTAACACGAACTTTCTGAGATACTGTAATACTTATCACTATTCCCTTAACTTATTATGTCTATGAGAACGAAACCGAAACCAAAAGATTTTCGGTTTTCAAACAAATTCATAAAAATCTACAAATATTTTTTTTTTCATTTCACGTGTCTTGCATAGCAGAATAGTTAGAGAAAACCTTGTGTTCAAAATATTCTATTCTCTATTTTCCGGACAAAGGGACATTGTTTCTTGAGTAACAGAAACTTATGGTGTACTTACCAGGCTCGAAAAATGAAAATGATTTAAATATTTCAAACTACTCCGAGTAGTAATCGGTTCTACAACCAATTACGTTTGCTGTCATATGACAGCAATGCGACATTGTCTCTCGAGACAATGATTTTATCTGTTAGCATTTTGACCTCAGCACGCAATGCCTCAATTCGGCGGAAAATGGGGAACGGAGTTTCTTAACACTAGTTTTTCCAGTTCTCCCTGCCTACCCTGCTACGCAGAATACAGCGTGAAGCTAAAAAATTTTGCCTTATTACGCACTATCGACTGGTCGCCGGCAACTTGGTCGAAGGCGACTGCGACTTACTATAGTTTAAGTAGGTGCTTACACACTTTGTCGTCGGTTGCCTTCAGTCGCTTGGACAACTGAACGACTCGCTGCTTAGTGGTGACGCACAAGACTTCTGGTCGACGGCGACCAATAGGAGCATGGCTTCAAATGGAAACATTCGCACTGCGAGCAACTGTCGTAACGACCGGAGGTCGCTCATAAAAGTGATTGAGTATTTTGACATAGAGCAGTTTATATAAATTTATAATAAATTAATTACCGTAGCGTTTGGCGCTACGTTCTCTCTGATTACCCCGCTAGGGATAAAGCATAAAGTTAGGTAGGTAGCTATAAATTACACTCGTCCATTCTGCACGAGTATACTCATAATACAGTCGCTCAGCTTGGTCTTCTGGCTCTAGTTGCTTATGTATTGGTCGCCGTTGACTAAGTTGCCCGGAACCAGTCAACAGTGCTCTTAGTGTTAAGCAAAGAAAACCTAGTTTAGATTCACTTCCTGTTTATTTAAAAGACATTGCATGTTAGATGGTGGAACGCAACCCCGACAATGATCAATGATGGTTTTATGTAATTTGGATATAATATAACGATAAATATCTAGTAACCTATACTTATGAAAAACGCTTACGTTACTGAGTGACTGACAGACAACGTACAGGTGAAACTACTGCACGTATATATATAAAATTTGGTATATATGCTCCTTTAGGAGAGTAGAGGAGAAAAAGGAGAGGATTTCTCGAAATTTCTACAAAAAATTAGATCAGAACCTGGTATAATATAGATAACATAAAAAATATATTAGAATTTAAATACAATTTAAAAATCCTTAAGAAACATAAAATTCGCGGTTAAAGGAATACATAACGTAGCGACACGAAAGATTATCAGAACCCTTGCTCGCGACGTTTTCTCAAAGAATAAGCAGATTACAAAGTTTTAACGAGAGCGCTTTACACTCAGTTATTCCTTCGAATTCATTAAAATAAGCCATCACAAGACCATTAGGAATGATTTTTCTTTGAATTATTCTCTATTTTTATTAAAAGTTAAACTTGAATGGTTGATTTGAAACTCAGTGTAACGAAAAAGCGACACAGTATAATAATAAGCTAATAAATGATAAGCATTTTTTTATGCTTGATAGACCTTTGACTATATCAAGTCTTATGTTAAGCGCGTCTCTCGCACTCTCGCGCGGTCTACGATAGCAAACGCTTGTCTAGAAAATACCTGTTGACCTCATATTGTACGACTTAGCAAAAACAGATGCCGACAATGAGTTTCATAGTCTCATCATGCTTAATGCATGTTGGCGAGAGGATGATATAGAACATACTTTAGGTAGCTTCACTCTTTATTCCGTCAGAAAGAATCTATTGTGATTCCTGTCATGGTGAGGCGTGCGACTATAAATGCGACAGGGTGTTTAGGGTTTGATTCCCACTCCCACGGAATAAAAATATTAAATTATATTCTGTATTTTCATTTTCTCGCTCTGGTAACAATAGCACACCATGCCTCAATTTGGCGAAAAATCGGAAACGGAAGTGGTCAAAGAAACGCAGTATCTCAACACTAGGTTCTCGGGTTACCTCTGCCTACCTGCCTACCTGCTGCTATGTGCGGGATACAGCGTGAAGCAAAAAAAAAAATATAGATACGAAATTATTTATACAACATATTCCAACAATCCCGCACAATTCTTACTGTTGTGCTAAATTTAATAAGCGGGGGGTTGACCAAGTTTAGAAATCAGGGCAAACACTAGACTAGAATAGACGCCACTGGCTACACTTTAGATAAATGCTGGGGCTAAAAATGTTTACTTAGTCGCCAACCTTAACCTTTGTAATTTAGTTAATTTTAACTGAAACGAGACGCAGTGGGGGGAACTTCTGACTGTAAACATGATTGGTTGGAGACCATCGCGGTGTAGTGTGACGGTATGTAAAAGTCTTATTGTAAGCACGTTTGGTTGTGGGTTCGATTCTCATTCTGAGGAATAATTGTATACTACATAGACAGTAGTAAGGCGTCCATATAACACGGTTCCCACCAGCTTATCCTTTATAAATTCGGTTCCCGAAATATACCGGCTTCCCTAATACTACCTTCTTACATTTTTAAAATTTTCACCCCTCGCCACTGGTACTGGTTAGTTACACGCAAAAATAGAATATAGTCGAACATGAACAATACTAAAAGAAAGGACACAATGGAAGATTAAAGCATGTCTTAACTTTCCTCTTAAATATTGTATTTTTATTTATTTTAATTTCATGTTCTGCTAAAACAAAGCACGGCGTTAAGTTCCGCCACTCAACACATCTTAACGAAATAGCTCGATATCGAAGAATATGGTGAAATGACACTACGCTCTCTCTCTCTTTCTGTACTTACTCTACTTTCCAATTAAATCAGCTTCCCGGTTTATTCTGCATATCAGGGTAATCAAGGAGTTTCCTTCAGTTAGCAAAAGTGTCGCTTGAGATGGTACGGCCACATTGCGCACCATCCCGACCACTATGTCGGTAGAATATGCCTTGATATACCTGTCCCTTGAGTTAGACCCCCCGGACGCCGAAGAAAGCGATGGCTGGATGTCGTGAAGCAGGACATGAGAGCCAATGGACTGACCAAGAGTGATATTAAAGACCGTGCAAAGTCTTAGTAGGAAGGCAGACCCTGGCTAAATGCCGGGATAAATGCCAAGTAGAAGAAGAACAACAGGAAAAGCTAGTGTCAAAACACTCCATTCGCCGCCTTCTGTCCAAACTCCAGACATTGTTAAGAGGCGGAACTCAACACCGCATTATTTCTAAACCTAAATCATTTAATCTGCTTGATATTTATATGTCGTATATACGTATAAGTTTATAATACAAAGCTACGAACCACTGTCATTCGATACCATTCAGTAAACATAAAATAGCGAGTCCTCAAAGAACTAATTTACATACATAAATTGAAATCCCGATCGTATTTACGTAACTATCGCCGCATTGAAAAGGAAATGCTCTAACGAATATCAAAGAGTATCGAATATTGCTTTATTTCTTATTTTTGAGATGATCGTGGCTCTGTGAAACATTGGCTGACTGTATCATAATGGTTGTGGGTTCGATTCCCACTCAGGGGATTAATTATGTTTAAATTATTCTCATTACTTCGCCTATCGTGGCGCAGAGGCACGAGCGTGTGACTGTAAGCGCGACAGGTTAAGGATTCGATTCCTACTCCAGGAGATGGAATTTTTCATTTCCTGGGAATGGATTTGGTACCAAGGCAAAAGCGCGGCGTTGAGTTCCGCCACTCAACACTCAATTTGGCGGAAAGTGGGGAACGGAGTGTCTTAATACTAGGTTCCCTCTGTCTACCCTGCTATATGCGGGATAATGCGTGAAGCTATGTATCTATGTATTTCGCTCTGGTAAGACATATCAAGGCGTAGAGTTTCACCACTTACTAACTGACACTAAGATTATCCCTCTAAACGAGAAGAATCGTGAAGCTGTATTTTTTCTTCTTTAATTAAGGTATCTACTGTTCTTAGAAGAGTGTTAGATTAGGATAATTTAATATAATTGTTTTAATGCTATATGGAGTTCGATTCCCGGACGAAGTTATTTCCCTATATTAAAACTATATGTTTATAAAGGAAAGCGTTTCTCCAACATGAAATAAAACAGTGTGTGTGTGTGATTCACATAGAGAAGTTAAACCTTAGAAGCGTAGCCTATAAGAGAATGAAATGAATATAGTGTATCAGAAAGATTAGAATCCACTGTTTCCTACAGGCGTATATATTTGTCTCTTTTTAGTGTCGCTTTTTCGTTACATTGAAAATCAAATTATAATAATTCTAGAAGTTTTACTTCAAAATCTACGCTATTTCATCTAAAAAGCCTTAAGAAATTAACTTTACACACAAAAAAGCATACAAAAAACACATAACACACAAAATATACAAGACCACTTAATTCTCGCATTTTAAAAACTTGAAACACTTATGAATTTTCAAAAGAAAAATATCTTTAGACGAAAAATAAACATACAAGAAACTTGCTGCACTCAAAAATATTAATTATTCAATACTTTTTAAGCACTGCTCTACTAAAGTTACTTTACATGAGACGGGTTTTTATTTATGTTAGCGTACACTTACATACATGCTCATATTAAACCTTTGTGGCGCAGTGGAACTATGTCTGATTGTAAATGCGACTGGTTGTAGATTCTATTTCCACTTGAGGGAATAAATATATTTATAGCAGTGAACACCTGTTCTGGCGCAGAGGTACAAACGTGCGAATGCAAACGCGATAGGTTGTGGGTTCGATACCCACGCAGGAAATGGAATTTTTCATTTCCTGCACCGCTACTTAAGAATATATTTTTTTCAGCTAGCTAGGTAGTCTAAGAAGGTATAGTATATACAGACATCGTTTTCCACTTCCCGCTCACGATCTAAATATTGCGCGTTGAGTAGCGGAGTCTCTATCTACCACGAAACTAATAACATTGCATAAATTTTGGAAAATATATTTCAATATATTTTTGAACAAATTTTAACGTAGCAGGATTCGAACCCATGTATATATATAATATTTCCAATCAGTCGTCTCAAGCCATTGCATCGAAATTCTTACTAGTTTGTTATTCTTATTATCCTAAATGTGTCAACTCTTTAAATAAATATAAACATATATTATTATCTTCTAATTTTTGTAGAGCAAAGAAGTAACTCAATTATTACTCATCTATCTAACAAAAGAAATAATATTTTCAATTTTAAAATTGAATCCATCGTTCACAACACGAACTGCGGATATGACCAGTAACTCAGACGGGACAAGGGAGAGGCGAGGAGGTCAGTCCGAATTTATGGCGCTAAGCCGAGAACTACGCTGACACCATTTATAATAGAGCTCTTGCGGAATTAATTTCAAGATTGCTGAATTTTTGTTGGAGAAGTAAATTTCAGTTATTGTACAAATGTTGAGGTCATCTTGTCCCAATAACAATCTGATTATAAATGCGATTGGATGTGGGTTCGATTCTCAGCCGGTTTCTTTCTCAGTTAAAATTATTTCCATTTCCTTGCTCTAGTAGAACAAAGCGCAGCTTTAAGTTCCGTTTTTGGTTTTTGGTTCAAATATGGGTAGAAAGAATATAACGGACTGTTTTGATACTAGGTCGTCTCTTCTAGTTTTCTTTCCTTAAATTGTAAATGCTTTATTATGTCAATATTTTCTAATAAATTTGTGAAACTGTTAAGACATAACAATGACTAAAGTCACAAGTTAATATGTAAGTGGTAAAATAATAAATACAACTAATATGAACGGAGTGCTGAACTCTACTTTCACTCCGAATACCCTGCTATGCGGGATAAAGCGTGAAGCTGCTTACTTTCTTCTTTATACAATGTTACTAATAAGTTTAAAAAAAAAAGTACAAAAAACCTGTATACATCCAACAAAAATAATCGTCGCGACACCACACTGTTCAATGCGAAACAGAAACACGAAACGAATAACTAGCTTGCTTTCTATGAGAGAGAGAGAGTGATAGACAGATAAAAACGCGCACGCCGCACGGCTTACAACTTTTTTCGTCTAACCCATTTTTCCCGACGTGGGTCCCACCCCCCACGATGGGGCAATGTATTTGTTAATAGGGGACATTTCGAAAAATCTTTTTTTAAGAATTTTGAATTTCAATTTCAATTTTTCATTACAGATTTTGAAAATTTACTTACTGTGTTTATTAACAATTTTCAGTCATGTCTTCATACATATTATTTAAGTTTCTTAAGTTAACAATACATTTTTTTTGTGTTAAAACTTGTATATGTTACATGGGGGACATAAGAATTATAGAAAATCTAATATGGGGAATCACACAATAAAAGTTGGGAAATACTGGTCTAACCCCTTTTGCAAGCGCAATAAGGAACTTCGTTCCAATTCAAAATCAAAAATCAAAATCAAAATATTCTTTATTCAAGTAGGCTATTACAAGCACTTTGGAATCGTCAATTTACATAATATATATAAAGGTGTCAGTCGTGTCAGTCCTAACGGAAGCTCGAAAGGCAGTTCTGCTGAGAAGAGCCGGCAAGAAACTCAACAGTTGCTCTTTTCAAACAAAATTTTTACAATAAATATACAGCCATGATGAGCCTCCCGGGCGAGCGTCAACAGCATTTAAATCCACACGTCAATGTATGGATTTAAATGCATTTAAATCATTATAGTATTCTTGGACAGAATAATATACTTTTTTCAATAATATGTTCTTAATTTTAACTTTAAATTGTTGAAGATTGGAATCAACTTTACGGAATGAAAATATTAAATCAAATCAGTACAATTTACACAAGCATTGATAAAAACAAAATTTATTTTCAGTTCAAAAAGCTTAAATAGAGTAAAGAAATATAAATGTAGAGTCCTATTTTAAATGTATTTTATCTATGTTTTTGGAACGGCTCAGTAATTGAACAAACAAGAACAATACCACGTGAAAATTGTAACTGACCGTATTCAATTTAACTAAATCTAAACACTAACCGACTGTATTGTGAAATTTTACCACTATTTCGTGTATCACATACATATACATATAGAGTGATAGGCATTCGATTTATATTCGTGGTGTATGTTTCATTTGCTTTGGTACATGTTTACATTTACCCGACTGTCAGAGGAGGGTTATGGTTTTCGCGCGTATCATGTATGTTTGTTTATTCTTTATTACCTCATATCTTCCAAGCCCCTGGACCGAATTATATAACTAAGGTGACGTTAGATAGGTATTGATACTTCAAGTGTTCTTAGATATGTGACGTTACTCTTAATTAAATATGGCGCCCTCTAGAGGCAATTACATCATGAATAAAAACAAAAGAATCGTTCATAGGTACCGTGTGGGGTGTCAAATGAAAGGACCTAATTAGCAAATTTCAAATATATAACACATAACTAGCTTTTATAGTTTTTATATTTGCTTTCTAAATTTGAAGAATTGGTTCAGTCGGGTTTTTTGTTCTTTATAATCGTGCGTGTTATTATCTATATATATAAAGCGCTTGCGTTACTGAGTGACTAACAGGTAGCGAACAGTCGAAACTACTGGATATACAAAGCTAAACTTTGGCATCTAGGCTCCTTGGGAAATATGAACATTTCTCGAATATTCCTCCGAAAACGAAACTGTATATAGTAGTCTATACTACGCAAAGGAAGTCGCTGGTATTTTCATAATTTATAAAATTTTGAAACGTTTTTTGTAATATTTCATGGTTTTATGCCGATCTAAGATTATAAATATAACGAAATTATATAGTAAAAATTAAAAAGTATATTTGTGCTGACTAAACAAGTGGTATTAGTATAATGTACTGATTCCAGTAGTAATATATTACGTGTGGGATGCACTAAAAACCTACTTATCAGATCATAACTAAATTTAAATGGGAGCATATAAGCACTAGCTCTCATTTAAAAAATGAATCATAAAAACAAAAACAATAAAATAAAAAGAGCTCCTTATTCTTAGTTTGAAGTGGGTGAAAAATTATCAACCATAATCCTAACTATATCACACAATATACATGCAATTATAACTCTACAATATTTGCCAAGAAAATCGCTACACCCTAAACATTTTTCAATGCATAAGTAAATATACATTGCGACAGTACGTGTTCGGGCAAATGATAAGGTCGTTATTGGGAATACGTTTACAACGAAACTCGCTACCCACAGCGCACTGTACACTGTAAAATGTAGAGACGATACAGATACAATATTTAAACGTTTATAAAATTGGTCTTCGTTGAAAATATTTCCTGCTATATTTTTGATAGCTTGAAGTGTTAATCACACTGTTGGGATAAGAGAAATATTTTTTAGAAAATGTATTGAAAATTTGAACGCCTTTCTAAAAATGTCCTTTTCTTATCGTAAGAACGTTTAATGCTAAAAAATATCAAAAATGTTTAATAAATAGCATTCTGTTTGTCAAACGATTCTTCTTAGAATTGATCTTTAGGTAGCAGAAATTTGTAAAATCTCTCTACAGATGGATACAGGTAGCAACAAAAATAAGTTCTAATAATCGTGTAAAAATTTCAACGTTGCTAGATAAGAACGGATTAGTCAATGGCCAGAACTATTTGGCGGTTTCCAACGAGCGTGGGTTCAAGTTCCGCTGCATTTTATACGTTTTATGAAAACAATTTCCAGATTTTTTTTCTACATTTTAATGGTTTTTTACATCTTATCCATAAATGTGCACATATATAACCGTTAATTATATTAATTTATAAGCTCTGGAAGGACAAAGGCAAATGTAATATAAAAAATAAGACTTGACAGCTCTACCTGACGGTTCTAAAAGCAGCTTCATGCTTTGTCCCGCGTAGCAGAAGAGAGCTAATTAATATCTTGAATATTACGTTTGAATTCGTAACATCAATTAAATGTTGGAACTCATTAAAGTAATAATATAAAATTTGGTTAAAAATATGTATTAAAATTAACTAAAATTTCTATATATTTATGAACATATAAAGTTAACAGTATATATATAAGAGTATCACATAACAATAATTTTAAAACAAAGCTCTTTATGGTGCCCGCATAAATCTAGAAACTAGACTGGATTTTCCAAGTTGCCTGCAACTGCAACTGTATGCTACACACGTGCAATTTAAGCAAAACTATTCCGACGACTCTACATTCACTATTTACTAGATTTTTATGTCTCTATCTAAAGATCTTGTGATTTCGACGCATTCTGTTGAAAGTTCTAGGTAAGTTCGATTTATTGATACGGGAAAGCTAGGATTTGTTATATCTCTTTTTTTTATTATTATTTTTTATAACTTCACGCTGTATCCCGCATATAGCAGGTAGGCAGAGGGAACCTGAGAACCTAGTGCTAAGACGGAGTGTCTTCCCCACTTTCTTTTTTATTTTACTTTATTTTATACATTTTTAATATGTATATATTAATATATATTACAGCATAATTTTTTACTGGTTTAAATAATTCTGGTGATTCTTTTTTTTATATGATAGCTAGAGCTTTTAATGTAGTATAGTCCCCTTCAAATTTAGTAAAAATCTGGTGAATGGTATTTAAGTTATTTATAATAAATAATATTAATTTTAAGTGCATTTTATTTGAAGTTGATTTTATTTTCTTTTTAATTATCTAATTATTACTAAGTATTAAATATTATAAGTATTTAATATTTTCATTTCTGGAGTAGGATTCGCATCCAGAACAAGGTTTAGTAGTTCACACGCTTGTGTATCTGCACCATGACATACATATATAGCTTCACGCTAGTGTTAAGACACTCCGTTCCTCACTTTCCGCCGAATTGAGGCATTGCGTGCTGAGTGGCGGTCCTCAACGCCGCATTTTTCCTTGTTACCAAACCCAGAAAATGAAAAATTTCATTTCCTAAAGTGGGAATCGAACACACAACTTGTCGCGTTTACAGTCGCACGCTTGTGCTTCTGCGCCACGATAGGCGTAGGCCCCGACATACCTCATAAATATTAAGTCATTAACTATCATTAATATTACCATCAACACCACTTTCAGTATCCTTAGCATCTCAGGTAGTCAATTACTTTAATGCGCTACGAGGTCGCACATCGATCTCTAACTACTTTGACCTATGACTATCAAACACATACGTGTATTCATTGGTTCTGTTAATTGCATACATTCTGTTAATATGTTAATGTAGAGTCGTGTAGAGTATGCTTGTTTTATGTTGTGTCTACAGGTTCTGGAGATAATAATAAAGAAATCGACATCGTGGACATCATAGACAATCGTGGTGCACTTGGATTTTGGAGTTATGGGTCCGATTCACACTACGTTGAATGATTATTTTTAAATTAAAGACCGCTTTTTGGTTATATAAAGCGTGGTATCAAGTTTCTTCATCCAATACAAAATATTTTTTAATTTGTGCGGAAAGAAGAGGACAAAGTGGCTAGACACTAGGTGTTCTTGTTCGAGTCATGTTAAAAATAATATTTAAAATATCTGGTTTCAGATGTAATTCAATTTTATTTTACACTTAAACTATCGAATTCAAGCTTTTATTTCATATAACACCTTAATAAACCTATTACAACCTCATATCTCAAAAGCTCTGACACACCCTAATAAATTATGTTTGCCCACAATCATTCAAACCGTAGAGATACCTAACTGCGTAGTTTTACTGGCACATTTCTATCAATAGTACAAATTTCGCAACATTGAAATTGAAATTTTACGTTTTTTGTTGTATACATACACTCTTACAACAACTCTGTTATCCACTTTCCGCCAAATTGAGGCATTGCGTGTTGAGTGGCGGAACTCAACGCCGCGCTTTGCCTTGTTACCAAACCTAAGAAATGAAAATACTAAATTTTACATTTCTTGGAGTGGGAATCGAATTCACAACCTGTCGCATTTGCAGTCGCACGCTTGTGCCTCTGCGCCACGACAGGCGTTATAATTTTACTATTTAATGCTTTTTTTATTTAGCCTCACACTGTATCCCGCACATAGCAGGCTAGGCAGGGAGTACCAGAGAACCTAGTGTTAAGACACTCCTTTCTTTTTTAAAATCTCGTTTCCATTTGTTAAAATCTTAACTTTATTTTATAATAAATACAAAGGAAACACACCAAGTCTTGGGGCAATTAGACAAATGTCCCGACGCGACCGCAGCGCCGGCTAACATCGCTAATGCATCGCATTCATTTGCTCTACCGTTTAATCGGCCACTAAATATACTTTATAGGACCCATATACTGTTGTGACAACAGATATATATTGTTTTTGTCGTTTTATGATGAAAATTCATAGAGATAGCTCTAACGTAAGCTGAACTCAAAAGTTTTATTTTGGTTCATTCCTGTCTATAAATAATATTTATGTTGAAATTGTAAGCTCTAATTATTAGTTTTCTATTGATAGAAACTTACTCTGTAAACGCGTCAGGTTGTGGGTTCGATTCCCACTCCAGGAAATGTAAAATTTAGTATTTTTATTTCTTGGGTTTGGTGACAAGGCAAAGCGCGGCGTTGAGTTTCGCCACTCAACACGCAATGTCTCCATTTGGCGGAAAGTGGGGAACGGAATTGTTGAAAGAGAATGGAGTGTCTTAACACTAGGTTGTCTGGTTCCCTCTGCATACCCTGCTATATGCTGGATACAGCATGAAGCTGAGCAGCGTGAAGATGTATGTATATAATTTCGAGAAATACTGCCTTAGAGTGTAGGGGACACTCTAATAGAAACCAACATGCCAAATCAGCTTTCTAAGTCCAATACTTTCGTCTGTACTTTGTCCGTCATTCACTATCACAAACGTTTTATACATATAGATATATTACACGTGTATAATGAAACCCATACTTACGTTAAGTTTACCTCAACGTACAAATTCAATTAATTTTGCGGACCTCAAAAGCTTTAGAACTGTTAGATTAAGTCGGGTGCGGCCATCTCTCATACATTCATAGATATATCTACTTATACGAGTATACAAAGGTAACAGTGAAAGGAGAATATTATAAGGTTTGAATACCCTTTGAGTTTGTTGAGGCACAAGCGTGCGAGTGTAAACGCGACAGGTTGTGGGTTCGATTCCCAATCCAGGAAATGGAATTTTTCACTTCCTGGGTTTGGTAACAAGGCAAAACAACCAACTTTACCATTGGATATTCAATTGTATAACATGTTGCTCCTTCACGCTCTATTCCACTTAGTAGACTACTCCGTTCGCTTCTTTCCGCCAGAATTTACGCCGAGACATTACATGTGTGGAAGTGGTGGAGCTAAACACCGCGCTTCGTCTTATGAAAGCGGAAATACGAAAATTATTTAAACATAAGGCCTAGGCCTAGGCCTCAAACCTCTTACCAATCTCACAGTACCACTAGATATCGTAGCATAACAGGTTACCAAACAAATTTTTCCACAAACACGTACTACAGGTCTAATATCAGGGTGAACCCTCACATGCGATGTAAGTTGGCTTTCATAAACGCTTTTATAACACCACTTACCTACAAAACTTTGGTAATAAAATTGAACATTAAGCAAAGTCTGGACCATTTATATTACACCTGTCTAACATACACTTCGGGCATAATTACAATGTTTACCTTTAGGGTGGCGATGGAGCTTCGAAAACTTTAGTCGACCGGAAGCTTTTTTTGTTTTTGATAGAGAATAATGTCAATGATACATCTCTGCATGTACAGTGGTCTAGACTTAGTGTTAGGTGACACATCTCTACGTATACAAAGTGATAATATTTGACATCTGTCAGATATCTATCTATAATACACTTCGAAAATTATATAATCGGCCGGTGGCTTTTTATATATGTGATAGAAAAAAGTCTTTCTTTTTCTTTGTCACAAACTAAACGTCAGGGATTCATCTCTCCGTGTACAGCGATCTGAATCTAATGATAAAATTTAAGATCTTTTAGACAGCCTACTTAAATACAATCTTCCATTACACACTAAAATCTACTAAACTTCCAATTTATTTATTTTTTTTTTTTTATGGATAACGGATGGCAAACGAGCATAAGGACCACCTGATGGTAAGTGGTTACCTTCGCCCATAGACATCTACAACACTAGAGATGTTGTAGATGCGTTGCCAACCTAGAGGATACAGATGGAAAGGGAGGACAATGTAGTGGTCCGCTATCGGAACCACCACTTTTTGGGGAAAGGATGGGAGGGAAAGGGGAAAACCTGGCTTACATGTCATCGAACCGGAACACATCTTTAGATATTTGGCGGTTCGTCTTTGACTTGATAGTGGTCGCGAGCCAGACGGAGGACGAATCTCCTACCACCAAATAATTTATTTGTCTGCTTGCTTAGTGTGTCATAAAGTAAAAGATCGAAATCTAAACTTAAAGTGTAAAGTGTCAGTGAATTATCTCCCCATGTACAAAGAGATAGAGTTTGACATCTGTTATATATATCTAGCATACACTTCGGGAATAATTACAATGTTTACCTTCAGGATGGCAATGGAGCTTTGAAAACTTTAGTCGACCGGAAGCTTTTTTTTGTTTGTGATAGAGAAAACGTCTCTCTTTCTACTCTATCACAAACTATTTGTCAGTGACACTTCTCTCTGTAAGCAATGTTAATGTTATAGTGTTTGATACCTGTTAATATTTGTCTATATATACATATACAGATTTTACTTTTTCAGACACTTCAATTTCTGCTTGACTGTTCGCTTAGTTTGTGATAGAGAAAAAAGAGAGACTTTTTTCTATCATAAACTATCAGTGATATATCTATCAGTATATATTTTTTTTATTTTTTAACTTCACGCTGTAACCCGCACAAAGCTGGACAGACTGGGAACCTAAGAACCTAGTGTTAAGACACTCCGTTCTCTTACAACAATTCCGTTCCCTACTTTCCGCCGAATTGAGGCATTGCGTGCTGAGTGGCGGAACTCAACGCCGCACTTTGCTTTATTACCAAACCCAGGAAATGAAAATACTAACATTTCCTGGAATGGGAATCGAACCCACAACCTGTCGCGTTTACAGTCGCACGCTTGTGCCTCTGCGCCACGACAGGCGTTAATATATAATCATCTATCAGTATATAACGATCTAAGTGGTACCAGTGACATAACTCTCCGTGTGCAAAGTGATATTGTTTGACACATGTTAGATATCCCACAATTACAATGTTTACCTTTAGAGTAGCGATAGAGTTTCAAAAACATAAGACTGGAACCTTTGTTTGTTTGTGATAGAAAGAAGACAAAGATCGAAGCTTAATGGCAATGACACATCTCTTCGCTTGCAACATGATATTTTTTTAAGTACTAAATATAAAATATTAACAAGTTTAAACTCTGGCTATGTATGAAAAAAGCAGATTCACACGTTTTCCCGCATAACAAGGTAGATGAGGAGAAAATAGTGTCAAAACACTTTCTTTTTCTCACTGTAACCCACATATAGCAGGGTAGACAGAGGGAACCAGAGAACCTAGTGTTATGACTATGATTTCTTTCAACAATTCCGTTCCCCACTTTCCGCCGAATTTAGGCATTGCGTGCTGAGTGGCGGAACTCAACGCCGGGCTTTGCCTTGTTACCAAACCTAAATATAAATACGAAATAAAAATACTAAACTGTACATTTCCTCGGGTGGAAATCGAACCAACAACCTGTCGCGTTGTCTCTGCGCCACGACAGGCGTTATTTTCATACAATTAACTTATTAAAGCAGCATAAAAGACAAATTTCGCCAAAAAAACCTCCCGGCGAAATTCTACGTACAAACGGAAGGTAGAGAACGTAATCCTAATTTCTCTCTACCTACGCTCGACATAACAAATAAAATTAAAAAAAATCATTAAAAAAACTAGACACACATACACTAAACCTCACAATAATGTATTACACGAACTGGGTTACGTACAATTTGGTAGCTTCCCTATTCAACTGCCGGAATGAGTTATAAATGAATGGCGCGTTTCAAAAGTTCACAATTTCTAGTGTTACAATGTCAAGCTTACTTTTATAGTGTAATTATAAAAATACATTGTATTTTAGTTACAGTTGGTATTGTTTAACTAATTAGTTGTAGATTATAGGCCATCGTGGTATATTGTATGACTTGGCGTTGGTTATAAGTTCGATTTCCCGATAGGGAATGATTATTCATTTAATATGTCGCACTGTTAGTAGATTAATTATATTTTTTTCTATATGTATAGTAGGTACTTATATTTGAATGTTAGTAGTAACTTTTTTTTTTCAAGAACCCCTGTGCGAGTAAAGGCCTCCTCCAGAGAATGCCAATTGACGCGATCCTTCGCTATATTCATCCAGTCAGAGCCGATTGTTTTACGGATGTCGTCTTCCCACCTAGCGTTTTTTTTTCAAGAAATAAAAGTCTTTTTATTTTATTTTTATTTATTTATTTATGTCGCACTGGAAAGACAAGGCGTAGCTAATTAATTTGGAAAGTAGAAAACGGGAGTATGGGTAGCTGCAAAAAATATTGTAGAAGGTAATAGTTATGAATTGAAATCTTTACAAAAATATATTGTGGTAGCTGCTAAAGATACAGTTTATTTTAGTTATCAAGACAGACAGGCGCTAGGCAGATTTTGATGTCATCGTAATGCAGGTTTTCAATTGTAAATAAGCTAATGTAGCTGTCAGTTGTGAGATTAAAACAAATTCAAAAATAACATTAAATCTTCAAAAAGGAACAGTCATGGAGTGTTTGTGATTGTGATTCTTACAAGCACTTTCGGATCGTCAATTAAACAAATAGCTTCACGTTTTTCCTACGCTTTATAGCAGGGTAAGCAGAGAGAATCTATTGTCAGGACACTACGTTCTCCGTTTTCCCCTTAAAATCGAAGGTTTAAGGAATTAGGTGGCGAAACATAGCGTTAAAAAGAAGACCACCAAAATGACAAATTCACCAAATGGGAATCGTATCCATAATCAATTGCGATTACAGTCAGACTCTTTCACTGCGCCACGATGTTCTCTATCAATGTCAATCAATAAAAATGTCAGTATAGTCAGTCTAAGAAGACACATACACAACCTATATTACCATAGATTTTTTTAACTGCACGCTGTATCTTGCATATAGCAGTTTAGACAGAGGGAACCTGAGAACCAAGTGTTAAGACACTCTGTTCCCTACTTTCCATCGAATTGAGTACCATAGTTAGTTAAATTTGCAAAACCTTTTTTTTAACGTGAGAAAATCCTTTGCGGATAACCGCCCGATCGGGGACTCGGGACGGATTATGTGGGACTCCGGACAGGTGTAAAAGGGCCGACCGTATACCCACTAAAACCTCACGGTGCTCCTCCTCTACCGCCACTGGCCCAGGCCCACGGGAACTGGCCCAATCATCCGTGGAAACCTCGACGGCACAATGTATATTTATTTTGTTTATACAATCCCCTCGAGTTAGAATCGAACCCACAACCAAGCGTGTACAGTTATAAGGTGGCCCACTGTGCCACGATGACCTTCAAATTTGCAAAACCTAAAAATTTCAGCTGCAGATGTTTTTATTTCTGTTTGCTTTATTGGTCGAGTTTAAATGATGAGGGTACAAGGAGGGAGGGGTAAAAAGTGGGAAGAAGGGTAAATGAGGGTAAAGAACGGGGGGTACGTTAATTAACGTGTTTCGTTTGTTTGTTGGGTCTCGCGATCCACTTTTCATATGACCTTAACCCGATTATCAGTTTCTTTTAGCTGTGTAATGTATAAGATATGGTTTTTTGATTAAGGTATTTACCTATTTACTTTTAAATGATTTCCCAAAAAAGAAGAGGTTATTATATGTGTTTTACTGCATATATTTTTACTGGATGAAGCCATTTTGATGATTCTTTTATTATATGATAGCTGCTTCTGTTGTGGTCTTGTTGAAATTTTGTTAAGATCGAGTTTTCGAGTTATTCGTAATCATTTTACTTTTAGTGTATTTTATTTGAAGTCTATTTTCTTTTTTTGTTAATCTTAATTATTAGATATAACAATTTTTACAGTTACAAAAACTTTTTTTTTATGAAACAATAATATTATGATTTTATTGAAAATTACTATTATTTTTTTTTTTTAACTAAACTGAAATAACAGTAGCTTCATATATTTTTTTGTTCTCGGCTCTCTGCCTAAAAACGAGACAATGTATGTAGCAACACGCTTGTCTTAATAAAAATAATTTAAATGTACTCGTTTGTCCCGCTGGGAAACGAATCCCATAACTATCAAATGCTGTTCGGCTTGTACTTATATAATATTTAAATGTTTATATATATTTGCGTGACGGAAATCAACGCCGCGCTTCCCCTTGTTACCAAAGTGAAGAACAGAAAATACTAGATACTATTATAATAATATATAATAATCATAATTTCTTTTCCTGAAGCGGGAATTGAACCCACAACCTGTCGCGTTTACAGTCGCACTTACCTCTGCGTCACGACAGGTCTCGAGGCCACTTTGCCTGTTAAAGCCTATAGATGTATGTGTTTGTCTCTTTTTAGTGTTGTTTTTTCGTTACATAAAGTTTCAAAACACAACGACTAAAGAAATTTTACTTCAAAAAAACCGTATATATGCCTTCAAAAAAGATTTTCAGTAGGATCAAACGTATTTAATTAAAGGGGTGTATAAAAATCTAATTAACATTCCTCCTTTACTCTTGCCTCTTGCTCATTAGTCTTCCAAAAAACGTTTAAAAAACAGCGTAAAATAGCTAATGTAGTTTTACAACTACGAAACACTTTGAAAAAGTGATATTTTTTTATCTTCAAGCTTTATTCGGTAGGAGAGTAAGCAGAGAGAATCTAGTGCTAAGACACTCCGTTCCCCACTTTCCGCCGAATTGAGGCAAGAAAAATGAAGATCATTTGAATATTATCATTTCCTCGAATGGGAATCGAACCCACAACCAGTTATAATAGCCATAACGTCAAAATGGTCTCTACCAGTAAAAACAATAATACAAATAAAAGTTTAGGTAAATTTTCATCTTAGAAAAAACGCCGAGGAAAATTTTGCATGGTTGTAGCGCTCAATAGAAAGGCAGCATAAAGAGCTTCAGGGAAAGTTTTTTACTTGAGAAAACTTATTTCAACGGAAGCCGGTCTTATTCCTTACGCTGAGTAATTAAAACAATTTCCTTCGTATTTAAATGTTTCGAAAATTACAAAAATAACCTAAAGATGTTGGTGGAAGAGAGTAGCTTTCAAAGTTAGTTTCTGGTAGCAGCTGAAAATTGTTTATACAACAATTGTGCATCATTTTGAACTGAAAGTGGGAAAATTATTATTTCCGGTGAAAATTAATTCTGTTAAATAATGTGTTTTGTATCCTATCGTGGTAGTGCTGTGGTGTGTTTCTAAATGTGCAGGGTGCAGAGTGCTATGAACTATGAGGTGCTAATGTGCAGTGTGTTTTGACACTACGGTTCATTGATACACTTCGCTTGGTTTAGTGGACACGATTGTACCCATATGTTCTCAGTTATTTTTTTTTTCTTTTTTGAAGTATATAAACGCACAATTAAAACTTTGAATTCACGACCTGTTATATATTAATCATAACGCATCAACACCACTAAGTCGTTCATTGAAACATTACCTACAACATCCTTTTTCCGCATACCTATAACCTAGTGTCAAGGCTCTCTGTTCCACTACTTTCCGTCCAAAAACTTAATATTAACAAACTGCAATCTCTACTTTATGAAATAGATACACGCAATGTCTTTATATCTTTATTTATTATGGCGTAACTTAACGCCGAGCTTTGCCATAACAATGTTGAAAATGAAAATAATTTGTATGGGAGACATACATTTGAAAATTTTGATTTGAATTTTACATTTGAATATAGTTCCTCGAGTGGGAATCAAACCCACATCCTATCATAGTTTACAGATGCTGTCCGACTGCGTCACGAAGGTTTTAATAAAAAACACTTAGTTATGTTATATTTCATATTTTCTTCCATAACGTAGTAAATCAACGTGAAAAGAGCAACTTATTTGACACGTCTCCACAAAACATTTTAGTAGACGCCTTTATAGATTGTAATTCAATTTTTTTTCGTTCTATACAAGAAAGTCCAGGTTTATCTGATTATTGTTACAATTTTTCACCTTTTTTCGAAGATTTATTTTGTATTCTTATAATAATATTTAGATATATGTTTAGTTCAATGTAAATATTCTAGATTTTTGTTGTTAATAAATACTACGTTATGATTTATCCTGCCTTTGGAAGTATTTTGGCAAATAAATTTTTTAACCAATAATTTGATTAGGTACAAAGAGGAGCTTAGGCATTGAATGTGAGCGTTAATGCGTATTTTAAAGGGGCCCTTAACCATACACTATGAACGCAAGCTTCAGTTACTGCTCCGACCTTCTCTCTCAGTATCATCTCAAATAGGGCGTTGTTCACATATAATCGAGGGTAGTTTCTAAAATAAACAAAGTTATTTTCCGCTCTGCCGTCACATAAATCCTCCAAAACATTGAGAACAAAACTAAAAGAGATTGAACTTTATCTGAATCTGAACCGGCTGAAAATACAAAATTATTTTAAAATAACAGCTGTCTCCCGAATAGGGGTCTAACTTGTTATCATCGTCAGATCAAACAGACACTACTTAATTGCGTCAATATTATGCCGAAGTAGAGAAGAAATTACTTAGCATTCCATGGATTTATTGTGCGGATGCTGAACCGTTGAAAGAAGAAGACCTTGCATCAGTACCTGGTACTTGCGACCCAAATGTAGACTTAAGGGGCCCCTCTAAAATGCATA
Source organism: Philaethria dido (assembly GCA_033558755.1). NCBI lineage: Eukaryota > Metazoa > Arthropoda > Insecta > Lepidoptera > Nymphalidae > Philaethria > Philaethria dido. The sequence goes on from JAKGSA010000131.1 coordinate 456,577, forward strand.
AGCCCTCGCCTCTATCGTCCGATCTCATCTCTACTACTCAATCAAATTTGAGAAGTTCCTACTGATACTACCTTCGAAACAGTTGCTAGAAATCTAAGAATAATCTTAAGACTTTACAACGAGGTAAATATGAAGTGCTTTTAAGCTTTTGTTTTATTCGTAGAAGCAATTAAAATTGTTTCTTGTTATATAAGAAAAGAAACCGTACGTACTCTTATGGCACATGTAAAGATCTCTTCAGGGCTGCGTGTCAGACAAATATTATATAATACATATTTTTAACGCCTGTCGTGGCGCAGAGGCACAAGCGTGTGACTGTCAACGTGAAAGGTTGTGGGTTTGATTCCCACTCCAGGAAATGGAATTTTTCATTTCCTGGATTTGGTAACAAGGCAAAGCGCGGCGTTGAGTTCCGCCGCTCAGCACGCAATGCCTCCATTCGGCGGAAAGTGGGGAACAGATTTGTTGAAGAGAACGGAGTGTTTTAACACTAGGTTCTCAGATTTCCTCTGCCTACCCTGCTATATGCGGGATACAGCGTGAAGTTAAAAAAAAAAGTATACGTATATTAGAAGTCAATGTAGTGCAGAAGGACAGTATCTGATCAAATGCGATGGTTATGGATTCGATTCCCATTTAGGGAAAAGGTTGTGCTTGAATTACTAACAAAGTGTAAAACCGAAGAAAACTATTTTGTATTGTTTTCTGAAGAGTGACAATTTTAATTCGCGTTTAATAATTCATTTGAAATTATTTTTTAATCGATTTATTAAAAAAAACGATTGTTATTTTGTCATATAATTTAAACGATCACGATATAGAACGAAGTAATTAATTTACTCTGTTACCTAGCGTAATATATAAGGAAAGCAAACATATATAAAAAAATACACTGGAACAGCGATCGATCGCCACTCAGAGACCATAATTAAACTATTCCCATTCCTCGGCTCAAGACAAGGCGCAGCTTTGAGTTCCACCACGAAGCACCCAACTCCTCAAATTCAGATGAAAAGTCTTGATTCTCTCTGATTATCTTTTTCATTATTATAAAGCTAAACCCATTTTTTTCTATGTAAAACTTTACAATACACAGGTAGAGTCAACACAACAATACTTGAAATAGCTAAAATGAGACAGTAGCAGCCATATCCACACGTCGGCCTTGTACCACATTCACTATTGTAAGGTCATATTGTAGGTAGATATTCGAATAAGATGGGTTCGTGACAAACAACTGTACTTAAACGTTTAGTGTTCCGGCGGATTTGAGCATTTTGTAATTTTTACTTTTTGAAAAATGTTAAATTTTTCATTGTTAAATGCGAGTTATCTTCTTTGTATTTGTTATTATGTATATGACATGATATTGTAACGTAGTCGTAGTGTATATGATTTTGTGTAAGAGTTTTGGGTTCGATTCCCAGTCGTGGGTAACTTCAAAGATAACAGTTAATATATTTTCATTTTTTCTGTCAACCTGCCAACTCTATCCTGCGGGAAATATATATTTTTGTTTTTAACTTCACGCTGTATCCCGCAAATAGCAGGGTAGGCAAAGGGAACTAGAGAACCTAGTGTTAAGACATTCCATTCTCTTTCAACATTTCCGTTCTCCACTTTCCGCCAGATTGAGGCATTGCGTGTTGAGTGGCAGAACTCAACGCCGCGCTTTGCCTTGTTACCAAATATAAGGCTGCCTTTTGCATAAATAAATACCTCGGTCTAATATCAGGTTGATAAAATGTCATATAGTGAAACGCAAGGTTGCCTATAAAATTATGTGAAAATCTTCAACAAGGTTGTAGAAGGCAGAAAAAGGAATACAATATCTCCTTTATAATGATAAGAAAACACATGTAGAAATTTAAATTTAAGGTCTGCGATAATTTTAACTATAACTATAAAACAGTTTTATTTAGACTCACACTATCACGCATACCAGAGTAGGCACTAGGCAGTGAAAACCTAGTGTCAAGACACTCCGTTCGCCTCTTTCCTCAATTCAAGATATTGCGTTTCTCTTAACAGAGCGGAGAAAGGAAATAATTTAAATATCATTCCCAATATATGGAGTGTCTTAGCACTAGGTTCTCTGGTTGCCTCTGCCTACCCAGCTATATGCGGGATATATCGTGAAGTTAAAAAAAAAATCATTCCCCGAGGAATCGAACCTACAACCATTGCGATAACAGTCATGCTTATATAATTATAATTTTACATTTCCAAACAAAATATTCGTAGATAAGACAAGAAGCTAGTAACATAAGACCCGTAAAAGTTAGCGGTTAGTCCCAAATTCAATGTAGATAGGCTGAATGTTTGCGATCTTTGCTTACTTTGAGTGGAAGCTATGACGTCACTTGTTGTTACATACTTATGAGGTACTTCAAGTCATAATTATTCATCTTTTCTAGTAGTATATTTTGATTTCTTAATATAAAAGGAACTGGCGATGGAATGCTGAAATTTGATATGTAGGCTTTTTGAGGAGTATAAGGGAAAAGGAAGCATTTATCGTAATACTTACGAAAACAGGTATTTTAGAAGAATTAGAAGTCGCGGAATATAGCTAATATGTACAATGAACATAGTTTAAATATAACCATTCTTGCGAGTAGAAATCCAACCCAAAATTAATCGTGCTTACAGTCACTGTGGCCTAAATTAAATAAATTAAATAGAAATATCAAAATAAATGAAAAACGAACGGACCCAAGTAAATATCCTAGTCAAGAACAATCACCAAACCTAAATATAGTATAAGCAAAAACTTATTAAAAGAACTGAAAAGAATGAAAGCTTTTAGTGGATGTAGCTTACTTAAGCCATTAAGACAATATCATCCCGCGTACACTTTCCCAGGACTTTTGTTTGTACTGCGAGTATTCAACGGTGGATTATATTTTTTTCATGAGTTTCCACGGTCTTGAGACTTCGCGTCACCTCCAGTTAGTAGGTTTATGACTGAATTTTAGAAATTCCAATTTCCGCTTATACGAGTATGTCCAGAAGTTACTTTGAGAAAATTCAAGTTTAATATCGCTTAGGATGATAAATTAATTTAAATTATATTCGCTGCTTTGGTCTGGTACAAAGCGTGGTGTTAAGCTCCGCCAATCTACAAGCAATGTCTCGATTTCTGTTTTCTTGATACTAGGTTCTGTAGGTTGAGCGGCGTCACCTCCAGTTAGTAGCTTTGTGAATGAATTTCAGAAATTCCAATTTCCACTTATATGTCTAGAAGTTACTTTGAGAAAATTAAACATATAAGAAAGTCCTAGAGATTGGTAGTGGATTCGATTTCCACTGGAAATAAAAATAATTTTGTTTAAATTATTTTTATTTCCGAACACCTGTCGTAGCGCAGAGGCACAAGTGTGCGACTGTAAACGTGACAGGTTGTGGGCTCAACTCCCACTCCAGGAAATGGAATTTTTCATTTCCTGGGTTTGGTAACAAGGCAAAAGCTCGGCGTTGAGTTTCGCCACTCAGCACGCAATGCCGCAATTCGGCGGAAAGTGGGAAACGGATTGTCTTAACACTAGGTCCCCTCTGCCTATCCTGCTATATGCGGGATACAGCGCGAAGCTATGTATGTACATACATACAGAGAAATGACATACATATGTTATTTCTCCATTCTGGTAAGGCAAATCACTTAAAACACAATATCTCGAATTCGGGAAAAAAATGAATTTGAGTCTGAATTCTCTACGACTACCTACTATGAGGAATAAATTATAAAACTGTATATTTTCATACAATATTTGTACAATTTTCCAGTATTAACAAGAAGTATTATGTAGTCTAGTAAATATATACTATGACTATCTACAGTCCAGAGGCGTCCATTTCAGTATTCAGGCCACAGAAGGTAAGGACGGGATTTAGAGGGATCTAGGGATGAAAGGACCTTTGATATTTGAGATAAACGTTTTTAATCTCATCTTGTATTGTGCATATAAACATTTTACTTTCCTTCTGTTCTCGAGCTGCTATTGTTACAATGAAAAGTGGTATTTAAATATGCACGAGCTTATACTTAACTTAAGTTATTAATTGAAACTATTCTAACTGGTTTCGAAAAAGGAGTTATCAATTCGATTGTGTTTTTCTATGTATGGTATCAGATATTTTGTTTTATTGGCTGTAACAATTTTCAAGATTTAATATTTTTATATAATATTTATTTCTATCTGATAAGAATAAGTTGAGTTTCGCTACTCAACAGATATACTCTCGGCATTTCACGGAAAGTAAAGAACAGAGTGTATTTTTACCCACACTAGATTCATTCTTACAAAAATTAAACTATTTCATAATAT
>JAKGSA010000131.1:475908-491753 GCA_033558755.1 Philaethria dido
GGAACACATCATAAGATATTTGGCGGTTTGTCTTTGATATGATAGTGGTCGCGAGCCAGACGGAGGACGAAATTCCTCCATTCAAAAATAATGTGATTTTATAACCTTACAGTTAGTCATAACCACCATATTGTACCATGATGATGTATTTACATGTATTGGATTCCAGATAGATTTCGGTGACGGTGAAATAGATTTTGGTGGAAATGAAGCTGCCGATATAGACTTTGGTGATGGTGATACAGGAGAAATTGATTGGGGTAATGTCGACGCTGTAGGGGGAGAGGTAGGGTTTTTGACATACTTTTTTTACTTATAAACATATCTGTATAACTATATATCTATAAATCAGTATAAGACATTTTACAATGCTATTTTGACTTACGTAAATTACTCATTACACACTCCACGTGTGTCTGGAAACAATGATTTTTTAAAATTTCCCTTTAATTAATCTGAGGTTCTTGTCTTAACTAAAAAAATGATATGAGATAAAATTAAATAAGCTATAATTAATATATTTCTTTCAGAATGTACCAGTAGATGTAGCATCTATATCTCTAGAGGAGTCAGGCATTGTAGTGGAAGAGCAGGGCATGTGTGGAGGGGTAGCGAGGGGCAAAGAAGCACTCACACTGTTAGACAATACACAAACTAGGAACCAGTTTATTGATCAATTGGTTGAGGTAATATATTTTAGTTATATTTGGATGATGTAAAAGTTATAATAAAAAATAAATGTATAGCAATTTCTAACAGAGAATCATTGGAAAGAGTTATTGTTATTTAGTTCTTTTTGGCTTACTTTAAATCCCATATTATTACAATATATTTAGGATAATTTATACAAAAAATAAAACAAATTCATGCAAGTATAAAATTTATTTATAAGTAGCTGGTCCAGTCGGAGTCAGTTAAATTGACTAGTTACGTTACACAGAGAGGATAACTTGTAATATTCAACATATATATATACGCCGTGTGGTCCCGGCTTAAGAATAGGACCACCCCATCTCTACCCAAGGGTGCCGTACGAGGCGGCTAAGGGAATATCCGGAAAATGGGCAGCAGCATTTTTTCCGTGAGTTGCATCGACATCTACTGCGATCACCAAGACGCCTGCCAAGCGTGGTGTATTAAGGCAATCCCCCCCATGATAAGGAAAATAAAGCCATGGCCCCCAGTCCCCGGCGGCTCTACTATCCCTGGCTACGGTAGCGGTCATGGTAACGGTGGAGCAGGGGGTGCGAAGAATCCCCGGCAGAGATCTGGCTACCCATCTCACAAACGATCCCTGGCCCTGGTAACATACAATGCACGGACACTCAGGACTGACGAAAAGATGGTCGAATTGGAGGAAGAGATGCACAAGTTGCGTTGGGATGTAATGGGGTTGTCTGAAGTCCGAAGACAGGGACAGGATACGATAATCCTAAATTCCGGTAACTTGTTCTTCCACCGGGAGGGAGAAAAACAATCCCAGGGTGGTGTCGGGTTCCTCGTCCGCAAGTCTCTCGTCAACAACGTTGTTAAGGTTGATAGTGTGTCGGCAAGGGTAGCGTACCTTATACTCAGAATTTCCAAACGGTATTCGCTGAAGGTCATACAGGTATACGCACCGACCTCGGTACACTCAGAAGATGAAGTAGAGACTATGTATGAGGACATATCCATGGCCATACATACTTCTAAAACCTACTTCACCGTCGTGATGGGAGACTTCACTGCAAAGCTGGTAACAACGAACGGTTATGAGCTGAGAGGGGGGCCATTTGGATATGGGCAGCGAAACCCGAGAGGGCAGAGGTTGGCTGACTTCATGGAGAAGGAGGGACTCTTTATGATGAACTCCTTCTACGAGAAGCGGTCATCCAGGAAATGGACGTGGATCAGCCCTAATGGTAGAACTAAAAACGAAATAGACTTCATCATGACGACCAAACGACATATATTTAATGATGTCTCTGTGATTGGCAAGGTTAAAACCGGTAGCGATCACCGTATCGTAAGAGGCACATTGAATATCGATGTCAAGCTCGAGAGGTCACAATTGGTGAAGTCTTCACTCCGTCCAACCCTTGCTCATGTCCAAAACCCCGAAGGCTTTCAGCTCGAACTTCAAAACCGGTTCCAGATCCTAGCGGAATGCAACACGGTAGACGAATTGAACAACGGGTTCGTGGAAACTGTCTTAGCTGTTGGGTCAAAATTCTGTAAAACCCAGCGCCGAAAGAGGGCTCAAAAACTCTCAGAACCAACCATTAAACTCATGGCAGAACGGAGGGAAATGGTGCTGCAGGCTTCAGCTGACATGTCGGAGTACCGTAAACTCAATAGACGAATCTCGAAGTCCATGCGACAGGACTTGCGTGCATTTAATACGTCGCAAATTAAAGCCGTAATTGAGCGAAACCAGGGCTCTAAAGTGCTTGCAAAGATTTCGTCTATTGGGCAGGGTCAGATGACTAAACTGAAGACTGATAAAGGCACTATCGTCACATCGAAACCTGAGATTCTGAGAGAGATTGAGAACTTTTATAGACAGTTATACACCTCAACTCGTGAACCCGTTACTAACATTGCTCACGACATCAGAGCTAAGTTAGTCCGACATTATACCGAAGACATCCCGGACATCAGCCTGTTTGAGATTAAAATGGCTCTCAAGCAGCTTAAGAACAACAAGGCGCCAGGTGAAGACAGAATTACGACTGAACTTCTGAGAGCGGGTGACAGACCGGTACTTCAAGTCCTCCAGAAACTATTTAATTCTGTCATCTCTGAAGGCACAACGCCAGAAGCGTGGCACAGGAGCGTGGTGGTGCTGTTCTTTAAAAAAGGTGATAAAACCTTATTAAAGAATTACAGACCCATCTCACTGTTGAGCCACGTATACAAGCTGTTTTCGAGAGTCATCGCGAATCGTCTCGCACGCAGGTTTGATGAATTCCAGCCTCCCGAACAAGCCGGTTTCCGGAAAGGCTTTAGCACCGTGGACCACATCCATACGCTACGGCAGATTGTACAGAAGACCGAGGAGTACAATCGGCCGCTATGTCTAGCGTTTGTGGACTACAAGCAAGCCTTCGATTCAATCGAGACTTGGGCAGTACTGCAGTCCCTACAGCGATGCCAAATTGACTATAGGTATATCGAAGTGTTAAAATGTTTGTACAGCAACGCCACCATGTCAGTCCGTCTCCAGGACAAGAGTACGGAACAAATTCCATTGCAACGGGGCGTGCGACAGGGAGACGTTATATCTCCGAAACTGTTTAGCAATGCTTTGGAGGATGTTTTTAAGCTCTTGGACTGGGAAGGATTTGGCATCAACATAAATGGCGAGTACATCACAAACCTTCGTTTTGCCGATGATATAGTCCTTATGGCGGAGTCGCTTGAGGACCTCAGTACTATGCTCAACGACCTCAGTAGAGTATCCCAACAGGTTGGTCTCGGGATGAACATGGAGAAGACAAAAATTATGTCTAATATCCATGTTCCACCCATACCGGTTATTGTTGGGAACAATACTCTCGAAGTTGTAGACGAGTATGTTTACCTAGGGCAAACTATCCAATTAGGTAGGTCCAACTTCGACAAAGAGGTCGCGCGAAGAATCCAACTCGGCTGGGCAGCGTTCGGGAAGCTTCGATCCATCCTTACGTCCACACTACCCCAAAGCCTGAAAACCAAGGTTTTCAACCAGTGTGTGTTACCAGCGATGACTTATGGCACTGAGACGTGGTCTCTTACTGTTGGCCTCATTAGGAAGCTTCAAGTCACTCAACGAGCTATGGAGAGGGCTATGCTCGGGGTTTCCCTGCGTGATAAAATTCGCAATGAGGAAATCCGTAGGAGAACGAAAGTCACCGACATAATCCTCAAAATGTGCAAGTTGAGGTGGCAATGGGCGGGCCACATCGCTCGTAGAACCGACAACCGATGGGGAAGAAAGGTTCTCGAGTGGCGACCACGAACCGGAAGGCGTAGCGTGGGACGGCCCCCTACTAGATGGACCGACGACCTAGTCCAAATTGCGGGAAAGCGCTGGATGCAGGAGGCATCCAGTCGTGCTACATGGCGATCTATGGGGGAGGCCTATGTCCAGCAGTGGACGTCTTCTGGCTGACGACGAATATAGCAGGGTAGGCATAGGGAAACCAATGTTAAGATACTCCGTTTCTCACTTTCCGCTCAATTGAGGCATTGCGAGCTGAGTGGGGGAACTCAACGCCGCGCTGTGCTTTGTTACCAAACCCAGGAAATGAAAATACAAAACTTTTACATTTCCTGGAGTGAGAATCGAACCCACAACCTGTCACGTTTAGACACACGCTTATGCCTCTGCGCCACGACAGACGTATAATTTGTATAACAATTACGTAGACAATTCAAAATCTGAACGAACATATTAAATTAAAATCTTGCCATTTGCAGAAACAATGTAACGCCTCTGCCTCATACTCACTTGAAATGAAGAATGCTAAATGCCAGAGCAAATTGAGTAATCAGAATATTTAATCCATGTTGAGCGTGTAGAATGTTTTGAGCATTTATTATATTGAGCATTTGGGGTGTAAATGTGTTGATGTAATGAGCTTTTCCTAATAGCTACAGTGAAGCTGATTGTTTAGTTGATATTCCAACCGCACTCGATTCGAATCAATCTAGGCTATTACTGCACATAATGGGAATTTACAACCTTTTTGGTGTTGAACGATTTCCTGAAAATGGTTTGCTGGTTTTTCTATATTTTTTTAGCTTTTTCTTATATATTGTGTAATGTAAGGCTATCATGGAACAGTGGGATAACGTCTGACTGTAAATGCGAGTGGTTGTGAATTCATTCCAGACTCAGGAAATTATTATTTTGAAATTATTATTATTTCCCTGGTCTAGTAAAACTGACAAAGCGTGACTTTGAGGTGTGTTCATCAATACGCAATGTTTTGAATTAGGACCGCAAGAGGAAAACGGAGTATTTTGGAATCGAAAAAACTATTAAATAGTAAAGATGGAATCCCTACTCTACTAAATTATCGATTCATTCTCTACCTCCTGCTCATAAAGGGTCACTGGGATTTGGTTTACAGAACCCACTGCCTTGCTCGACATACCCAGTCTATCTAACATAGTGTATAAATTTACCTATCAATAGTGTTCTTAGTTTAAAGAGAAGCCGAATTATTAAAAAAAAACCTTTAATAAAAATTAGTAAAAAAATAGTCTGTGAATTAAAAATACTTCCTGCTGTATGATTATCTTGCGGATTAGACGTGAAAATCACAATAGCTGCATACATAGTAGGTATTTTCAGAGTATAAGTCCTATATTCTAATAAATTGTCATGATCTATTTATTTATGATTATCATTAAATTCCATAAAATACACCAAACAAAAAAAAAATCAAAGTAACCAATCGCAATTCAAATAAAATCTATCAAAATCTTCCCCTGCATCATAAATGTAACCCTGCCTGTTGATTTCATACATCGTAAACTTTGAGGACTTCTATAAAGTATAGCTGTATGGGATAGTTTTATATGTTCTTTGATTACACAACGACCGCAAGACGTTGAGTTTTTGCCTATAAAATATTCGTTTCCTTTCATAAATTACTAGATGTATCCTGCGACTTAGTTTACATAGATTTTATACCTAAGATACCATTTTACCCTTTTTTCGTCGGAATTTGGAGAAGTTCTCCCCAAAGAGCCTATATGCCAATTTCTTGCAACGGGCAGTAGTGTCGCCTGTACATTTCGTCTCTAACAAAAGCGTTTCATACATGAATAAAGGAAAAATATACTGGTTAGTTTGGACGCCTGTCGCGGCGCAGAGGCACTAGTGTGCGACTGTAAACGCAACAGGTTGTGGGTTCAATTCCCACTCCAGGAAATGGAATTATTCTGCCACTCAGCACGCAATGCTTTAATTCAGCGGAAAGTGGGGAACGGAGTGTCTTAACACTAGGTTCCCTCTGCCTACCCTGCTATATGCAGGATACAGCGTGAAGCTCTGTATGTATGTATGTTAGTTTGGAATCTAATGTCACAATGTGTTTGGTTAACGTTATGGTAAAAATAAAAAGGGAACGAATTCAAGTTGTTTTAGCATTTTGAGATAACGTGTGATGAAAGAATGGTGAGAAAGATATGAGGTATGAGAACACCTCGATTGACCTTCGAGAACACCGTATCCATGATACAGGAGGACGATCATATAAGAAAGTTTTAGGACCTCTGCTGGGAGGAGGGCATGTATATATATGTATAAGAATTATATTATTAAAAAAAATAATTGTACTTAATATAATTGAATTTGGGACTTCTTTTAAAGTTTTTGATAATTTTTATATTTGACATGAAGCCAGAAAAATCTCGACATCGAGTACCGCCACTGATCACGCAATGTCTCAAATTCGGACATAAATAGACGAACGAATGTCTTAACACTCTGTTCTCTAACTAACCTGCTACAATAAGCTTCGAAGTAAGCAAGACTTTTTTTTAAATTTTAGTATATGATTACACAACGACCACAGGATGTAGAGTTCTTGGCTATAAAGTATTCGTTTCCTTTCATACAACATATCGGTTAGTTCGGTTTCCTATGTTGAGATGTGGAATGTGGTCAACAGTTAAGTTAAACAGGATCTCGGTTAAGTTTCAGCTTTACTATATTTTTCTATGCGGTCAGATAAAGTAGAGTAGGGTATTTTACTTTGCGTCTATTTAAAAGTTAGTTTTATGTATTGAATGCGGCTGATGAAAGAATAATATATAATGAGAAGAACGCGGTTGGTTGTAGGTTCGATTCCCATTTGGGAGCACGATTATACTTTAATTATATTGATTTCTCAGCTTTGGTGAGTCGAAGCGCGGTGTTTAGTTCCGCTACTCAACTTAAATGTCACAATTAAGCACAAAAAGTAAAGAAGGAAGTGTCTTAACAATATGTTATCTGATTATTCTTCTAAGGAATTGTAAAGCTGAAAACGAAAAGGTATTCCAATACTTAGATCTGGATGAACAAAACGCGATGTTAAGCCCTAAGCGTGATGCGTAACGTCAAAACGGAGTAATTTCTCTCCACGTAATTAAAAGATATAATAGAGAAACGCCTGTCGTGGCGCAGTGTCACAAGCGTGCGACTGTAAACTCGACAGATTGTGGGTTCGATTCTCAATCCAGGAAATGGACTTTTTCATTTCCTGGGCTTGGTAACTACCAAAAAAAAGGAAATGGAACTCAACGCCGCGCTTTGCCTAGTTAGGCAAAGCGCGGCGTTGAGTTCCGCCACTCAGTACGCAATATCTGAATTCAGCAGAAAGTGGGGAACGGAGCGTCTTAACACTAGGTTCTCTCTGCCTTCCCTGCTATATGCGGGGTACAGCGTGAAGCTATGTATGTATGTAGAGAAACAATGTAGAGTTCCGTCAATGTCTCGAACATTGCGAGACATAGTGACGAAAAGTGGCAAACGTAGTGTCTTGATACTACGTTCTCTCTAACTACCTTACAAGCAGGATAAAGCGTGCATCCTTTTTTTATGCATAGTATTATATTTTGTACTTCAATAAAAAAACACAATAGGTATAATATCTTCACGCTGTATCCCGCATAGAGCAGGGTAGGCAGAGGGAACCAGAGTACGTAGTGTTAACATACTCTGTTCCCCACTTTCCGCAGAATTGAGGCATTGCGTGCTGAGTGGCGGAACCCAACGCCACGCTTTGCCTTGTTACCAAACCCAGGAAATGAAAGTACTAAACTTTTACATTTCCTGGAGTGGGAAATGAATCCACAACCTGTCGCGTTTACATTCACACGCCACGACAGGCGTTATATATAATAGGTATTATAAATAATTCATAATAATATATTTCATAATTCCACCTTAATATTTTCTTCACGAGTATTTATAAAGAATACAAATAAAAGCAGAAAGCTCTGACAGTGGCAAATATATTTTTAGATGACCTACTTGTGGCAGGTATATAATATGACTTCACAATAAGGTATTAGGTTTTCCGTATGATGTTGTTAAATAAAAGTTAGCCTTATATTTGGGAGTTTGACTTTAATATAAGAAACGGCTAAATCGATTTGAATTAGACTTAGCAGTTATTGTTACGTTTTATCTTGATTTTTAATAGGCTTCAAAAAGAAGGAGGTTAAGGCTTTAATTTTTAATGGGTGAACCAATTTTGATGATTCTTTTTTTTGGCGTTGAGTTCCGCCACTCAGCACGCAATGCCTCAATTCGGCGGAAAGTGGGGAACGGCGTGTCTTAACACTAGGCTTCCTCTGTCTACCCTGCTATATGTGGGATACGGCGTGAAGCTATGTATGTATGTACAATCCAAATGAAGCCAAAAAACCACTTCTTATGTAGCAGCGGACGGAATGCCTCGACACTAGGTTCTCTGACCACCCTACTTTGCGGGAAATTGTTTTTTTTAGCTAATATGCTTAAAGTAACTTAACAGTATATGAAAAGCATATGCCGCAGTACACAAGAAACGGCTGCTACAAATTACACGTCAGAGAAATGAACGTATTAAGGTAGTACTGGAGGCACGCTTCTTGAGTGAGTGCCAAACCACTAGAGTGGCCTTTGTTAGTAGAACTCTCCAAGATGATCAGAGGTGTCTAACATAATTAAGATTTTACCAGAAAAAGTATAAATATAAATAAAATGTAACAAAAAAGTTACATTATTACGAAAAACCCAAAAACTACTTGTCAGATCTCAACTAAATTTAAATGAGACACGAGAAGCTATGCTATAATTTTGTTTCATTTTTTTTAAATTTCACGCTGTATCCCGCATATAGCGGGGTAGGCAGAAGGAACCAGAGAGCCTAGTGTTAAGACACTCCATTCTCTTTCAACATTTCCGTTCTCCACATTCCGCCAAACTTGCCTCAGTTTGGCGGAATGTGGGGAACGGCGTGTTGAGTGGCGGAACTCAACGCCGCGTTTTGCCTTGTTACCAAACCCAAGAAATGAAAATCCTAAATTGTACATTTCCTGGAGTGAATGCGTGATCATCGCGACAGGCGTGAATATTATATTTAAATTATGTTTATTTCTCTTCGGATAAGACAAAACTCCGCGTTAAGTTCCGCCACTCAACAACTAATGTCTTAAATTCGGGCAGAAAGCAGTGAACGGTGCCTTGGCAGCTGAATGCTTATATTTATAAAAGGTTACTTTGAAAGAAAATTGTGTTTATATATTTCGTTTAAGCTTCACGCTTCATCTCTACTGAGGTAGTCAGGAAGAATTTACGTTATTTAAAATACAATATTAAAAAACAAATAAGGATAACCAATTTTCTCAAAAAAAAAGTATATATAAAAGAGAAAATAAATAATACGACAAATTGGCCAGTCTAATGAAGGAAATTCTGAAACACACTCAATTGAAACGGGGATTCAGAGGCAAAAGTAAATAAAATTTAGGGGACGCCGGAAGCAATTATTTAAATTCATATTGTGTCTCCAAGCATTGCCCATTTTTTTACTATATAAGCAGTAATGCCATAGGTCCTAAGGTTCTCTCTGGCTACTCCGCTAGGAATAAAGTCTGGAGTTATTCTGTTTGCCATGTAATATATATTAAAGTTTTAATTTTAATTAGTCTAAATTTTGTTTGGTGGTAGGAGGTTCGTCCTCCGTCACGCTCGCGACCACTATCATGTCAAAGACGATCCGTCAAATATCTAAGGATGTGTTCCGGTTTGATGGCATGTAAACCAGGTCTTCCCTATTAACACCCACCCTTTACCCAGAATGTGGTGGTTTCAATGGCGAACTGCTGCGGCCACTACATTACTTCCTCCCCCTCCCATCTGAACACTAGGTCGGCAACGCATTTACAACTTTTCTAGTGTTGTAAATGTCCATGGGCAGAAGGACAACTCACTATCAGGTGGTCCTTCTGCTCATTTGCCATCCTTTACCAATAAAAAAAAAGCTTCACTCTTTATCCGGTATACCAGGGTAGTCAGAATCTAGTGTCGAGACACTCCGTCCACTGCAAACTCGAGTCTAAAGATATTGTGGGTTGGACAGTGGAATCCAATACCTTGCTTAGACTAACCAGGGATATAAAGTATTTTTTGATGTCAAACATCTAGCGTAGCCTTGGAAGTTAAAAATTGGGTTGCCGTCACGTAAAACGGCATGACTCTCTGACGCTATCTTACCCTTTCTATACCGTCTCTCTATACTCCACACTATACTACATGACTTCTCTCCTTGAGCTGCACACTTATATTTTCCTTTTTTTTGAACTTTATATTTTGTTATGTATGAATTAATTATAAATTTAAATATTAATATACATATATGTTTCACATCTGACAAGTGTCCTACAACCGCCATTTTTTATTTATCGACATGGAATAGAACCCAAAACCACCCTATCAAATTAAAATAATATCATTAAATCGTATTACTCAAATGTCTTTAGGAAGCTTTACTTTTAAGTATTACATTAAGCTGACATTTTGGTAACCGTACCCCCGAGATATGTCTCAATGTTTTAAATGACCAAGGAAATATAATTTTTTACCAAATTTTGGTAGATAGTCTACATTAATAATAATTTGTCTTTGGATTACCGTTCTCTGCCATTCTTAAGAGGATTGTATTATATTTTTTCGTATTTTATACTGGATGAACCGGTTTTGATGGTTCTTTTTTTATGTGATAGTTAGTTCTTCTGATGTAGTTTATAATGTGTGTGGTCATTTAAATTTAATTAAGATCTTATGAAAGTTTTTGAGTTATTCGTAATAATGTTACTTTTGAAGTTTTGAAGCATTTGAAGTAATTTGTTAAAATCTTACTTATCATAAAAGCGTATTGTAATTTTATCTTTTTTTTCATATTATTGCATTAACATAGCTCCTTGACAAATATGCAAATATCTATATATAAATACGTGAAACAAAAACTTTGTATCTCTTTTTATGAATAATACGCGGACGCAGAAGCATGAAACTTGGCACATTTATAGCTTATATAGAAAATAAGTGCAGAATACTTTTTTTTTTTTTTAAATAATGCATAAAAAGTATATTAAATTAATAAAATAAATGTTACACACACTACCATGGTTTGACATGCATGTTTATATAAAGTGACATATATAGTGATAGATATGACATGTCAAAGTCCTATAAAATAGCATATATAGTTTCCGTTACAAACAACCGTAGCTAATAAAAGCGAATTGAAATTTCTAAAAATAAATTTTATCAAAAGTGATGAGTAAAAATAAAATTAAAATTTAAACAAAACATTGTGTCTAAAAATACAAAGGTTATATCCGCTTCATTTAGATGAACAACCCACGCAATATTTCAATAGATATTTTCAACAAAATAAATCTTTAGACAGTAATTAGTTCAAAAACTGTATACTGTTGTAACCTTACGTTTTTTTTCGGACAGTACGGTCGGTCAGGTACGGTCAGAGAAACTAGTGTTTCGTTTGTAGTTCTTAGCATTATGTGTTGAGAGGCGTAACTTCATGCCGTGTTTGGCCTTTCCAGAAAGGGGACCTTTAGAGGACCTTTGGGGAAACTTTGAGGACTTTGAGGATATGGGGGGAAATATGAAATACTTAAAATTATTTATAGTTAGTTACTGGTTGTAAGCTTAATTGTAACCTGTCTTTGCGTATATATGTATATTTATTGCAAAAATTTTATTTGAAAAGACCAACTGTTGAGTTTCTTGCAGACTCTTCTCAGCAGAACTGCCTTCCGAGCCGGTGGTAGCTTCCGTTAGGACTGACACGACTGACACCTTTGTAAATTGACGATGTGAAAGTGCTTGTAATAGCCTACTTGAATAAAGAATATTTTGATTTTGATTTGTTATTTTGATGTGCTTATAAAAGTTTATCTACATCCGTTTAATACTATTTGCGTTAAATAGTAACAAACATCAATCCCAACATCTATAATATTGGTAGGAAAATCAAAAAACTTCTAACCGCCATAAACCAAAAAAAAGCCATTAATTTTTCCATAAAACTTTGAAATGCAACCTGCTATCTTAAATTCTGTTTCATTAAAACACATAATTATACCCCGCATACTATACGTATACACAGCGACAGGGTAATTCTACTTGTTTCAGGCTTCAGCACGTTCGGGACGCAAGCATAATGAATGCTTGCTTTGTCGCTAACGTTACGTCAAAATTTATTATGGCAGCTTCAAATGGAGGTAAAAAGTTTGAAAGCGGAGAGATTTAGTGGTGTGTCACTCTGGTTCTCTTTTAGCGGCTTAGTACTTGTGACCCCATTGATGAGTGAATGTTGTGTAAGTTTATGTCAAATATATGGTAGTATGTGTAATATTTATTTTATTAATTTAATGCCTGTCGTGGTGCAGAGGCACAAGCGTGCAAGTGTAAACACGACATATTGTGGATTCGATATCCACTCCAGGAAATGTAAAAGTATTTTCATTTCCTGGGTTTGATAACAAGGCAAAGCGCGGCGTTGATTTCCGCCACTCAGCGTGCAATGCCTCAGTTCGATGTAAAGTGGGGAAGGAGTGTCTCAACACTAGGTTCTCAAGTTGTCTCTGCTTACAATGCTATATGCAGGATACAGCATGAAGCTAAAAAAAAAGAAAAAATAGTACAGAAGAATTCGCACCCAATATCATCGTATACAAAGATAAACTTATCAAGGAAGAAAAGAAACAAATATTTTTGTTTGCATTTCAATAAAATAATTCAGTGGCAAGACAAGTTTATTCCAAAAACTCCATAACGTAATTTGAGAGCGCTCGTACCGCTTTCTGCGACTGAAAACTGAAAAGAAATGTATCTGTTACTTATTCGATTACCTTGAATAAAGTATTTCATGATTTACAGGAAAAATATTGAAAAAAATAGCTTCTTTTCTTCAAATAGCTTACATAATGTTCTATATAACGCCTGTCGTGGCGCAGAGGCACAAGCGTGGGACTGTAAACGCGACAGGTTGTGGGTTCGATTCTCACTAGAGTGAATTTTTCATTTCCTGCGTTTGGTAACAAGGCAAAGCGCGGCTTTCAGTTCGGCCACTCAGCACGCAATGCCTCAATTCGGCGGAAAGTGGGGAACGGAGTGTCTTAACACTAGGTTCCCTCTGCTTACCCTGCTATATGCGGGATACATCGTGAAGGTATGTATGGTCTATATAATATTTAATTCTTAATTAGAAACAACCAAACACATTGTATTTATTCACTAATACTCATATAAAAATACGTCTTCACGTTTTATTTCGCATAACAAGGTACTCAGAGAGAACCTAGAGTAAAGACACTCCGTTCCGGAATTACTGGTCAAATTCACAGAGTCTCAAGTGACGTAGTGTGTTACGTACCGAAACTCAACACCGCGCTTTATCTTACATATGAACTCATAGAAACGTAAATGCTTCTCTAATACTTTAATAGATTTCCAATGCAGGTAAGCAAGATATACGAGGAAAATGAAAAATGATATGAAAGACTGGTAAGAAAGATATATTAGGTTATCCGCTTTTCACTTGAATTTGAGATATTGCGTGTTAAGTGGCGGAACTCAACGCCGCGTTTTAACTCATCAGAACAAGAAAATGATAATACATACGAGGTGTGTTCAAAAAGTAAGGTGACTTTGTATTTTTAAGAAAAAAAAAAAAACACTTATAACCTTTACGCCTCTCCCAACCAAACAAAAAATGCTATACACTTGAAACTTGGTACAGATGTTCGGGAAGAGTGTACCAACATAACAAAATAAAAAAATCGATAATCGAAAGTACGTTGCCCGCCAAATTTGAAAAGTCACCTTACTTTTTGAACACACCTCGTACATAAATACATAAATGCTTTGATGCGGTCAAACGTTAGCCTAACAATCAAAAAAAAAAATTTTAAAAAACATAGCTTCACGCTATCCCGCAGTATAGCAGGGTAGGCAGAGGGAACCTAGTGTTAAAACACTCCGTTCCCCACTTTCCACCGAATTGAAGCATTGCATGCTGAGTGGCGAAACTCAACGCCGCGCTTTGCCTTGTTACCAAACCCGAGAAATGAAAAAATCCATTTCCTGGAGTGGGAATCGAAAATGATAATAATTTCTATATACATTTAAATAGGTGAACGGCAAGACGGGTAGGGGGAAACCTCGGTTGACTGACCAAACAATATCAATAATACTGAGGAAGGACACGTAAAAAGCATGAGGACCACCTGGAGGGTATGCATAAAGAGGTTAATGACTGTGGACGAGACGAAAGAAGTACGCAGGGACCGTAACGTTTAGCTCTGACTATCCCTCTAAGAATAAAGTAAAGAAGTAAATACTAAGCAAATATCGAAAATCGAACCCACATCCCATCGCGTTTATATCAAACGCCACGAGAATCTCTACTTTACGCAATTCGAAAACTCCTTACAACTTCTACCAAGGTTTTCTATTCACATCAAATATTTGCAATCATATGCAGAAACGGTTGGTAAATGCAATATTGAGAAGTAAGTAATGCGGCAGGTATTTAGGCTAGCAAGGATCTCGGTCTTGACTGCATTTTATATGCAAAGCGATGCATACGAGTACATAATATTCCTATACCAGTAACTAAAGGTATTTCGAATGGAAATAGTTTTCAAGATTTAGTGAAAGATGAAAGATTTTGTAAGATTTTGGATGAGGGTAGGTGAAAAATTAATATACCTGTAAATTAATTATTTAAGCAACTTTGAGACAATAGGTTTTCTATGTTTCCATATAATATACCTTTTTACTGGGTGAACCGTTTTTGATGATTCTTTTTTATATGATAGCCAGTGTTTAAAATGTGGTCTCGTTTAAATTTAGTTAAGAACTAACGAGTAGTTTTTGAGTTATTCGTAACAATGTTATTTTAAGTACATGTTATTTTAAGTTAAAATGTTAACAATTTGTAATATACGTATTACATACAAGGCCATCGTGAAGCAGTGGAACAGTATATGACGTAAAGAAAATCGTTCGTGGATTCGATCTTTCGGGAGATAATTACATAAATGATATCACGTGGGTAACGCTAATAAATATTAACTAAATCACGATTATCCTCGTAATTGAAACTATGTTCTCATAAATTTCACGCTTTTTCTGGTAAACAGAAAGAACGTAGTGTCCAAACACTCCATTTTCTATTTAACACCCATATTTGACTACCCAAATACTTTAACAACTGAGCTGAAGGAACAAAACTATATATTACAATGTAAGTCATGTAAAATTTTAAAAGATCCTCCCCGTGGGTGAAGGCCAGTGAGCTATTGAAGCTTTTATCTCTTTAAACTTTTCACGCTACCTTCCAACTCTAGAAGTGTTTCTTGTGATTAATAGTTGTTCCTAGTAAAGTTCGTGTCGATGATTTTGCAAGACATTATGGATAGAAATACGAAAAATTTCACATAGAGGAAATGTAAATTCTAGTCCTAAAATTACTGACTGTAAATGCTGGTTGTAGATTCAAATGCCACTCAAATAAACGGTTTTAAATTTATTTTAATTTGTAAGAGTAGTTTTTGAGTTATTCGTAATTATTTTACTTTTATTGTATTTTATATGAAGCCGGTTTCCTTTTTTTGTTAAATTTTATTAGCTACTGCTTACATGTGGTACATTCTTTTTAACTAACGTGAGGAAATCTGTTACGCTTACGCGTTGCCGACCCTTCAAAAACCTATTTATTCCCCTTTTGAAGAACCCCATATTGTAGCCCTCTGGGAAAACCTCGGCAGGGAGATCATTCCACAATTGGAGAGTCCGCGGAAGAAAGTTC
>JAKGSA010000131.1:496758-543406 GCA_033558755.1 Philaethria dido
TCCCGCTGAGTTTCTTACGCCGGTTCTTCTCAGGTCTGAGGCATTAAATTTAGTGAACCGGTGGTAAATTATTTGACGTTCAAAAAATGAAGCTTGTAACTTCTTACTTTGAATAAAATTATTTGACTTTGACTTTGACTTTGACTTTGACTACCAGGCGTGAATAAGTTATTAAATCAAATTTGTGTACACTTTTCAGTCATTTTTATGTTTAAAATTTTACTTAAAAATTCTATTTTTGAGTCATTTAAATATTTTTTTTTACTTGAATGTGTTTTACTTGCTTGACATAATTTTTTAGTATTGTCTTTTATTCACCCTATGTATAAAACAATCCTTATGTTATAAATATTTAAAAAAATGTATATGGAAGTCGACTTATCAACCTATTCACGTCTGACGATTAATTTATAATTATGATGAACATTGCCCAGTTTGAGACACTGCAAATAAATGTATATAGAAAGAGTACCTAGTGTAAGACCCTTCATTCGCAGCTTACTGCCTCAAGACATTACGTACTAAGTGGCGGAACTAAACGCCGCGATTTATCTTGAAGGAATGAGAAATAGAAGTTTCAAAATATAAATTCAATAAATAAAGAATTCAAAATATTCATTTCCTCGAACGGTAATCGAAACTACAACCAATAACGGTTTCAATCACGGTCCCACTACGCCCTTGATAAAAAGAGACAATGGAATTCTTTTTTTTTTAACTTCACGCTGTAACCCGCATATAGCAGGGTAGACAGAGAGAACCTAATGTTATGACACTCCGTTCCCCACTTTCCGCCGAATTGCGTGCTGAGTGACGGAACTCAACGCCGCACTTTGCCTTGTCACCAAATACAAGAAATGAAAAATAAAATTTCTTGGAGTGGAAATCGAACCCACCACCTATCGCGTTTACAGTCGCACGCTTGTGCCTCTGCGCCACGACAGGCGTCATTCGTACAATGAAAGTCATAATCCCCTTCTCTAGAAGTCGGTTAAAAGAACAACGTCAAACACTTTGTCCTAATGAACTATATAAATCAGATGTACTCGTACACCATGACTGACTAAAATACACGATGTTCATTATAGTAGCAGATGGGCACACGCAATCATTCCACGAATTTATTATCTTATGCCGCTATAAAATTAGCTATGGGGTGGCGACCCTTGGTTATTTTTTTAATAACCGACTTCTAAAAAGGAGTACTTTTTTAATGTTTTTAGCGTGTAACTTTTTTATGGGTGAAACAATTTGAATACATAGCTTCACGCTGTATCCCGCATATAGCTGGGGAGGCAGAGAGAACCTAGTAATAAGACACCCCGTTCCCCACTTTCCACCGAATTGAGGCATTGCGTGCTGAGTGGTGGAGCTCAACGCGCTTTGCCTTGCTACCAAACCTAGGAAATGAAACATTCCTATTCCTGGAGTGGGAATCGAACCCACAACCTGTAGCGTTTACAGCATCACGACAGGCGTATAAATATTTTCTATCTCATTCTATCGACGACCGACATAAAAACAGTCAACTTCATAACCCCCCCTTATTTGAAGTCGGTTAGAAGCAGTTAATTATTAAAAAAAAACTAAAACTCGATGAGTGAGTGTAAACAAGAGTATCCGGAATCTCGTACAAAAATAGTTTCATTGTTCTTATGAGAATGCCACAAAGCATCCCAACTAACATTATAAATATGAATGTTAGTTTGTTTGTTACGCTTTCGCGCGAAAACTACTTAACCGATTATCATGAAACTTTGCACACATACTCGTATTCTTATAGATATTGAAAAGGATATAGGATATTTTATAATAAAAAATATATTCTTATGCAGCCATAATATTTGTCGAAAAAAATTAAAATCTAGCCATCTCTAAGTCTTGAAATAAACGCACTTTTTTAATTTTTTTATGGATAACATATGACAAACGAGAAGGACCTGATGGTAAGTGGTTACCTTCGCCCATGAATATCTACAACACCAGAGACGTTGTAGATGCGTTGCCAACCTAGAGGATACAAATGGAAGGGGAGGACAATGTAGTAATCCGCTATCGGAACCACCACATTTTGGGGAAAGAAAGGATGTCATGGGAAAGAGAAAAACCTGGCTTACATGCCATCGAGCCGGGACGCATTATAATATATTTGGTGGTTCGTGTTTGACGTGATAGTGGTCGCGAGCCAGTCGGAGGACGAACCTCCTACCACCTGCCTCTTACGGGATGCTATCCAGCGGTGAAGGGAAATTGTATTCTAACCCCGTCCCCTCAAAGGGAAAAACTATGCACTATGTATGTATGGGTAGTATGGACTGCCATTGACGAAGAGCGAAGCCAAGGGTAATAGCTAGTATATATATATATATATATATATATATACAAATACATAAATGTTATGTTGGCAACAAAATATTTTAAACGAAATATCAAAACAAATATCAAAACTTTATTCCTTTGATCATTTTTTAATAATCTGTCACTATTATTTATGTGACATTTATTCTTTTTTAAATTGATATAATTGTCATTGACTCTTAAAAGTGAATGTTCTATTACCTACCTACCTACCTACCTAACTTCACGCTATCCCTAGCGGGGTAGTCAGAGAGGACGGAGCGCCAAACGCTACGGTCCCTGCATACCTCATTCGCCTCGTCCAGTCATTAACCTCTTCACGCATGCCCTCCGGGGGGTCCTCATGCTTTTTACGTGACCTTCCTCCAGTATCATTGATACTGTGTTCTCGAAGGTCAACCGAGGTCTTCCCTTACCTCTCTTGCCGTTCACCTTTGCTTCATATATCTTTCTCACCATTCTTTCATCACTCATCCTCTCGACGTGCTCAAACCACCTGAGCACGTTCTTCTTCATTCTTACTATTCTTTTACCATCTATATATAAATACGTAAAGCAAAAACTTTGTATCCCTTTTTACGAAAATTACGCGGACGGAGGAACATTAAACTTGGCACACTTATAGTTTATATAACGAAGGAGAGCGCAATGATAATATAATGTTACACACACTACCGTGGTTTGACATCCATGTTTATAAAAAGTATCATATACGTTGCTAGGCAACGCGTTGTTAACGCGTCCACTAGTAAATTTAAATGCGCCATAATTAAACAACTGAACTGAATAAATTTAAATAATCTTATCAATTCTTTTGTTTTAGTCAAAATACTTATTATGTGTTGAGTGGCGGAAGTTAACGCCGCGCTTGGTCTTTTCAGTGCGGAGTTATGTAAATAATAAATCCTATACACACACACTTAATAAATTGTAACGCCTGTCGTGGCGCAGAGGCACAAGCGTGCGACTGTAAACGCGACAGGTCGTGGGTTCGATTCTCAATCCAGGAAATTAAATTTTTCATTTCCTGAGTTTGGTAACAAGGCAAAGCGCGACGTTGAGTTCCGCCACTCAGCACGCAATGCCTCAATTCGGCGGAAAGTGGGGAACGGAGTGTCTTAACACTAGGCTCCCTGTGCCTACGCTGCTATATGTGGAATACATACATAGCGTATGTATGTATGAATGTATGTGATTAATTGTATAAAAGAAAATAAACTGAAAAAGCTATATGAGAATCTAAAGAATTCTTTCAAAGGATAGTTATAAAAATGTATGCATTTTCAAATTCTAAGTAAAATATAGCAACTAATTTGTTATATTACTTCTGTGCGGTTAGATTTAGCAAGAAATGAGTAAAATATTTCTTTTCTGGACTTTATGTTTTGAATGTAATAAAAATCACATTATTACGAATAGCTCACGAACTACTATTCAGATATTAACTAATACTATTTTTTTATGTAAAATTTAGTATTTTCATTTCTTGGGCTTGGTAACAAGGCAAAGCGCGGCGTTGAGTTCCGCCACTCAACACGCAATGCCTCAATTCGGCGGAAAGTGGGGAACGGAATTGTTAAAAGAGAATGGAGTGTCTTAACACTAGGTTCTCTGGTTCCCTCTGCCTACTCTGCTATATGCGGGATACAGCGTGAAGTTAAAAAAAAAAAAAAAAATTACATGAGTTCACATCAGTTGCACTAGCTATCATATATAATAAGAATCATCAATATCGGTATACCCAATAAAAAGTTATGCAATAACGCACATAAACTATAAAGTCGAATTGAGGACCTCCTTATTTTGAAGTCGGTTAACAAAGAAATTACATATAAATAAGCAAGTGCTTATGGATAAGAATCCATCATAGCGCAATGAAGCAACATCTAACAAACAAAAGTAATTATGGATTCGATTCTCACTCCAGTCATTATCATTTATTTTTAACTTCACGATGAAACCAGGGAACACAGGGAACCTGAGAACCTAGTGTCAACACACTTCGTTATTGTCAATTCCGTTCCCCACTTTCCGCCAGATTGAGGCATTGCGTGCTGAGTGGCGGAACTCAACGCCGCGCCTTGCCCTGTTACCAAACCCAGAAAATGAAAAAATCCTTTGCCTGGAGTAGGAACCGAACCCACAACCTGTTTCGTTTACAGTCACACGCTTGTGCCTCTGCGCCACGACAGGCGCTATAATTTTCTCTCTGCCTACCTTGCTATATGCGGGATACAGCGTAAAGAAGCTATGTATGTATGTAATTATTTTTGTAATTTCTCCACTCTTATAAGTCATAGCACTTAATATCCGCCACCCAATACGTAATATTCGAACAAAAAGCGAGAAACAGAGTGTCTAGACACTAAAGTCTCCATAAAGAATCACCAATCACATATCAACAAAAACATATGTACAATTTAAATTCCTAACAATTTATTACTGTTAAAGCATTAAGACAGTTCATAATGAGGCGGCAACTTAATTGTGCTGGGTTATTTTGAAACGCATCAAAAGATATATTTTAAGACTTTGCTCATGCCCGCGTACTGCGGACATGTTACTATTATACTTACTCTATATTTGTAGGCAAACGCGTGCGACTGTAAACGGGACAGATTGTGGGTTCGATTCCCAATCTACGTGCAAAAATATTAAATACTTATAAAAGTAAATATTTCTATTTCCTCGCTCTGGAATATACACACATAAGTAATACAGTCAAATTAATAACCTTCTTCTTTAATGAATTCAGTTAACAATGAAATCTATATATAAATATATGAAACAAAAACTTTGGATCCATTTTTACGAAAAAAACGCGGACAGAGGAGCATGAAACTTGGCACACTTATAGTTTATACAACGAAGAAGTGCAAAACGATAATACCTTTTTTAATTAAGTGGGGAACGGAATTTCTTGAAAGAGAATGGAGTGTCTTAACACAAGGTTCTCTGGTTCCCTCTGTCTACCCTGCTATATGCGGGATACAGCGTGAAGTTAAAAAAAAATACACGTTGGTTAGGTGTTCGATTCCTTTCTTTTTTTTATATTATATAGTGTTGTACTAAAGGAAATCTGAGAATCTGGTGTTAAACACTTGTCCGTTCCCTATTTCTAAACATTACTCATAAAATTTGAATTATCACGTGTTACAAAATTGAAAATAAGTAACAGTGAAAATAATTTAAATTTGATAGTTCCACCGACCGGGAATCAAACCTACAAAGTTTACTATGCAGTCTCACTGCGCCACAATAGCCTCATACATATACGAGTATATGATTTTGTATTCCATATTAGAAATCAAATACAGTACGATACCAGATAGAAATGAACATAAAAATATTATTTATACATAAAAAATATATATGCACATATATGAAAAATATTACGTTACCTTTGTTAGATATTTTCATAGAAAATACTGAAAAGACCTTCACAATCCTAGAACTCGGTGTATCGTTAGCGCCATTCGCTAAATACATACATTGTTAAGTTCAAAACATTTATTCTGTTGCAATATTCTACGAACTTTGCTATATTTTTTACTTTCACACACTTTTTCCACATAATGATATCCAGAGAATCATTTAACATCGATTATGGGGAACTATAGTGTTGAAAAACGGAGCTAAACGACGCGGCTTTTGTCTCATGAAAACGAAATAATAATTTTATTTTGATAATTTCAGTAATACTCTGCTATATTTCAAGATAAATAAGAAATAATAATCGTGATAAGTAAATAAGGCGTAGCGCGGAGGCACAAGTGTGACTGTACACGCGACAAGTTGTGAGTTCGATTCTCACTCCAAGAAATTAAAATATTAAATAATGTTTAGTATATTCATTTCCTCGCTCTGGTAAAAGGCAAAACACGGCGTTGAGTTCCTTCTCAGCACGCAACGCCTCAATTCGGCGGAAAGTGGAAAACGGAAATGTCACAAGAGAACGGAGTGTCTTAACACTAGGTTCTTTGGTCCCCTCTACCAATAATGACCGCAATTTTTCATAATTTCTTCATAAAAATATCAAAAAATGTTCAGCTTCCTTAAAGTCAGTACAATAAATCAATAAACGCTAGTGACATAAACCAGAGTTCACTGAAGAAAACCAATACTTGATTAAATTATAGTCCTCGCGACATCCGGTGACGGAATGAGGAATCATTTATCTAATTTACGCCGGAAATGGTCCAAATACATTTAAAAATGAATTTGTGTTGCTAATATTATTAACGACTTCAAAAAAAGAGGTTCTCAATTCGGCTCAATTTTTTTACTGGGTGAAACAATTTTTATGACTTTTTATGATAGCTAGTGCTTCTAATGTGTTTATGTAATTTAAATTATTTAAGATTTGACGGTAGTTTAAGAGTTATTCGTAACAATTTTACTTTTAGGTGCAGTTTTTTGAAGTTTGTTAAAATTTTAATTGCCAAAAAGCCAAAAGCTATCGTAGCGCAGTGGCACAACATCTGGCTATAAGCGTAAGGGGTAGTGAATTCAGTTTCCACTCTAGAAAAAGTTATATATTTAAACAATTATCATTTCCCCATTCAGACATAACGCGGCGTTGGTACAACACGTAATGTCTTGATTTTAAACGGAAAGCGGAGAACGGAGTGTTTTAATATTAGGACATTACACATTTAAATAGGACTATCAAAATCATGGGTATTTTAGCATAGAAATTATACAGACAAATTAAGTAAAGTTTAGTTTGTTCCGCCACACAAAGTAGCACTGTGTTGCGAGGAGCAATTATGAATTGTAACTTTGAAGCACCTGCTCGCTTACCTCTACTAAAAACTTAGATTTGTGTCACGTTGAAATAGAAATATCATTTATTAGTATAGTCATCTATTAACGCCTGTCGTGGCGCATAGATACAAGCGTGCGACTATAAACGACAGGTTCTGGTTTCGATTCCCACTCCAGGAAATGGAATTTTTCATTTCCTGGGTTCGGTAATAAGGCAAAACGCGGCGTTGAGTTCCGCCAATCAGCACGCGATGCCTCAATTAGGCGGAAAGTGGGGAACGGAGTGTCTTAACACTAGGTTCCCTCTGCCTACCCTGCTATATGCGGGCTCATAAATAAGAATCTTTATTAAAAATACGTTTTTAAGCTTTTTCCTTCAAGATACCGTTGTAGATATTGTATTCTACAAGTTCAATCCTTTAATTTATTGTCTATATCTGGTAGGTTATACAAAAATATGTAATCGGCCTTTTTAACACCCATCTATAGTTTAAAATAATACCTAATTTAAAGAATTATCTTTTCTATTATCAAACGGTATTTTCTTCAGAACTAAAGGTGATATCAGAACAATCCGACAACAGGTAGAAGGTCAAACTTCAATGACTAAACTTGACTCAACAATCAAATTAAGATACAGGACAAATAAAATAAAAGCTTGCTAAACTAATACTAATTATCTTATTTAATTTAAAAAAAAAAACTATAAGGACTCAACGCCGCATTATCTTGCCAGAGGTAATATAAATATGAACATTCCACTGAACAAGGATCGAACTCGCAACCAATGACACTTAGCATACGCTGTTCCACTACGCCACGATGACATATATATTACATACATAGCTTGACGCTGTATCCCGCATATAGCAGGGTAGGCAGAGGTAGCCTAGTGTTAAGATACTCCGTTCCCCACTTTCCGCCGAAATGAGGCATTGCGTGCTGAGTGGCGGAACTCAACGCCGCGCTTTTGCGTTGTTAATAAACCCAGCAAATGAAAAAAAATAACATTTTTTGGAGTGGGAATCGAACCCACAACCTGTCGCGTTTACAGTCGCACGCATGTGCCTCTGCGCCACGATGGCATATATATTATAAGTAAATAAATATTTAACTCTTTTACAGGTAAAATAAAAAGCTCTGCTCAAAGAGCTTTCAAAAACCATAAATAAAGTAATGAATGGCCCAATACGATATTCACAAATGAATGGGACGCACAAACAAAATGTGTATGAAATTTAACAAAGTTACGACATGCATACACGATGTATTAAATTATGAGGCCATCGTGTTACAGGGCAGTGTTTGACTGTAAACGCGACAGGTTGTGGGTTCGATTCCCACTACAGAATATTATATATAGTCAGTAGCAGAAGATCAATTATCAAGAGGGGGTTATAAAAATTATTAAAGACGTATTATTTAGGTAACTAACGTTTTCCTAAGTTGCATTTAAAAAAACGAATATTTTTTTACCTTCACACTTTAGCCCATACCCACGCTCGCATAGCAATATAATCGAGACACTCCGTTCGAGAGAACTCAGTGTCGAGACACTCCGTTCGTCGCTTTCATTAGTGTTCCGCCACTTTTGGCGAAACTCAACGCCGCTCTTTGCTTTACCTGAACAAAAAAAATCATACCCTCGAAAAGGAATCGAACCCACAGCCAATCGCATTTATATTCACTCACCATACCAAATGGCAATAATAGATAATAGAAATACGTCAAATAAAATAAAACGTGCATCAATCAATGTACTAGCAAGCTTTACCTCGAAAGACATATATAAAGCTGAGCCTTATCTTTGAAAAACTGACTTCCGGTAAGAACGGTTTACTTATTTCCCATGAAATAATAGATTTTGTTTTATAAAGTAACGAAGAAATGTCACTCAGTGACTGACTGACTTGATCTGATAAAGAAAGTGTATGACAAATCAAAATATTGCGTTCAAATAAGTTATGAAAGTCATAGATGAAATTGAAAAACTCATATAAATGTAAGAACGTTTTTTAAACTGGCTGTATTCCCCGACTTTGCTTGCTTAAACTACATACATACATATAGCTGGGTTGTCAGAAGGAACCTAGTGTTAAGACACTCCGTTCCCCACTTTCCGCCGAATTGAGGCATTGCATGCTGAGTGGCGGAACTCAACGCCGCGCTTTACCTTGCTACCAAACCCAGGAAATGAAAAATTCCATTTCCTGGAGTGGGAATCGAACCCACAGCCTGTCGCGTTCACAGTCGCACGCTTGTGCCTCTGCGCCGGCGGGCGACAGGCGGTCAAATATGAGTTCTATGATAAAAATCGAACCCATAGCCACCGTCAACCATCATCTGACTGTTCCACATGATTTTAACAGTAAACAACAACTTAGACATACAAATATGTAAATAGCGTTTAATGGACCTTGAATCTCAAGACAGCCCATCAGGATAATCCTCCATGATAAATACTGTTGTTTCGCTAACGCCCTATGACGTCACGTCTATGAAAAATACTCCTTCTCCATACTAATCTTAACAAATATTTAAGAATGCGTGAGTGTAATGGAGTGATATGTTTGTATATTTTTACGCTGTTTGAAGCTGTTTGAGATATGGGTGGATTTTGTCACGTAGTTTTTAACCGTCTTCAAAAACAGAAGGATTCAATTTGACTGTATTTTTTATGTGTTACCTTTTTTCTTGTTTACCTTTGACTGGGTGAGCTAATTTTGATGATTCTTTTTTTTTTAAATAGCTAATGCTTCTCATATTATCCCATTTAAATTTAGTTAAGATCTGACGAATAGTTTTTGAGTTATTCGTAATTGTTTTACTTTTAAGCTTTTTTTTATTGAAATCTTATTTTTACTGTATCTATTTATATAATATAAGAAAACTTTTAACGCTATTTTGATCTTCTTCATGCTTACTTATATATGCTGAGCTCGACGTACTCTGTTCTTCTAGTTTCCTCTTCAATAATTCAACGAAGACAGAAATAGTTAACAATATATAGTCATATAAGTGCCAAGTATTTTTTCCTGATTGTATAGTCGTTGTCATTATTGTATATAGTGGCTTCGGCCACCTTGAGCATAATTTTTTTCTGAGCTTCTCTTATATGTTGGCTTTTTTTATTTTATTATTATTTTTTTATTTTATTTATTAAGATTACCAACGGTTTTTACATTAATATAAAACTAGTTAAAAATAGCTTACAATCTAATACAATTAATGTAATACCACTTAAAGGTAACCATCGCATGGAAAAACATATTTAAAAGAAAAAAAAAAAGAAATATGTGTACAACCGACACTTTATAAATTGTTACTAAATAAATCAAAGTAAAAATTATAGTACATTGAAGAGACAAATATTGTGAGAATTGAATCAAAAAAGTTAACTCTTTATAATTTTCAGGATAATACGGAATTCCTGAAGATCTTTCTTACAACGGTCTTTGTGTTTTCGAATCTTTGCTAGGTTATATGGATGTTCCTAGTCCATGGCTACCTTTGGAGATTTTTGTGGGTATTTCGCAGTTAAGACTTTTGCAGACTTGTGAACTCCTCATGTATCATCATTTGTCAGTCTTCTACCAGAAGTTTTCTTCTATCAAATATAATTTCTGCTACTATTCTGAAGGTGCTTATGTCTGTTGTAACTGAGTTTGTAAGCATTCTGTCTTTGAATTCTTGGTTTAATTTTTTACATTCATTTAAGGCATTGGATTAATTTATATTAAGAATTTTATATTTTAACGCCTGTCGTGGCGCAGAGGCACAAGCGTGCGACTGTAAACATGACAGGTTGTGGGTTAGATTCCCATTCCTGGAAATGTAAGTATTTTCATTTCCTGGGTTTGGTAAGAAGGCAAAGCGCGGCGTTGAGTTCCGCCTCTCAACACGCAATGCCTCAATTTGGCGAAAAGTGGTCTACGAAGTGTCTGAACACTAGGTTCTCAGGTTTCCTCTGCCTACCCTGCTATATGCGGGATAAAGCGTGAAGTTAAAAAAAAAAATACCGTATTTATTCAGTCCAGTCCAGTCCAGTCCAGTCAGCTTAGACTAAATATGATTAGTGCCACCCAATACACTAACTAGCTGTTAAATGTTAAATGAATCAGTAAGAGGACTACAGAGGTATGAAACAAACTTTTCCTTTTCTAATCATAGCTATAAAAACTTCAATGATTTTTTCATTTGCTCATAAATTGTCGAACTTATTGCTTGTTTTACAAAATAACAGGCAGTTTAAACATAGTTTTAATTACTTTATTACACTCGCGTTGAAATAAACTAACTTTGAATATTTCTATGGACATTATTGTTATCTTTCCTCATATTTTGCAGGGTAGGCATTTGCATAGAGGAGGGAGTGATTCTCGCTTAAATAGTGACAAGTGATGAATCACTCCGTTCTCTTGAAGCTCAAAAAGTTATATTATGTATTACATTAAGGATTTCCTCAATTCGGTGGAAAGTGGGGAACGGAATTGTTGAAAGAGAATGGAGTGTCTTAACACTAGGTTCTCTGGTTCCCTCTGCCTACCCTGTTATACGCGGGATTCAGCGTGAAGTTAAAAAAAAATTAAGGAAGCTAAAGCCAACCATTATCTAACCAGACTTCGAAAACCAAAATGAATTTCGAATAATCTGTAAATTTCTGTAAACCAATGATTGTGAAAGTATTTATTTTAAAGAGAACCTAGTATTAAAACACTCCGTTCTCCGTTTTTCGCCGGAATTTAAATTATATTTAAATAAGATTTACGTTTTGGTAATACAAAGAAAAGCTTTTTGAGACTGTAAATGCGACAAGTTGTGGGTTCGATTCCCACTCCAGGAAATAGAATTTTTCATTTCCTGGATTTGGTAACAAGGCAAAGCGCGACGTTGAGTTCCGCGACTAAGCACGCAATGCCTAGATTCAGCGGAAAGTGGGGAACGAAGTGTCTTAACACTAGATTCCCTCTGGCTACCCTGCTATATACGGGATGCAGCGTGGAGGTATGAATGTATGTATGTAAGAAAGGCTATAGGTTTCACCAATTAAGAGATATCTCAAAATCATTCAAAAAGTCAAAAACAGAGTGTCTTAACACTAAACTAATAAAACCATATAAATACATAATATATTGTGATCACTAAACAATCCAAGTTCATAAACCCAACCTAAAATATGACACATTTAACAACAAGTCTCGAACACTAAGCAATTATGAAAGTGATCACAACTTTCCCGCAATGCCTATAGTGTTGTAACATTATTATGTTTTCAATCTTGAACGGTAACACTTTATTATGTGCTTTATCAATTTTATATGTACAAACTTGCTGTGTAACCTGACTTCGTTTGCATGGCCTATCGTTATATTAATATTTGATGGAAAACTAGACAAGTAGAGTATGAAATTTGGCACAGTTAAAGTTTATATGGAGAAGGGCAACCCACACAGCACGCAATTTGAATTGGAAAGTGTATATATGTATGTATGTATGTAATATTTAGAAATAGATTTTTTTTTATGGATAACGGATGGCAAACGAGCAGAAGGACCACCTGATGGTAAGTGGATACCTTCGCCCATGAACATCTACAACACCAGAAATTTTGTAGATACGTTGCCAACCTAGAGGATACAGATGGTAGGCGGGGACAATGTAGTAGTCCGCTATCGGAACCACCACAGTTTGGGGAAAGGATGGGTGGTAAAGGGGAAAACCTGGCTTACATTTCATCAAGCCGGAACACATCATAAGATATTTTGCGGTTCGTCTTTGACATGATAGTGGTCGCGAGCCAGACGGAGGACGAACCTCCTACCACCAAACTGCTGGGATACCCGCCTCTTACGGGACGGTACCCAGCGGAGGGGAATTGTATTCTAACCCCTTCCCTTCACAGGGAATAGTAATATTATAATAAACATAACGCATAAACACAAAGATGAGTAGACATTAAAATAATATTGGCCACTTGTATAATTTTACTAGTAATTAACGTGGGAATGTAAAAAAAATCATAAAAAGTTTATTCGTAGCCATAAATTAAGGAAGCTGATTAAAGCTATAATATTTACGAAACACTTGAAATTACGTTGTTAAAATTTCGAAATGTTAGATTAGATTTTTGAAGTGATATATCTTTAGGATTGTTATAATTTGTAACGATATTGCGTCACGATAAAGAAACAAACATATAAATGTGAAGGATTGAGTCGGCGTGAGGACGAAATATACAATATGATAGTTCTTATGACGTTATTTTGAAGTTTAATAAAAATTATAAAAATAACAAATATTATATTAGCGTCCGTCGTGGTGCTAATGCACAAGCGTGCGACTGTAAGCGCGAGAAAATGTTTTTTTTCATTTCTTGGGTTTGGTAACAAGGCAAAGCGCAGCGTTAAGTTCTGCCACTCAGCATACAATGCCTGAATTCGGTGGAAAATGGGGAACGGAGTGTCGTGACACTAGGCTCCCTCTGCCAACCCTGCTATATGTGGGATACAGCGTGAAGCTATGTATGTACATACTTTGATATTTACATACATTATTTGCCTTTTGGAGAACACAAAGACCTAACAACAAAGATAAGTTTTAACAAGCGTATTAGTTTCGACATTAGTCGATTAGAACATATCGCAAATTTAAAAATATTTTTCAAAATTATATTTTTATGTATCTCCTGTGTATAGCAAAGTAAAGAGAAAACCTAGTGTCAAAACACTCCAACTCACGAATTTGAGACATTACACATTGAAACGTTATCCGTTCGGCGGAACTCAACGCCGCACTATGTTTACTAGAGCAGTTAACATTATCGAGGTTATCCTCGAGTAGATATCGAACCACAATCATTGCGTTTACAAACAAACTGTACTAACACAGTATTTCATTATATTACATTAGACAATACCTTATTATACATTAGGATAACGGATATTGCAAATAAATCCCCAGATACGACGGCGCTGAGCTAAATATACTACATAGATATTTATCTTAATTGAAAAGCTACTTTACTATGCAAATTGAGTGTTTGACAACTTAGCTTTTGCTTTATAAAAGTTTACTTAAAGAACCATCTGAGAGCTTTCCTTGTAAATATGGAAAGTACAATCTGAACAAGCGCGGCGTTGAATTCCACAGATGCAATGCAATTCGGCGGAAAGTGGGGGACGGAAATATTAAAAGAGAACGGAGTGCTCTAACAGGTTCTTTGGTTCCCTCTGCCTACCCAGCAAAAAATCACCAATTCATAAAAAGAATATACATATATTTATAATTATATATATTGCATAGCAGGATAGACAAAATAGGGTCAAGACACTCCGTTCTCCATTTTACGCCAAAAATCAAGATATTACATACTGAGTGGCGGAACTCAACGCCGCGGTTTGTCTTAGTAGAGTAAACAAATGATAATATTTCAAATACAATTATCGTTCTTCCGAGTTCCGAGGAAGTCGAGCCAACAACCTATCGCCTTCGCAGTCAAACGTTATCCCACTGCGCCACGATATCGCAAACAAAAAGCGCTATTGATTACAATATTTTATGGTACAATAAATCAAAAATATAAATACATATTCAGAATAAAATATGGCACTCCCAATTGAATGTGCAGGTTGAAATAATATATTACAGAAGAGTACCAGGAAATTAAAGTTTTTGTCACCTACGCCATTCAGGATGCGCACAGTAGAATGATTTTTGATTCTGCTTAATGAAGCTGTGTAATATTTTTAACCGATTTCAAAAAATGAGGTTCTTAATTTGACTGTACATACGTACATACATATAGCAGAGTAGGCAGGGTGGGCAGAGAGAACCTAGTGTTAAGACACTCCGTTCCCTACTTTCCGCCGAATTGAGAGATTGCGTGCTGAGTGGCGGAACTCAACGCCGCACTTTTCCTTGTCACCAAACTCAGGAAATGAAAATTTTACATTTCCTGGAGTGGGAATCGAACCCACAACCTGTCGCGTTTACAGTCGCACGCTTGTGCCTTTACGCCACGACATACATATATTTATTAAAATATATTCATTTTTATCTTTTAATTTCGCTTAATTTTTGAGGATCATAGAAGCTTATTAAGAATTAAGAGGTGACCTAATTGGTCAATTAACTCCACTTCATTTTCGGTCATACACGGTTTTTTGACAAAATATGAAATTAAAAATATTTATTTAAATGAGTACCTTCTGGTGTAAATTATTCATTATTTATTATACGTTATGGTTGAGAAAACCTAGTGACGTGGCTCTCTGCTCACTTTGTGCTAGTAATAGAATATTATTTACAGATATTTATTTCTTTAGTACATACATATATAGATTTTTTTTTAAATGTCGTGGAAAATTGAAGGAAAATATGAATATTATTAATAAATACATACATAATTTCACGCTGTATCCCGCATTTAGCAGGGTAGGCAGAGGGAACTTATTGTTAAGACACTTAGTTCTCCACTTTCCGACGAATTGAGGTATTGTGTACTGAGTGGTGGAACTTAACGCCGCGCCTTGCCTTGTTACCAAACCCAAGAAATAAAATATCCATTTCCTGGAGTGGGAATCGCACCCACAACCTATCGAGTTTACAGTCGCACGATTGTGCCTCTGCACCACGACAGGCGTTAATATTATAAATCTTGCTAAAAAAGAAAATATTTCTATACTAAGTAAGGACTACTCACGTAAAAAGCATAAAACACCAAGGAATATCGTATATAAACATTTTAATAACTGCAATAAGCAGAAGAAGAATGCAGAGACCATATTTGCCACTCCATACTCTTTGATTTCATCCTAGAGGATGAAATTTTTTATTTTTAGTGTCACAATTTATCCCTAGAGGGATAAATTGTAACACTAAAAATAAAAAATTGCCCCAATAGACATCGAACTGAGAATCATCACGTAACTCAACTACGCCACTACAACATTTCCGGTGAACTTAAAT
The DNA here is from genome assembly GCA_033558755.1 of Philaethria dido. Taxonomy (NCBI): domain Eukaryota; kingdom Metazoa; phylum Arthropoda; class Insecta; order Lepidoptera; family Nymphalidae; genus Philaethria; species Philaethria dido. Next base: position 512,851 of record JAKGSA010000131.1, read on the forward strand.
CAGAAAACGTGACACACAAAGTATTAGATTCACAGCAGTACGATTTATCGCTTTCGGAGTTAGAGCGTGCCAAAAACTGGAGGTCACAAAACTACTTTACATACACATAGTACACTAATACAATTACTAAAAGTTTCTTATAATTTAATTTATTAAATGGATTGCTTAGTACAGTAATCTGTTTTATCTCGCTTGGCTCGGTTGTTAGTAACTAAATTGTCGTTAAGTTACCAATTCGAATTTCAGATTAGGTCAAAAAATTTGAAGCCTGTCATGGCGCAGAGGCACAAGCGTGAAAATTAACGTGACAGGTTATAGGTTCGATTCCCACTCCAGGGAATGAAAATATTAAGTAATATTTAGTATTTCCTCGCTTTGATAATAAGGCAAAACGCGGCGTTGAGTTCCGCCAATCAGCACGCGATGCCTCAATTAGGCGGAAAGTGGGGAACGAAGTGTCTTAACACTAGGTTCCCTCTGCCTACCCTGCCTGCCTATCTGCCCTGCCCTGCCTAGCTATGTATGTATGTATGTATGTATGACATGAACAATAAAGATATATTTAATATTAATAAAATTATAAGAGAACAATAAAAAATAATTCAAGTTACATTTTCGTAGCACAGTATCGTCTGAAACGTACGTTTCAGAGCCTATAAAAAATAACCCGAAAATATTCTTGTATATAATATTACTAAAATAAAAACTTTTGCAGGATTGTTGCAAAAATTGTAGTATTATTGGGTACGTATAATACATATTTATGTGTTTTTATTTGAAGCTAAACATGTATCTATTTTTTTTCAGTTTCAGTGTTAAGACGCTATTTCCGTTCCCCACATGAATTCATTATTTTTAATGGAGTGACGAAACTCAATACTGCTCCTTGTGTTAAGAGAAATTCTTTATGTAAATAATCTGAATATTGCACTTATCAAAATCTTACGTTCATTTAACAATAACAACTCTATTAGTTTTTAGGGGGAGACCTCGGTTGACCTTCGAGAACACAGTGTCAATGATTCTGGAGGAAGGTCACGTTAAAAACATGAGGACCTCCAACAGGAGGAGAACATGCATGAAGAGGTTAATGACTGTAGACGAGGCGAAAGAGGTATGAAGGGACCGTAGCTTTAGGCGCTCCGTTCTCTCTGATTACCTTGCTAGGGATAAAGCGTGAAGTTAGGTAAGGTAAAGTAAGGTAAGGTATTATTATTATTAGTTGTTTCATTTCGGAACGATTAGTCACAACACAAAAATACAACAATAATATCATATTTTCCTGATAAAAAGCAATCTCGGTACTATTGTACAAAATAAACAAGTTGAGAGAAAGCCGATAAAGCTTTAATTTATAAAGATAAAAAATATGTAATTTTCTTATTACACTATTAAAGATATTAAATTCATTTAAGTAGTAATAAACCGGAGTGGTCACCGCCTCTCTCTACAAAATATCAATTAATTCCATACATAGAAAAAGCCGTCACGGTACTATTGTGCAAAGTAAACAAGGTAAGACAAAAGCCTTTAATTTATGCGGTGAGTTCTCTCAGGATAGCAATAGAAAACCAGATGGATTAGTCACTAGTTCTTCTGCAAAATCAATAAAAATTCGGCAATTATTTCAATGAAAGTCATATTATCGTAACAAAAAGCCATCACAGTACTTGTATGAAGTCAATAAAATAAAACAAAGCCGATAAGCCTTTCATATATTGCGTTCAAAATGTTACGTTCTTTTCAGCAATTAGTAAGCTGAAGTGATTTGTCACTATCTTCTCCTACAAAATCAATACACAACTTAACAATAATATCAATTAAAGTCATATTTTCCTAACAAAAAGCCATCTCAGTACTATTGAACAAAGTAAACAAGGTAAGACAAAAGCCTTTAATTTATGCGGTGAGCTCTCTCAGGATATATTTATCAGACTTAGTGTAGGATAATGAAGATACTTTATCTATTTAATCTGTATATCATTAACTTTAGTAATTGAACGCTACGCTTGTAAGGGTGACAAAAGAGCGGAGTTATTTGGCAACAAGATGTCGGTTTTTTGGGGTATTTCCGGTTAATAAATCTTCTATACATACATACATACATAGCTTCACGCTGTATCCCGCATATAGCAGGGTAGGCAGAGGGAGCCTAGTGTTAAGATACTCTGTTCCCCACTTTCCGCCGAATTAAGGCATTGCGTGCTGAGTGGCGGAACTCAACGCCGCGCTTTGCCTTGTTACCAAACCCAGGAAATGAAAATACTAACAATTCCTGGAGTCGGAATCGAACCCACAACCTGTCGCGTTTACAGTCGCACGCTTGTGACTCTGTGCCACGACAGGCGTTCGTACATACATATACAGCATCAATCATAGGGTAAGCTTAATATGAAATAATAATGAAATCATTAATCGACATAGAATTAAGCTCTCATTAAAAATCATGATATACAATTTAACATAAGATTAATGTTAAGCATTAAATTGACCAAACATTATTAAAATTTGCTATAAATAACTAATTATATCATATATTTCAAATAGCTTCATACTTTTATTATGTAAATTCTACTAATATTTAAATGCGAAAGTTTGTGATTATATCTGTTACTCTTTAACGCCTAAATTACTGAACGGATTTAGATGAAACTTTACCGTGTCGTGGCGCAGAGGTAGCGTGCGAGTGTAAACGCGACAACTTGCGGGTTCGATTCCCACTCCAGAAAATACTAAATATTAAATAATATTTAGTATTTTCATTTCCTCTGATAACAAGGCAAAACGTGTCCTTGAGTTCCGCCACTCAGCACGCAACGCCTCAATTTAACGAAAAGTGTAGAACAGAAATGTTAAAAGAGAACGGAGTGTCTTAACTTTGGACTTTCTTGTTCTCCCTGTGCCTTGCTATGTGAGGTATATATGTTAAAAAAAAAAATTAATTGTAAAGCTAAAAAAAAATAAAGTACTAAGTCACTGAGGTAATTCTTACTAATATTATAAATACGAAAATTTGTGAGGACGTCTGTCCTCTTTCACGCCTAAATTACTGAACGGATTTCGATGTAACTTTACAATAATATAGCTTATACATCAGAATAACACATAGTATCTATAATCACCTATAAGTATCTAGTTCAGGTCATCGTGGCGCAGTGGGACAGAGTCCGAATGTAAAGTCGATTGATTATGGGTTCGGCATTGAGCTTCGCCACTTAACATGCAATATCTCGATTCGGGCGGAAAGTAAGGAAAGGTGCGACACTAGGTTCTCTGTAAGTCTACTGCTATGCGGAATAAAACGTGAAGCTGCACAGTGGAAGTCTATTGATTTTTATTATCTAATATTTCAGATATTAGATTATACAATTCGTAGACTTCCTATTTCCATGAAAATTGTCTTTACTCTATGGGTATGTTATCCTAAGTATTGATTTCGCTTATTAAACTTTTATCTCGCATTATTAAAGAAAAATAACATAAATAATAGAAATATAAGAAGTAATATTTCGTTCTACATTTTTTACAGCGTCACGTATGTGGGCATAGCAAGGTGTCAAGACACTCCGATCCCCACTTGTCACCCGAATATAAGATATTGAGCGTTAAGTAGCGCAACTCAACGCCGGGCTTTTTCCATAATCGTCATATTTACAGCCAGGTATTGTCCCACTGCACCAGAACATTCCATTTCCTAAACGATACTGTTATTTGAAGAATTGTGTAAAGAGAGAAAGTGATAGAAAAGAAATACAAAATTGTGTATAATTTTATCGTGCATTTATTATATATAATAGGCAGCTAACTTAGTGATGAGACACTCCGTTTCCTGAATACAATGAACATTCAAATCTAAAGAAAAATAAAAATATTTTAGAAACGTTACAATGACTTTACGTTGTTAGCATTTCTATAGGCAGATTTCTTCAAAATCCTACAACTAGAAGATTATTCCTAAAAATTGTTATATGGCGAAAAATGGCAGGCATGATATTTTAAACAAGGGGTGCGAGTTCGAATCTTGTTACGTTTATTTTTTATATAGTATGTGAATAAAATTTAAAAAAAATAATTAGAAGAAAAAAACAATTTATTAAAACGTATATATGTCTTTTTAAATAAGAGACATAGTCAAAATACAACTCTATTTACTGCTATTTTTCGTACAATATTTTTTTTAATATATTCTATTAGGCTATAAATCTAAATGCTTCATATTAAATTACCTCTGCGTTGGCTTTTGTTATGTCCCTTCAGACACAACAAATACAATATAAAAAAAAAACTAGCTTCACGCTCAAGCATAGCAGAGTAGTTAAAGAGAACCTAGTGTCATGACACTCCGTTTCAATTTGAATCATTATGTATTTAGTAACGCCTGTCGTGGCGCAGAGGCACAAGCGTGCGACTGTAAACGCGACAAGTTGTGGATTCGATTCCTACTCCAGGAGTTGTAAAAGTTTAGTATTTTCATTTCCTTGATTTGGTAACATGGCAAAGCGCGGCGTTGAGTTCCGCCATTCAGCACGCAATGCCTCAATTCGGCGGAAAGTGGGGAACGTAGTGTCTTTAACTTATGATTTCCTAGAGTTGGAATCGAACCTACAACCTATCGCGTTTACAGTCGCACGCTTATGCCTCTGAGGCACGACAGGTGTTACTAACACTTATAATGTTTTAACGCTCATAGTAAACAAATAGAACGTATTTGCCTACTATGAGAAAAAAGTGAAGCTTCCATACATTCATTATAAACTTCAACATACATAAAAAAGACACTAAAATCTAATATTGATTTTTTGTAACTTCACGCTGTATCCCGCATATATCAGGGTAGGCAGAGGGAACCAGAGAACCTAGTGTTAAGACACTCCATACTCTTTCAACAATTCCGTTCCCCACTTTCCGCCGAATTGAGGCATTGCATGCTGAGTGGCAGAACTCAACGCCGCGCTTTGCCTTGTTACCAAACCCAAGAAATGAAATACTAAATTTTACATTTCCTGGAGTGAGGATCGAACCCACAACCTGTCGCCTTTACAGTCGCACGCTTGTGCCTCTGCGCCACGACAGGCGTTCTAATAAATCTAATATTGACTTTGATCCCAAATAAAGTCAGATTATATAACTAGTTCACTAGATCCCATACAAAGTTCCGTCTGAAACGGCAGCATCTCACGTATCTTATTACGAGGCGCGGAACAAATTTGGCAGAATATTAGAAATTCCTCTTTCTATTGTTTATTTTTGCATATCAATTTCGTCCATATATATATTTCCCTTGGTTTTTAACGTAAGAACATAATATAGTAGATAACGTTTTTACGCCTTATTTACTTCTTAACCGATTTCAAAAACAAATGTTCCCAATTCGACATTCGTTTTTTTTTATGGATAACACATGGCAAACGAGCAGAACGATGGTAAGTGGCTGTCTTCATCCATAGACATCTACAACGCCAGAGGTGTTGTAAATGCGTTTCCTACCTAGACGATACAGATGGAAGGGGAGGACAATGTAATAATAGTTCGCTATCGAAACCATTACGTTCTGGGGAAAGGATAGGGTGGGATAGGAGAAAACCTGGCTTACATGCCATCGAACCGGAACACATCTTTAGATATTTGGCGGTTCGTCTTTGACATGAAAGTGATCGCGAGCCAGTCGGAGGACGAACCTCCTATCACCTAATACATATAATACCAAACTAATGGGATCTCTCTGGGAACCCGCCTCTTACGGGATGCTACCCAGCGGCGGACGGGAACTGTATTCTAACCCCGTCCCCTTACAGGGAAAATCGACATTTTTTTGTGTGCCTCTTTACTGGGTCAAACAATTTTGATGATTATTTTTATATGATAGCTATATAGTTCTTCTGATGTGGTCTTATTTAGATTTAGTTAAGTAGCTGACGAGTAGTTTTTGAGATATTCGTAATAATTTTACCTTAAGTGCATTTTACACTTCAAGTCGGTTTTCTAATATCTGTCGACTTTTATGTTAAAACTGCATCTCTTATAAAGCTATGTTCAAAGAAAGAACTTAGCGTTCAGACATTCCTTTCAGTAACGGAACCCAACGCCGCGCACCATCTTACTAAACGAAAATAATTGAAATATGGTCACCACAAAACTCCCCGAGAGAAGGAACAGACGATATAGAAGAAAGCAGCAGCCTCATGCTTTATATGCCGCATAGAAAGGTCAGAGAGGCTGCCGAGGTTTCACGGAATTCGTGTTTGGGAGTTTCCATGGGCCTCGGCTAGTGGCGGTAGAAGAGGAGCACTGTGAGGTTTTAGTGGGTATACGGTCGGCCTCGTTGCAGTCGGGCCGGAGTCCCACATAAACTGTCCCAAGCCCTCGATCGGACGGGTATTCGTAACGGATTCCTCACGAAAAAAAAAGGGTAGCCTTAGTGACATTCCGTTTACCGCCGTCTGCCCGAATTCTAAATATTGCGTAATAAAGTGACGAAACTCAACGTCTCGCTTTGTCTTGATAGAGCGGAAAAATCAAAATAATTTTGAACATAATCATTCCCTTAAGTAGAAATCGAACCCAGAACCAATCGCGTTTACAATCAGATAATTCCACTGCGCCACAATGGCCTAATAGAGTAGAAACTTATATATAATGGTATTCCAGACTGGCCTTGGCCTCTACACATCTGCCGCATTGTAACTTAGCTTTACTAACACATGGTAGAATGTGAGAGGGCCTTAAGTACGCGTATTCTGTTACAGGGTACATAGGAACTGGAAATATAGGGTGGTTGTTAGTTTTTACGATTTTGCTGGTATAGTTATACTTGGCTTCGAGCTTTTTCCTGCATATGAGAAAAAGCTTAGAGTCGAGACACTCCGTTCTCTACTATGATTACCCGAGTGGACACAACCAACAACTAATCCCGTTTACAATCGGACATTTCACTGCGTCATGATGGTCACAACACTTGACTAATATTTCTATAGGCAATTACAATCTATATATAATATAAAAAACTTTTGCGTTACTGAGTGACAAACAAACAAAATACAAGCAAAACTATTGGCCGTAGAAAGCTAAAATTTGGCATAGCTCCTTAATGTGTATGATATGAGGGTGATATAGAGGATTTCTCAAAATATCTATGAAATCAGGGTAAAACAGATTTTTCAAATTTATAGATCACGCAAACGAAGTTATGGGATACATATAGCTTAATTATAATATATTACATATTTAGAAAACGTATAAAAATATTTTCGTTTCCTAAATGTGTGATCAACACATTAAAACTCTAAAAATATATAATATATTAGTTTTTGAAAACTTCTATCTACAATCTACTAAAACAACCTGGAACCTACAAGAGGGTATTTTAAGGAGTGTAAAGGGGTAAGAGAGGATATGTGGAAATGCCTACGAAATCGAAAAAAAACGGGATTTAAGGTCGAGGGGAACGGATGTCAAAAGAGAACGAAGTATCTTAACACTAGGTTCTCTGGTTCCCTCTACCTACCCTGCTATATGCGGGATACAGCGTAAAGCAAACAAATTCAATATTCTTTCTTTCTAGTATTCTTTTCTATTCATTGATTGTAATTTAATAACATTTTAAAACTAATTTTGTAAAAAAAGTATGTCTTGTCCTTATAATTGCATGTGGTATTCACTTTAAAAGGTAATGCATTTAGCTATAAGAATAAAAACAAACTATTGTAAAATTATATCCGATGGAATTACCACTGGTAAATCTAATAAATAAATAAATAAATTCGCAGGCAATATATATAAATATTCCCCAATCCAATCCAATCGTACCCATAACCCTCCACACCAACCAACCAACCAACCCCAACAAAATAAACAATACATATTTGATTACTAAAATACGTCACTGTCAGAGCAAAACTGAGATCACGTACAATTCAGTCGAAGCGGAAATTGTATAGACTATTACAATCACCGGCATTGTAGTGAAAATATATATCTATTTACGATATAAGACGCTACTATTCAAGTCGCGTTTTTGTGAATTTTAGATTAGATTTTTAACCCCCGGGATAGAGTTTGGCTTCATTTATTTTTGAACGATTTCAAAAAAAGCAGGATAACTTTTTACTGGGTGAACCTATTTTGATGATTCTTTTTTTATATGATAACTAGTTGTTAGTATAATAACTAGGTGTGGGTTCAATCCCTCATCGGGTGAAAATATTTTAATTCCCTGCTGTGTTAAGACAAAACGCAGCATTAGGTTCTACCAAATTCAAATTTCTTTTTCAAAATCACTCTTCATCCCTCTAAAAATGAAAAAAGCAGAGAATAGATATCACTTCACACAGTTCTCTTTCTATATCGCAAGAAGTAAAACACGTCAAATAAAGAAAGCTATCAGAAACGATTCCCACATAAGAAATAGCAAGGTTTCAATATTCACTTCCTATTAAATACATACAAGAGCTTTGTGTCAAACACATTGACTTCTAACTACGCGATTAACTGTGGAACCTCGTGTTCCGCATACATATAGCTCGATTCAAAGAAAAATACCTATTATCCAATCGAGGCCAGTCGCCCAGAGGCACAAGCGTGCGATTTTACAATCGCACGCTTGTGCGATTGTAACGCGACAGGTTGTGTATTCGGTTCCCACTTCAGGAAATGAAAATATTAAATAATATTACATATACGATTAATAGACAGGTACAAGCGAGGATGTTATAGTAAGAATGAAGAAGAACGTGCTCAGGTGGTTTGGACACGTCGAGAGGATGAGTCATGAAAGAATGGTGAGAAAGATATAGGAAGCAAAGGTGAGCGGCAAGAGAGGTAAGGGGAAACCTCGGTTGACCTTCGAGAACACAGTATCAATGATACTGGAGGAAGGTCACGTAGAAAGCATGAGGACCCCCCGGAGGACATGCATGAAGAGGTTAATGACTGTGGACGAGGCGAAAGAGGTATGCAGGGACCGTAGCGTTTGGCGCTCTATTCTCTCTGACTACCCCGCTAGGGATAAAGTGTGAAGTTAAGTAAGTAAGTAAGTAAATAATATTTAGTATTTTCATATCCTCCCTCTGTTATTAGAGCGGAGTGTCTTAACACTAAATTCTTAAGTTCCCTCTGCCAACCTTGGTGTGGGATACAGCATGAAGCTAAACATTGTTATTGATATCTATCTATATAAATAAAAACGGGCCATATAAAGCTGAAATTTGACATATAAGCTCCTTGGGGATTTTAGCTGAGCACTAAAAAAATACTCGAAATTCTAACAAAAAGGGGAAATAATGTGATTTTACATTTTATAGACGCAAGTGAAGTCACGTACAGCCAGTGTGAAATACGATAGCTAGGACAATATTAAAAAAGCAACGCTTTAACCCCAATAGGGAAAAGAATTCAGTGTTAAGACATTCCGTTCCCAACTTTCCGCTTAAATTACGTGCTGAATGAATTACCAGGAGAAATTAATATAATTTGAATATAATCATACCCCCGAATGGGAATCGAACCCCCAACCAATCGCATTTACAGACAATCTCCCATAACGTCACAATGGCCCTACACATGCATACATATTTATTATAGACAGGGCGTATAAAGAAACACAATGGTCCCCTATATTATGCATGGATAACTTCGTTATCCACCTGAAGCCGGGACATCCTGCATTTTTAATCGGAAATACCTTTAACTATATTATTTTAGTTACAGAATGTTTTGAAAATATATGAAAGGAAATAATTCGCCTGTCGTGATGCTGAGAACTGTAAACGCGACAGGTTTTGGGTTCGATTCCCAGTCCAGGAAATGTAAAAGTTTAGTATTTTTATTTCCTTCGTTTGGTAACAAGGCGATGCGTGGCATTGAGTTCCGCCACTCAGCACGCAATGCCTCAATCCGGCGAAAAGTGGGCAACAGAACGGAATGTTGAACGGAATGAAATGCACGGAATGTCTTTGGTTCCTACTTCAGAAAATGAAAATATTAAATATTTATTATAATTACTATTTTCATTTTGGGGGACGGATTTGTTGAAAGAGAACGGAGTGTCTTAACACTAGGTTCTCTGGTTCCCTCTGCCTACCCTGCTATATGTGGAATACAGCGTGAAGCTAAAAAAAAACGTTATATAACAAAAAATCTATAAAAAAGAACAAAAACTTCAATTTTCTTACTTAAATATATAAAAGCTCCAATCGTAAAGCAATTATGGGTAGAGAAGCTCTGACTCTATAATTTTATCTATATACGGCTCAGTGATTTGAAAATTTAGTACCGTAAAAGATATTCATCATTTAATATGTACATACATATACGCAGATAGATAACATTTATAATAATTATTTTCATTTTCTCGCTCTGGTAACAAAGCAAAGTGCGGCGTTGAGTTACTCCACTCAGCACTCAATACCACAATTCAATGGAAAGTGGGGAACGGAATATAACGGAGTGTCTTATTACTAGGTTATCTAGTTCCCTCTGTCTACCCTGCTATGTGTGTATGGGATACAGCATGAAGCTAAAAAAAACTAAACTACTAAAACATGTATGAAGAGATTAATGATAAATAATATGAACATATGGTATGTTCATATTATTTATCATTAATCTCTCTCTCCGTATTTGAACTCACGACTAAGCGATGTTGTTTATAAATAATTCCAATAAACCACATTGTTGTTATTTTTTATGAAGGTTACAAATAAAAAAAGATGTTCTCACTTTGGCTGCGTTTTTTATATAACTTTTTACTGAATGAACTAATGTTGATGATACTTTATTTCTAAATTATAAACGAATAGTGCTTCTGATGTGATCCCATTTAAATTTAGCTAAGATCTAACTAAAAGTTTTTGAGTTATTCGTAATAATTAAACTTTTTAGAGCATTCAAAGTGTTTTGCTAAAAATGTTACCATTAATTTGAAACATTGAAACAGCTTATATTTAATGCTACACTAATTAGTAAATTTCAATAAACCTAATTATTTATTAACTTGCGCTTTTCAAGCACTTCACGTTTATTAGTTTGTATTAATTTTAGCTATAAAGCTTTCAATTTAGATTTCGGAGAGTTATTATAAAATACAGTATAAAATGGCAATTGTATGTGATAACACTGAAATATATTGAAACATTATATATGTTTAAACATAGCTTCACGCTGTATCCCGCATATAGCAGGGTAGGCAGAGGGAACCTAGTGTCACCCCGTTCCCCACTTTCCACCGAATTGAGGCATTGCGTGCTGAGTGGTGGAGCTCAACGCCGCACTTTGCCTTGTTACCAAGCCCAGGAAATGAAAAATTCCATTACCTGGAGTAGGAATCGAACCCACAACCTGATTCGTTTGGAGTCGCACGCTTATGTGTCTGCGCCACGACAGGCCCTATAAAATATAATAAAAAATGGCAATTATCTGAGGAAACACTGAAATATACTGAAAACACAGAATATTTAGACACAACTTAATGTGAAGACTCTCCGTTCTCCTCTTTCGGCCCAAATTCAAGACATTGTCATTATGTAGCGGGACTCAAAGCTACCCTTTGACTTACCAGAGGTAATACCCTCCAGTGGAAATCGAACCTACAATCGCATTTACAGTCAGACCCTGTCTCACTGCGCCACGATAGCATCTTAACTTCTTATAACGTAAAACTAAGATTACTTTGCCGGAAACACTATTTGATATATGTTCTGCTTTTTCACGCTGTATCACGCACAGCAGTGTAGGCAGACGAATCCGGAAAACCTAGTGTTAAGACACTCTGTTCTCTTACAATTTCCATTCCTAAATACCAATTTATAAAGTTCCTAAATACAAATTAATGCCAATTTTACTGTAAGTGGGGAGCGGAATTCTGAAGAGAACGGAGTGTCTTAACACTAGGTTCCCAGGTTTCCTCCGGTTCCCTGCTATGCGGGGTACAGCGTGAAGTTAAAAAGAAAAATAATAATAATACCAAATTCTAATATAATATAACATTAGCACTCTGCTATGGTCCGACAAATTAATTATCAGGCTGTCATGTGATCCCTTTGGGAAGTAGCGCTAAATTAATTTAATTTATACATATTGTACTATCTCATTATGTTATATTTTTTTTAAATATTGTTTATTTTAGCTAATAACTTAAAAATTTTGATAATGGTTCAAAAAACACTGAATACTTTTTTCCTTTTTTTTTAACTTCACGCTGTATCCCACATATACAGGGTAGGCAGAGGGAACCTGAGAACCTAGTGTTAAGACACTCCGTTCTCTTTCAACAAATCCGTTCCCCACTTTCCGCCATATTGAGGCATTGCGTGTTGAGTGGCGGAACTCAACGCCGCGCTTAGCCTTGTTACCAAACCCAGAAAACGAAAATACTGGAAATCGAACCCACAACCTGTCGCTTTACAGTCGGACACTTATGCCCTCTGCGCCACGATAGGCGTTACTGAATATTTTTCTTTAAAAAATTGGAATTGCTTAGTAATATTTTACAAACACTTCATTTTTTCATTTTTTGTTTTACTTTTTTTTTCAGCTTCATGTTTTGCTCTATATAACAAAGTAGGCAAAGCTAACCTAGTGTCAAGACACTCCATTCTCCACTTTGCACCCAAATCGATTTTGGGTAAACTCAACGCACGATTCGCCTTATCATAGGGGAGAGATTATAATAGTTTAAGTATCATTCATCCAAGTGGGGAACGAGACCATAATAATTTTGTTTGGTGGTAGGAGGTTCGTCCTCCGTCTGGCTCGCGACCACTATCGTGTCAAAGACGAACCGCCGAATATCTTATGATATGTTCTGGTGCGATGGCATGCAAGCCAGGTTTTCCTCTTTCTCACCCATCCTTTCCCCAAAATGTGGTGGTTCCGATAGCGGACTACTACATTGTCCTCCCCTTCCATCTGTATCCTCTAGGTAGGCAACGTATCTACAACATCTCTGGTGTTGTTGATGTTCATGGGTGAAGATATTTACCATCAGGTGGTCCTTCTGCTCGTTTGCCATCCGTTATCCATTAAAAAAAAATGAACCATCACAGTTAGATGCTGCACCAATCCGATAAGAACGCCAATTTTTTTCGGTATTTTAAAATATTTTGACTTATCTTACTACTTAAAATTTTAAAATATTTAAAAATCATTAAAATTGCTTATACTACCTACTACCTTATATACCTACTAGCCATAGAACTATAGACTATAGACTGGCCGTGTAGGGTGTCACTAAGAGAAGATTCCCGAAATTCTACGATACGATACGATACATCTAGTATATATATATAATTTTGTTTATCCCCGATTCGCTTAATGGACTAGCACAGTGTGTTTGTATAAATAATTTGGGCAAGTATGAATAATACAAGTATCTCACCACTTTTATTGTTAACATTTTGACGCACCATCGTTCTTTGTCACGGCCAAATGAAGAAGCATTCAATTAATTCATCTCCGCCTTGTTTTGACAGGATTTTATGAAAGCACTGATTCTGATGAAATCGCGTTTTTGGTATAATGAATTATTTATATTCATTCATCTATATTGTATATACGCCTGTCGTGGCGCAGAAGCACAAGCGTACGACTGTAAACGCGACAGGTTGTGGGTTCCATTCCCACTCCAGGAAATGTTTCATTTTCTGGGCTTGGTAACTACACTCAGCATGCAATGCCTCAATTCGGCGGAAAGTGGGGAAAGGAGGGACTTAACACTAGGTTCCCTCCCTTCCCCTATCCTGCTATATGCGGGATACAGCGTGAAGCTATATTATAATATATATGTATATATACTGAGTTTTATGATACGGATGAGTGGGAGTTCAAGGGAATTCAGTTTTGTAAGTTAAAATATGTGTATTTTGAATGGCTTTGTTGCTTTTTGGAGCAAAAATGGCAATTTTTCGTTGAAATTTGAGTGTATTGTTGGAATATATGAGATATATAGATAATAAGGTCAGTCAGTTGTAGGTATTTCTATCATTATATTAATAATTTAAAGGAAAGCTATCAACCTTCTAAGTATGAAATTAGGAAGAGTAGGAAAGAGTATGAAATTTGGCAAGCTTGAAAATTCTATTTAAGAAGAAGTGCAGGAAGCTAGTAATTTTTGTAATAATAAACGAATGCGTTAGAAATACGATAACCTAATAAAATATATATAACACAATAGCATATTTAACTAAGCAACTGATCATTACAGTTCAAATTTATTTTATTCGAGTAAAATAAAATTGTTATTGCAATACAATAAAATCTATTCTAAGTTTCTTTACTTTTTACATCACTATCACATTTTTTAGCCAGAGAAATAGTGTCAAAACTCTCCTTTCTACTCTTTTCTCGCGTTTTGGAGACGTTTTGTATTGAATGGCAGAATTTAACGCCGCACACTATATGGTAATACTTGCTAGAGTGGAGAAATGAAAATAATTTAAATCGTATACATTAAAGTTTGTTCCGTTGAGTTCCGCCACTCAGCACGCAATGTGTCAATTCGGCGGAAAGTGGGTAACAGAGTGTTTTAACACTAGGTTCTTAGGTCTCTCTGCCTACCCTGCTATATGCGGGATACAGCGTGAAGCGAAAAAAAATATTATCCCGATAGGAATCAAACCCATAACCAATCAAATTCAACACTATCCAGTGAGACAGTACCATAATAGTCTCTAATTTATTCAAAAAAATAATAATCATTTAAAAAGTGATTTCACTTAAAGCATATTACAATATTAGCATAGATGTAGCTTCATAAAATATTCCAACAGAGTTCGCTATAAGAACATAAAAGCTATAACAATATTATATCTTTGCCCTTGCGTCTGGTCTGGCTTAAGTGGTCAAAGGCCTTAGCTATTTTTTTTAGCTTCACGCTGTATCCCGCACATAGTAGAGTAGGTAGAGGGAGCCATAGAACCTAGTGTTGAGACGCTCCGTTCTCTTTTAACATTTTCGTTCCCCACTTTCCGCCGAATTGAGGCATTGCGCGTTGAGTGCCGAAACTCAACACTACGCTTTGCCTTGTTACTAGAGCGAGGAAGTGAAAATACTAAATATTGCATAATATTTTCATTTCCTGGAGTGGGAATAGAACCCACAACCTGTAGCATTTACACACGCTTGTGCCTGTGCGCCACAACTGTTTCCGGTTCACTAAAATCAGTTCACTAAGAGGAATAATAAGTCACTCCGTTCTCCACACGATTCTTTTAATCCTATTTTATATCTTCTAAAAGGTCAATAACCTACTTTTACTTTTTTAATAAATCTTAAGAGCTTAATGACAAAGGCTTTAGAGGAAAAGTAATAATTTTTAATGAATTTCTTTCATTTAATTCTGATTAATTTATGTCCAGTCTTAGAGCTAAAATGGCAAACTTGAAATTCTAATAATTATACTATAAGGAGCTGTTAGTATAATAGTTATATTGTAGATAAGGATAGGCATGTAATGATTATTTAAATAATATTATTATTCTTTTTAATGGTGTTTTGTACTCTCACTTAAAAAACTCCCATATAACCGGATCGTCCCGTCCACGTCGGTAATACGTTGATCGTGTATGTCGTAGAATACGTAATACATTTTGTTGTGGCAGCCATTTTGAATTAACAACAATGCTGTTCATATATAGTTGCTTTGTCATCTGAACTAAAATTAGTATTTAGAGAGCAGTGGCGACGGGTAAAAATTTTATAAAGGTAAACTGGTACATATAGGGAAGCTGGTATGTTTAGGGAAGCCGGTATACTTAGGGAAGCCGGTACATGTACATGGTACACGGATGATGGTATATGATGTTAAATTCGATTGTATTCTCACTCTCATATTCTCCTGGCGTATTAATTTAGCTTTTTATTGCAATCTCACTTCCAAATTTTTATATTGACGCTTCGCCAATTGTCTGTAATATTACTAGCTTCTGTCCGCGGCTTCGCCCGTGTGGATGTTGGTTATCACGACTAAAAGTAGCCTACCTTATAAGGGTTGAACCTTACAAGTTTCAACCCTTTATTTACACCCTTAGGGGGTTAATTTTAATAAACCATGAAACATAAGTTCAATGAAATATTTCTAAGACTCTGAACTTCAATTTTTATAAAAATAGGCGCCGATTTTTCATAGAAAGATTTAATCCGTTATTTGTACCCTAAAGAGTTAACTTCACACTGTATCCCGCACGTAGCAGGGTAGGCAGAGGGAATTTGAGAACCTAGTGTTGAGACACTCCGTTCTCTCTTCACATTTTTCATTCACCTTCACACTTAGGGGTTGAATTCTAATAAACCATGAAACACGCGTTTAATGATTACTCGTAAAGCTTGCTTAGTACATGGTATATCAACATTGTCATACACTTTCACACACGAGTAGTTAAAGTTATGTTTATTTTATATTTTGGACACGAATAAACGTCCATTTCGCTTAATGGCCGAAACCCGCAACTTTACTTTAATAATATAAATCTGCGACCGCATCCGACCTTGTTATATATTATATGTATTTAAAAACACTGAAAAATACTTTAAAATCTTTGAGGCCATATACCGCAGTGGGACAACGTGTAACTGTAAACGCAATTGGTTGTGGGTTCGAGAACTATTCGAGTCTTTTTAGAAGATACAAAATAGGATTAAAAGAATCTTGTGGAGAGCGGAGTGACTTATTATTCCTCTTAGTGAACTGATTTTAGTGAACGGGAAACAGCTAGCGAGACCTGTTGTGGCGCAGAGGCACAAGCGTGTGACTGTAAACGCGACAGGTTGTGGGTTCGATTCCAACTCCAGAAAATGAACATTTTAAATAATATTTAGTATTTTAATTTCCTCGCTCTAATAACAAGGCAAAGCGCGGTGTTGAGTTCCGCCACTCAGCAGACAATGCCTCAATTCGGCAGAAAGTGGGGAACGGCAATCTAAGCATCAAAGAGTCTCAACACTAGGTTCTCAAATTCCCTCTGTACCATGCTATGTGCAGGATAGAGCGTGAAGTTAAAAAATATATGTATATAAATACATAATGTAGATAATAAGTAACAGAATGACTCCGCCGTTATATTAGAACATGAGGATGACATTCGATAAACTTTACAAAGCAGTGGTTGGCAAACTTTTTTTAATATAAAACTTGTGATGTTGAAACGTATACGCTATGTATAATGAAAAGTGTTCTATCTTTTAGATATTC
This sequence comes from Philaethria dido, assembly GCA_033558755.1. Classification (NCBI taxonomy): domain Eukaryota; kingdom Metazoa; phylum Arthropoda; class Insecta; order Lepidoptera; family Nymphalidae; genus Philaethria; species Philaethria dido. The sequence continues at coordinate 530,033 of JAKGSA010000131.1, forward strand.
AAGTTCTACCCTATTAATAATATAAATTTGAAAATATAATATGTTATTGAAGCTGACGTAAAGGCGGTGGGTTCGATTCCCACTCCAGGAAATGAAAATATTACATATTTAACGCCTGTCGTGGCGCAGAGCCACAAGCGTGCGACTGTAAATGCGACAGGTTGTGGGTTCGATTCCCAATCTAGGAAATTTTAGTCTCTCCAATCCTGGGTTTGGTAACAAGGCAAAGTGCGGCGTTGAGTTCCGCCACTCAGCACGCAATGCCTCAATTCGGCGGAAAGTAGGGAAAAGAATTGTTGTAAGAGAACGAGAGTGTCTTAACACTAGGTTCTCTGGTTCCCTCTGCCTACCCTGGTATGTACGGAATACAGTGTTAAGCTATGAAAAAAATAAAAAATAAGAGGTTATTGTGTCGCAGTGGAATAGTGTCTGACTGTAAATGTAATTGGTTGAGAGTTCGATTCCCATTCGGGGGCTTTGTATTTAAACTATTTTCATTTCCACATTCTAGTAAAACAGATACAGTGTTAACTTCCGCCTTTCAGCATATATATATATATTTTTTTAACTTCACGCTGTATCCCGCATATAGCGGGGTAGGCAGAGGGAACCAGAGAATCTAGTGTTAAGACACTCCATTCTCTTCCCATAATTTCGTTCCCCACTTTCTGCTAAATTGAGGCATTGCGTGTTGAGTGGCGGAACTCAACGCCGCGCTTTACCTTGTTACCAAACTCAAGAAATGAAATTGCTAAATTTTACATTTCCTGGAGTGGGGATCGAACCCACAACCTGTCGCGTTTTCAGTCGCACGCTTGTGCTCTCAGCATATAATATCTCGATTCCGAATGGAGAGTAGAGAACGGAGTGTTTTAACACTAGATTCTCTCTGACGACCCAACTATGCGAGGAAAAGTGTAAAATTAGTAAAAAAAGTAAATACAATTCTACAAAAGACAAACTTTTTTGTTAACTTTAAGGCTTAGGTCTTTTTAAGAAATCGACTTAGTCAGATTTAGTAAGAAAGATTCATTTTTACTTAATTATGAATAATTTATTACTTTTATTCTAATAGAGCTTTAGATCTTATTAATTTCTATTCAACATTACGAGCTCTGAGAAATCAAATAATATTTTACTTTAATACATAAAATAGCTAATTGTTAATGTCTATTAAACGCAAATTGACGTCTCTAAGTGTCATGATATTATTGTACTTGTATTTATTGTACGTGAAGCATGTACTGAAAACGGCATGACGCTCCTATGGGATCATGTCTCTTCCTTGCCACCTTAAAAGCTATCCACATACATATATATTGTTAATTGGGGAAACAAGTTGTCATATAAAGAACATCTTTTTCTAAGTGGATTCATATTATTGTTATCAGAAAATATTGTGGCCATCGTGGCATAGGGTAGTAGCGTTGAGTTCCGTCACTCAACACGCAAATTCTCGAATTTAGACAGAAAGAGGAGAACGTAATGATTTGGTACTTAGTTCTCCGTCTACCTTTCTTTCCCAGTATCCCAATAGTTTGGTAGTAGGAGGTTCGTCCTCCGTCTGGCTCGCGACCACTATCATGTCAAAGACGAACCGCCAAATATCTTATGATGTGTTCCGGTTCGATGGCATGTAAGCCAGATCTTCCCCTTTCCCACCCATCCTTTCCCCAAAATGTGGTGGTTTCGATAGCGGACTACTACATTGTCCTCCCCTTCCTTCTGTATCCTCTAGGTTGGCAACGCATCTACAACATCTCTGGTGTTGTAGATGTTCATGGGCGAATATAACCACCTATCATCAGGTGGTCCTTCTGCTCGTTTGCCATACGTTATCCATAAAAAAAGAAGTTAAAAAAATAATATTCTAAGCTTTTATTTTATATATTATTAGGTTGTAAGCATTTTCTTTTCAAGTTCAGTTCATCAGAGAGGCAAGGTCAGTGAAATACTGGAACACTAGATAGCGCTTGATCTTAGAGACCTAATTAGGGCAAAATATGCATAAATTGAATGCCACACACTAGATTGGCTATCTCTTTATATTTGTGAAAAGTCAAAGGTCAAAGTCAAATAATTTTATACAAAAGAAATCTAGTGTCGTGACACTCCGTATTCCATTTAACGTCTGAAATCAATACGTTACGTGATAAGTGAGGGAACTCAACACCATGTTTTGCCTCACCAGAACGGGGAAATGAGGATGATTTAAATTTATTCGTTTCCCGAGTGGGAATCGAACTCACAGCCAGTCCTGTTCACAGTGAATTATTTAACCACTGCGCCTCTACGGTCTGTTTTTTTGGAGTTTTTGTTCTTCGGTTTTTGATAACAAGGCCTTATTAACAAGTCAATGTTTTTTTTCTGGAATGATAAGCTAATGTTTGAGGCTATCGAGCCTGATATTAAACGTTGATGCGATATTTATTTAAGTTAGCGCTATTCGTTAACAAAAAAATACGTTAAAGACATGAAAAAGGGCAGAACGTAAATAAAGGAGAGTAGGAGAAGGAACAACAGCACTAATATCTATTGCATAAAGAAAGAATATTTACGCCTGTCGTGGCGCAGAAGCACAAGCGTGCGACTGTAAACGCGACAGGTTGTGGGTTCGATTCCCACTCCAGGAAATGTAAAATTTAGTATTTTCATTTCTTGGGTTTGGTAACAAGGCAAAGCGCGGCGTTGAGTTCCGCCACTCAACACCCAATGCCTCAATTCGGCGGAAAGTGGGGAACGGAAATGTTGAAAGAGAATGGAGTGTTTTAACACTAGGTTTTCTGGTTCCCTCTGCCTACCCTGCTATATGCGGGATACAGCGTGAAGTTAAAAAAATATATATATTTACCAAAAAAACTATTTCTAAAATAACATAAAGTATCATTTCATTTGTTTACTTTCTATTATATACCACTATACCGCACCGCAGTCCAGTAACAGTCCAGTACAACATTGTGTTGTACAATACCAGTAAAGTTCACAGCACTGTGGGAAGTCAAATTATAGAGTTTTATGATCACAACTGAAACTAACTTTACTGTTTGAATGGACCTGAAAAATATATGTAGTTGTTAAATGTGAATGTAATTCTTGTTTTGATTTGAGGCTATTGTAGTCCAGTAGGACAGCATTTGTAAACGCAAATTTTCCGGCGAGGTATTGCGTGCTGAGTGGCAGATCTCAACGCCACGTTTTGCCTTGCTACCAAAATGTTTTTTTTTTTTAACTTCACGCTGTATCCCGCATATAGCAGGGTAGGCAGAGGGAACCTGAGAACCTAGTGGTAAGACACTTCGTTCTCTTTCAACAAATCCGTCCCCCAAAATGAAAATAGTAATTATAATAAATATTTAATATTTTCATTTTCTGAAGTAGGAACCAAACCGACAACCTGTCACGTTTACAGTCGATGATGATAATAAAATTATATAACTTATACGCACTACGTAAAAGCGAAGTAACTCAACGCAGTGCTTTTTATTATCAGATTGGTTGGTAAAAACCTAATACAATCGAGGTATGACCAAACCAACGACCACTCGACTTAACGGTCAGACGCAGTGCCGCTACGTTATGATCGCCTCTTAAAAGTTATATATTTTTTTCTGCATTCATTTTTCTTTCCTTCTATTTCATGCTGCAACCCGGATTCGAACCCAGAAACACCGCTTTATTTTTATTATCCCTTCATTCAAATAAATAAAAAAACTGCTTAAAAGCTTAAATCCTTTTTACGCCGACCTACGAATATTCGTACAAAAAGTAACATTAAATATTAGCTATCGAAGTAGTTCAGGGGATAGTAAAGTCATCTAAATCACTAGCGCCCATAACTCACGATCTCTTACCATTTTATTAGTTCCACTCTCTTATAAGACAGTGTGAATTAACAGTGCTCGAGTAAACATATTTGAAGGTATACTTTAACCTACGATGGAAGAAAATGTATAAAAGTTTTTAAATTTTGTCGAATTATTATACATACATATCTTAAGAGTTTAATATTAAAAATGCGAAAGTGAAATTGGTTTTTGTTACTTTTTCACGTATATATTATTATAATATTTTTATATCCTTCAGCTTTACGCTTTATCTTGCGCAGCAGGGTAGTCAGTGTGAAACTATTTTTTTTATGCATAACGTATGGCAAACGAGCAAAAAGGCCACCTGATGGTAAGTGGTTCCTTACCTTCGCCCATGGACATCTACACCAGAGATGTTGTAGATGCGTTGCCAACCTAGAGGATACAGATGGAAGTGAAGAACAATGTAGTAGTCCGCTATTGGAACCACCACATTTTGGGGAATGGATGGGTGGGTAAGGGGAAAACCTAGTGTCAAGACAATCCGTTCAACGTTGTTGCCCGAATTGCGACCATGACATTGCGTGTTGGTGCAACAAAAGTAAGCTAAAGTGGCGGAACCCAATGCTAACTAATGAGAATCGAACCGACAACCATTCGCGTTTATAGTAGAAGACTCTCCTTTTGCACCACTATGGCCTAATATAAGAGTTTTATTATATACTCATAACAAGTAATAAATAGAAATAAGGAAGAGTAAAATAAATATAAAGCATTAAAAACAGTCAATAAAATATGAAATATAAAGTCATTCTTAAATCGTAGTTTCGCTTCTATCATGTGAGAAACGTACACATTTTCATTTTTGTTATAAGTATTTACAATACCATATTTAGAGGCTTAACACTCTGTCTCGAATTTGGGAAAAGAGAGAACGGAGAAGTGGGGAACGGATTTGTTGAAAGAGAACGGAGTGTCTTAACACTAGGTGCTCATGTTCCCTCTGCCTACCCTACTATATGCGGGAAACAGCGTGAAAATAAAAAAAAGAGAACGGAGTGTTTCGGTACTAAATTCTTTCTAACTACACAAAGCGTGAAAGTAACAAAAAGAAATCAAACACCAAAAGCTAAAAAGTCAAGCTAATTCTTACAATTCCAATGTTATAATGAAATGTAGTTTCTTTCATCCCTCAGCCAGATACAATCCGTACCGTTCAATTTTCATCTATAAGCCAGGACTGACCGATACCGGCATCAAAGGCGATGTAAAATATATTACTGAATGAAGAATAATAATGAAATACTATTAAATGCAATTATTTGTAGTATTCGACTGAATACTACAAACTTTTTTCTTACTTATAACGCTTGTCGTGGCGCAGAGGCACAACGCGACAGGTTGTGGGTTCGATTCCCACTCCAGGAAATATTTTTTTTATTTCCTGGGTTTGGTAACAAGGCAAAGCGCGGCGTTGAGTTCCGCCACTCAGCACGCAATACCTCAATTCGGCGGAAAGTGGGGAACGGAGTGTCTTAGCACTAGGCTCCCTCTGCCTACCCTGCTATATGCGGGATACATCGTGAAGCTATGAATGTATGTTTGGAAATTAAAAATGTCAATTTACAACCTCCTCCATTTTTGAAGTTGGTCAAATAATAAATAAAAAAGGAAAACATTCTCATTAAAAACTGAATAACAATTATAGCCGAGTGTGTACTTTATGTGTTCTGCACGTTCATTCGAGTGGTCATTTAATTGTATCGATTTATTAATCAATTCGTATTTGGCATATATCTGACTGTAAGTGCAGGTTCAATTCCGAAAAGGATTTTTTAGCTTCACGTTGTATCCCGCACATAGTAGGGTAGGCAGAGGGAAACAATGAACCTAGTGTTGAGACACTTCGTTCTCTTTTAACATTTCCGTTACCCACTTTCCGCTTTCCTACCTACTACCTACCTAACTTCACACATTATCTCTAGCGTGTAGTCAGAGAGAACGGAGCGCCAAGCGCGACGGTCCCTGCTTACCTCTTTCGCCTCGTCCACAGTCATTAACCTCTTCATGCATGCCCTCCGGGAGGTCCTCATGCTTTTTACGTGCGCTTTCCCATTCGCGAAATTGATTATACTAGTATTTTAAATATTTTCATTACCTCTGCTTTAGTAAGACAAAACACGACGCTAAGTTCCATCATTCAACACGCAGATTCTCAAATTATACGTAAAAAAGTGTTTTTTTTTTTACCTTCACGCTGTATCCCGCATATAGCAGGGTAGGCAGAGGGAACCTGAGAACCTAGTGTTAAGACACTCCGTTCTCATTAACAAATCCGTTCCCCACTTTCCGCCAGATTGAGGCATTGCGTGTTGAGTGGCGGAACTCAACGCCGCGCTTTGCCTTGTTACCAAACCCAGAAAATGAAAATACTTCATTTCTTGGAGTGGGAAACGAACCCACAACCTGTCGCTTTACAGTCGCATACTTGTGCCTCTGCGCCACGACAGGCGTTAAAGATAAAAAAGTGTAAAAAAATCTCTAAGCTCTATTTTTCCACTCTCCGCATTCTATAGGTTTTTTATAATCCCTAAGAACTAACAACTTTTCACATAATAATATACAAATCTTTGTAAGCAAAAGCCTCAGTCAACTTTTGATTAAGGTATACGAGACCGAGAGACACAAATCAACATTACAGTACTAATTGGTATTGAAGTTTGTAATTAAGCTGGATGTAAGCTTCAATAAAACGAAAGTTCTGTTTATCTTTTACACTACATTTAAAGAAATATATACCTGTATGGTGAATATGTTGATATATCAATAATTCATATAATAACAAAGTAACATTATTACAATTTTTTGTTGTTGTGGTTGTGGTTGTGGGTTCGATTCCCACTCCAGGAAATGTAAAATTTAGTATTTTCATTTCTTGGGTTTGGTAACAAGGCAAAGCGCGGCGTTGAGTTTCGCCACTCACCACACAATGTCTCAATTCGGCGGAAAGTGGGAAACGGAATTGTTGAAAGAGAATGGAGTGTCTTAACACTAGGTTCTCTGGTTCCCTCTGCCTACCATGCTATGTCCGGGATAGCGTGAAGCTATGTATGTATGTATATACAGGAGTCATTTAAAAGTTGTTAAGGTTCTAATTTCGTCAGTTTGAAGTACAGCAATAAGGCAAAATAAAACATAATAAATCCTTTACAATTTTAGAAATCTTTAAATGGCTCTCCCGTTAACTTGTACATTTGCATTTGTACAAATAGAAGTAGCAATGTATGCAAGGTGAAGCAATTCTGATGATTTTTTATATAATAGCTAGTGCTTCTGAAAAATTACATCTAACAAGTAGTTTTCGAGTTATTCGTAATAATTATAATTTTTAGTGCATTGTGTTTGAAATTGATTATACATACATATACATATCTCGTATACAGGTATCTCCTACGTGTCCAACATAAGAGTCCAATGACAAGCTTGTTCTAAAATTAAGTCTTTTTAGATAAGCCTTCTTTTACAAACTATATTGTACATTTATGGTTGTTACATTTCTCTGTGCACTAAGCACTGACAGACGCCTAACATAAAAAACTCAATTTCAAATAAAACATGAAACGGAATTGAAACCGCGAACACTGCCTATAACAGATGAGCAATTCTGATTAAGGCAGTAAGATGGATAGCCAATTTAAGGGAAACTGGATAATCCCTCTTTGCAAGGGCAAGTTAAGCCGGGCTCCTATCTGATATCGCATGATATATCGACCATAACACCACACTATTGAATACCATGAGATTATAACAATTGTGTAGTTAGGTGATATTTTATGTATGTAATAACATATATAATAACAGCAGGGTAGTTAGAGAGAACTTAGTGCTTAGACATTCCGTTTGCTCTTTTCCGCCCAAATTCGAGATCATTGCGTGTTAGGTGGTGGAACTCAACGCCGCGATATGTCTTGTCATAGCGGAAAAATTAATATTATTGAAATATAATCGAAACCCGAGTCGAAAGCGAACCCACAACCAATCGCGTTTACAGTCGAACGCAGTTCTGCTAAGCCACGATGTTCTATAAGATATAGATTCATAAATTATGAATGTCATTCACACATACATGTAAGGTATGGTTAATGATATCTTTGATTTTCGCAATTTTTACTTATAATAATTGTTCCAATAGACAAACGAATACCCCCCGCGAGTGTGACCACGGACTACTGTAAATTGTTCGAAACGTCGGGTTTCCAAAAATGTATGTCCGAATACCAAAATATACGCGAGTAATCCAATTAAAATAGTTTCATTTAATAATCATAGCTATTTATGAGGCCTATCGTGGCGCAAAGGCACAAGCGTACGGTTGTAAATGCGGTAGATTGTGGATTCGATTCCCACTACAGAAAAAATATTATAAACATTTAACATTTTCATTTCCTCACAAAGCGCGGTGTTGAGATCCGCCACTCAGAAAGCAATGATTCAATTCGATGGAAAGTGGGAAACGAAAATAATATGAGAACGGAGTGTCTTAACACTAGATTCTCAGGTTCCCTCTGCCTGCTATGTGCGGGATATAGCGCGAAGTTAAAAAAGAGTATTTATGAGTCAAACATTAAATAATTGTTTAAGCAAAATTTTAAAGTACTTAAACATAAAAATACTTAATATCCAGGATTATCGCATAGGATACTTTTCATCCCCGTAAACACGATGGCTTAGCAGCTGTTAGCGAGTTACGATGAAAACATACATTTTTCGTGTCTCTCTTGACCTAGTTCCGAACGATGAAATCTCTTGCAAAAACTAGTTTATGGAACAAAACTATACAAAATACTAATACTATTGTAGTTATTTTTTTTTCACGTTCACACTTCATTATGTAAGACAAAGAGAACATAATGCCAAAACTCTCCACCACTTTCTGTCTAAATTACAGACATTGTGTGTTGAATAATGGTACTCAACGCAGCAATTTGTCTCACCAAAGCAAGGAAATTAAATTAATTTAGCTCCATTTATTCCTCATCTCATAGTGGAAATCGAACCGGCAACCAATATTGTTTACAGTCTACTGCGCCACGATGACCATAATTATTATTAATATTAAAAAAGAAGTATACTGTTTAATGACAATAGAATTATCACCTTATTCACGCCTTGTACGTATATATTAATATATATTATATACATACATGTTTTTGATATGATATATCATATCAAAAACACTCTATGCATTATTTTTATTGATAAGGATGGCAAACGAGCAGAAGGACATGGACAACAAGGTATGACGAAAGGAAACAATGATTATTTGTATGATCATTGTCCCTGAGAGGGAATCAAACTTACAATCGCTCACATTAACAGTCGCTTGCTGCCTCACTGCGCCACGATGGCAAATGACAGAGAATATACAACAAATATAAAGAGTATATATACATATATAGGCAATGCGATCGCGGTGCAATGGGACAACTTCTGCGATTGGTGGTGGGTTCGATTCCCACTTAAGGGTAAAATTATATTAAGACTATTTACATTTCTTCGCTCTAGCAAGAAAACGCGGCGTTGAGTTCCGCTACTGAATAAGTAATGTCTTAAATTTATCGGGTGAAAAACGGCGGAGTGTCTTAACACATGAAACATGAAATTTGGCACACTTACAGTTTATATAGAAGGACATACAAAATGACAATATCATTTTAAAATAATGCAAAAAAATATATTAAATTAATGAAATAAATGTTACAAACTAGCATGATTTGACATTCATGTTTATATAAAGTGACATATATATTGCTAAAGACAACGCGTTGTTAACGCGTCACTGGTGTTATATATATATACATGAATGTGAATACAATTGTGGACTATAATTATCTACGGTAGTTACATGAGAAGTATATTTTGAACGATCAAAAGCTCTTGACGGTCGATTTCAAAAGTCTTTCATGATAAACTTAATAGAAACCCTCTCTTTCATGTTTTAGTCATACTTTGTAATTATAGAAAATTACTTAATAAATATTTCATAGGAATGTTGAAATTCAGCTTTTTTAACCAACTTCAAAAAATGAAGTTATAACTCTTTACTATGTGAACTATTATAATTTTAATCTTTTTATATGATAGCTAATGCTTCTGTTGACCTATTTGAATTAGTTTTGATTTGATGCGCAGTTTTTGAGTTATTCGTAATAATTTTACTGTTTAGTACATTTTATTTCAAGTGAAATCTTTATTAGCTCTATTTAAAAATATTTTATAATTAGTAACTTTTTTATAATATTTAATAAAAAATACTATAATTTATAAAATAATCCATATTTTTACACAAAAATATAAAGAAAAAGTATTAAAAATCATCATATTAATACTAAATTTTACATCTAAAACTTACCTTTTAGAAAAACCGTAAAATTTTAAAAACTCTATCACTGAACAAACTTACACACAGCACTTTTACCAAAAATTACCAATAAACAAACACAATTTTACCAAAAAATTCAACTAAACTTACAATAATCCGTGTTCTAAATATTAAATAATACTTTTAATACCGATTAGCAGTCACAGTTTTACTTTCACACATAAATATGTAAGTATAGATAATATTATTTTTTTCTTTATATATTTATAATATAATAAAAATCTATATTATATTACACATTACACATATCTACGTAACAGAACACTGAACAAGATAGACACGCGCACTGTCTGAAAGCCGACGTTGTACTGCTGGAGTCGGCGCTTTAGCGTACCCCCCCACCCCTATGTTTCAGCCTTTTCTAAATATACGTATTTATAAGAATATATTAATAAATATTAGTATAATTAAATATACTTTAGTATATATTCTATCATTTTTTTTTTCATTTTATAACACATTTTTTCAAAAGCGTGATACTTAGATAAGTAGCGTACTTAACACGGTATGTCTCGATTTCGGTTGATAAATGAAAAGCGGAATGTCTTAACACTATGTTCTTTATGAAAACCCTCTTGTAAGTAAAAAAAGAAAAAAATAAATTCTATATTTATATTGCTTATAAAATAATATAATTTAATAATCTTTATTTTTTTATTTCTTTTTTACTTTACGCTGTTGAGTAGAGTTTTCTGATGGGAAGGTTCCTCAAAATGCCAATAAACCCACCCACAACAAATCTGCTTATAGTTTAGGACTGATCGCAGATCAACACAGAAAAAAAAGACTTTACGCTGTATCCCGCTTATAGCAGTGTAGGCAGAAGGAACCTGAGATCCTATTGTTAAGATGCTTCGTTTCCCACTTTCCGCCGAATTGAGGCATTGCGTGCTGAGTGGCGGAACTCAACGCCGCGCTTTGCCTTGTTACCAAACCGAGGAAATGAAAAATTTTATTCACATATACAATTAAGAAAAAAATATAATTTAATAGTGTTTGATTGTTTTTAAGCAACATTAAAAAGCACAAGGTTCCCGATTCAGCTGTTTTTACTGGTGTGTGGGTTGTACTGAGTGAACCAATTTTGATGGTTCTTTCTTTTTGTGATAGCTTGTGATTTTTATGTATTTTATGAGTTCTTCGTAATATTGTAACTTCTTAGTGCTTTTAATACGAAAGCAGGCAAACAAAAATGGTTGTTAAAATTTTAATAATTCTATTAAAGCTCTGTAAAGGCGTGAAAATACTAAATGTTAATTATTGTAAGTCTTTAATAGTATTAAACTTATTTTTTTCTAGCTTCACGCTGTATCCTGCCTATAGCATGGTAAGCAAAGGGAATCAGAGAACCTAGTGTTAAGACACTCCGTTCTCTTTTAACATTTCCGTACCCCACTTTCCGCCGAATTGAAGCATTGCGTGCTGAGTGGCGGAACTGAACGCCACGTTTTGTCTTGTTATCAGATCGAGGAAATGAAAATACTAAATGGAATGGAAATCGAACGCACAACCTGTCGCGTTTACAGTCACACGCTTGTGCCTCTGCGCTAGGAAGGGCCACACGTACTTATGTTTAGAGATATAATATTTACAACTGAATTTGAAATATTATTCTTGGTTTAGTGATTGACGTCTGACTGTATACGGTTGCGGTTGTAATCCCACTTAGGGTTAAGATTATATATATATTTTTTTCATTTCTCTGCTCTGGTAAAATAAAGCGCGGCGTTGAGTTCCGCAATAACACGCAATGTCTCGAATTTGATCGAAAAGCGGCGAATGGAGTGTATTAACACTATCCTGCTATGCCGGATATTTAAACATGATATCAGCGTGAAGCTAAAGCTAGTTTAATGATTAGTGATAGCTTAATTACGATACTTAGCACGTTTATATTATTGCATATATTTTCTGTTGTTTAAATATTAAACTTAATGCCTCAATTCGGCGGAAAGTGGGGAACGGAGTGTCTTAACACTAGGTTCCCTCTGCCTACCCTGCTATATGCGGGATACAGCGTGAAGCTATGTATGTATGTATGTTAAATGTTAAACGATCTCTCTGATATTGTAAGAGAAGTGATGAATCACTCCATTTTACACATTATGTCTATTTTAGAGACATTATATATTGTATGACAGAATGGAAAGTTGCTTGTCATCTACCTAGACCTAAAAAGATTACATACTTATATTAAATTTTATAAAAAATATCTCGTAAGCGAAATGGTTGACAGTTCGATTTTCACTCTATGTAAACGATTATAACGCGCGGCGTTAAGTTCCGCAAATTAGATGACACTAAGTAATTTATTATTTATCTTCACACTTTACACCGCATTGCAGTTCAAAGGACCTGTTAAGATACTTCGTTATCTGTTTTCTACCCGAAATTAAGAAATTACGTGATTGATAGCGGAACTCAACGCTGAATTTTATCTTGCCAAAGCTTAAAAATGAAAATAAGTTATAATTCATCAAGAAAATCGATTCCAAAACAACACCTTAAATATAAATAATCGCTCTGGTAACAAGGCAAAGCGCGGCGTTGAGTTCCGCCACTCAGCACGCACTGCCTCAATTCGGCGAAAAGTGGGGAGCGGAAATGTTAAAAAACGGAGTGTCTTAACACTAAGTTTTTTGGTTCCCTCTACCTACCGTACTAGTGCGGGATACAGCGTGAAGCTAAAAAAAATATCTCATCAAATTCGAACCTATACATATCACACAAAAAATTCCACTAAGCTATAAAACATAAATGACAAACGATTTCAAAGTGTTTATATGAAGGGCAGAAAAATAGAATTTCGTTGAATCTCGACGCCGTCACACATCATTAGACAGCGTCTGATGTCCTTACCCTGTCCTGTTGGCAGCGTTTAGACACGCTATGAATATTGTACTCGATGGATTATTTTAGCTTTTTATGTAAATTTCTAGATTTTAACTATTATACTTAATTTTTTGTATATTCATTTTCTTGCTCTGGTTACAAGGCAAAGTACAGCGTTGAGTTACGCCATTCAGCACGCAATACCTCAATTCGGCGAAAATGAGGAACGGAAATGTCAAAAGAGAACGGAGTGTCTTAACACTATATTTTCTGGTTCCCTCTGCCTATCCTGCT